>MU182736.1:125709-146165 GCA_016904865.1 Pissodes strobi
CAATCCATTAAATATAGACTCATTTTTAGCTTAAAATGCAAAAAAAATAAAAATATGTATTGTGATTAGCGTAACTTTGATATGCCACTGTAGCCAAATGGGGGGGGGCACCATATTCTAACATACATTTTTGTGAAGTACTTATCCATACTTACAACATATTAAAATTTAAAGAAAATCGTATGGTTCCGAAATTCTCTCTTTGTCGAGTGCGGGGCCCTTTGTAAATAATGGATTTAAAATTAAGAAGTAAAGAACAATGGCTAAATAGAATATAGACAGGACCGGCGTTTGGATTTTATTCTAAAAAGAAATAAGTTTAACATACCGTAATATTGTTAATATAGGATAGGTAATTTATTTTTAGACAGGGCCGCAATGAGTTGCTTTTTAATGCCAAGGGAAAAATTCATTATCTTTATAGATATACCCTATTAACAGACCTTTTCCCAAAAAACTATGAAGACAATGAATTAATGTCACCTCTGTTGGGATGGACGCATCTTAATAGAGGAGATATCATATGAAAGGCAATTTATTCTCCATAGACATAAAAACCTAGTTTTCAAAATGGCATTATAAGCCGATATATAAAAAAGCAATGCTCTCAAAACGGATAGGTTTGCACTAGATATAAGGTATAATAGTCCAACAAGCTTAAGGAAATCAAATTGAGAAAGTTTTTATCATATATAATTAGTAATAAGTTAAAGACAGATCCGTATTTAAATAATACGTTGGTCACGTAGTTGCTTTATTAACACAAACGTAAAACGTTATTGGTCATAGAAGCAAATAAATTTTGAAATAATACATCTCTAGTAAAAAGCCGAGTTTAACAAATTAAGATTTTGTTAATGAGACAACTAAAAATGTCTCAAATAAGAAAACATAGGATAAGATTATAACATTGTTAATATAACTTGTAAAACTATTTTTCTTCTGTTACATGTACTTATAACTAGCACAAAGAGCGAGGCAAACCACGCAAGAACTTACGACTACACGAAATATATATTAAATTATAATAAATTTAGGTGCAATACAGTATGTCTTCTCGAATTGAGGTCGGTTTTCTCTCTTTTAAAGCAAATAAGTCAGGTTAAAACGTTGGGGGCCAACGTTATCAGGGAGGGGGAATGTGTGAACTACTTAAAAGCATTAATTAAATATCACCCTGTCGTAAGTTTGAACTTGAACTTGAAAAATGTTATATAAACATTCACTGTTAATTATAAACAACTTGAGCGGTCGACGGGAGTGATTTTAATCCTTAATGATGCAGCCATCAGCATTTTGCAAGGTATAAATACGCAGGAAAACGCCAAGTTCATCAGGCTTTCGGGTCTCTCAAACCGCTCAGTCTAGTTGCGGGGCAGTACACAGGTACGTCCACTTCTAGCTGTTCTATCCCACAACCCCCATAACTGAGAACACTTATGCACAGGTATAAGGTTGTCAGGTCCTTACCTAACCTGGATGAACGTATGCATAGGTATACGGCATTCGGGGGCTACTAAAAGTATAGAGAGAGTCGAATTTATGAAGTATCAGAACTTCCAGTAAAGAGATAGTTTTTGGAGAGTTTTAAAAAGTAGTGAAAGTGCCTTAGCAATTGGTGATAACCTTAAAAGACTTACCTTATAAATATCAGAACAAATACCTAAATAAAAGACAACCCGCTCACATAAACTTTATTAATAAAATAGTGACGTCACTATGCCAAATAAACTTTAAAATAAGCCACCCTCGAGAAGACATGCATTTCATGTTAATTGGGTATAGAGTAAACTCTTAATTCATCTATAATCTTAAATACGCCTTTATTAGTATACAATCTAACCGTGGTTAAGTTTGTTTGTAAATAAACTTGTTACTGTTTTTATCGATGTGTCTCCTTTATTATCTCTTGTCAACTTGACGTAGTGCGTTCCTAAATCTGAGTTACTCTCCTACACGCTAAGTAAGGCGTGGCGTCACAGATAAAAAATACAATTCGTGACAATAGTTTTGATTTTGATTAATAGTTGATAAACGTACTAGACTGGAAACTTCAAGATTTTGGAAAAATGAGCCATTACCAAAATTTTTGATATGTATTTTCAAAATCTGCGTCAAATTTCATAGTTTTCCAAGATCAGTTTGTATTTTTAATGGTAGATTGAAATATAGTCTTCGATTTTGATTAATAGCTTGGAAATGTACTAGACTGGAAAATTGGAGGTTTTGGAAAAATAAGCCATTATTTAAACCTGAATTAAGCCAAACTGCATTATAAAGCAGTGACTAAAACCTCTAAATAATTCAGACTGTACCTCAACCGAAAAATATGCGTATCCTAATTATTGAACACAGTGTAAATTCATTAAGTTTTTGACCAGTGTTTCTACCAAAGTGTCTTCTTTATCATCTCTTGTCACCTCACGCAGATCAGTCCTAATCTAAGCTACATAACCTGCACGCTAACCAAGCACAGTTCGTGACAATATTGCAGAATGAAGAAAAATGGATGGTTATACAATAATAAAGAAAAAGAATATAGAATGGGGATGCCTAAGACGGCGCGTGGCGGTTCCGAGAGAGGATTCAGGCAAGTTCCACGCTACCCGGTCGGCCCCTCACTATCAGACTGCTGCAGAAACAAACAAAATTTGGTTAGTTTGGGTTAAGTCAATTTTATTGCAGGCATTGGTGCGTCGAGACTCCAGTAGTAGAAAACTTTGGTAGGATACACCTTTGCTGAAATAAAACTACCAGCTGATTTGAGCTAACCTAGATATACTCTAGATTAGCTCATGGTCGGGATGCATAGTAATATGATATTATTATGTAATAAGGATAAATATATTTTAGTTAAGAGGGGGGTAGTGAGACATAGCAAATCCATATTTCAATATTTAACATTGTTGGTCATCCGGAGGGTATTAATATGCAATGAGTATGCTATTTGTGAATTGTTTAATATGTTGGCATATAGATATTCTAGATTAGAAACAACTTAACAATAATTTAATTATTTTTTCTAGTCGTTTTATTACACCTCCCCAACTGAAATCTATTATCATTAAAAGAAGATCATATCACGTCCTTGTTACGTTTACGGAATGACACAACCGGATTCAATTTCCTTGACATCTTTCTTACTTCACGTCTCGTTAGTCTCCGGATCTTTTCTTCTCTTTGACCTTTCCATCCGTTAAATGAGCGACAAGGGGGGAGACGGGTTAGAGTAAAAGAATTAATTTGAGTGGCTCAGAGTAATAATCGTGGATAAAAAATAAATAGGAAAGTACATACATGCGCTTTTAGCCTATGTTTTACGATCGTACAAAGTTGAGGACCAATTTCGTTGCTAATATTTTTTGCGCTCTCTACGATGAATTTTCTAGTCACGAAGCAGACATCAGCGTTGCTTCGTCTGTCTAGCGTAGAGCAACAGCCGAAAAAATCCCCTTAATATAAATTTTGTTGAGGCATGCTTAATAATAGAACCGTCTCCAGTTGTGTAGAATTATGCCAATTCCAGTCTTGTATCTAAATTATTGCGTAGGCGATAAGCAGAAGTTCGAATCGAATCGATTTCGATGTCCCAAATGTTTGACCATTCTCTGTCCTAAAAGCATATTGACAAATTATATATAAAGAAGAGCGCTGGTGCCTAAAGTGTTCGGAAGCGACTTAAGGTTAATACATAATTGATTTTGAGTCTCCTGAGTTGTAAACATATTGGAAATCAGCCTTTTCTAAATGTTACATGTGATATTGGGTATGTCAAGCAAAAGTTTGACAAGTTATATATAAATATATAAGAAACTTACTATTGGTCTGCGAAGTAAAAATTGTCTCAAATACTCAAATAGAATCAGTGATTTTTATAGTATTTTTAGGGCTGAATCAGTTGAAGAAAGAGTCCAAATATTCCCAAATAAATTTTATATTTGATAACAAATGCTTTCAAAAATTAATAGTATAATGAAACAAATTGTTTTAATTTCCACTTATATTAACTTGAACTGAACATATGTTTTGACACACTGTGTCTTCTTCAAAAGCTGGCTTTAAATGTTTATAATAATATCATATTTTCTTTTTTTTTTTTTTTTTTTATGGCAGTGGCACACACACTAAAGGGAGATCCTATGGCGCTCGACGAGCGGTGTGTGTGCGAAGATGTTGATTGACACGGTTCTTGAATATTTCTAGGTCGTAATTAGTGGGAAACAGATGTCCTGGAAGTGAGTTCCCCAGTGATGCAGTGCGCCAGACAAAGGAGTTCTGGTAAAGCGATGTTCTAGGTGTTTCTAGTTGTACGACGAACTGGTGCGCTCCTGCCGTCTGTCGGGACTGCCTGACAGGAGTTGCCAGGGGCGGGATTATGTGGGCCAAATCCTGGGAACATCTGCCGTGAAAGTATCTGTAAAACAGAGACATCTCGGCCACATGTCTGCGATGTTCCAGACTATCCAGATTCCGGGTCAACTCCGGATCGCCGACGAGACGCACAGCCCTCTTCTGAATGGAATCCAGCAGCTTTAGGGTATGCTTTGGTGCGGCACCCCAGATATGTGAGCAATATTCTAAGCACGGTCTTATTTGCGCTTTGTACAGCAAGAGCAACTGCTGCGGTGTATAGAGTTTTTTGTTGCGAAATAGCGCACCAAGCTTCTGGGAGGCTGATTTTGCGATGTTAGCAACATGGTCATACCATGACATATTGCTGTTGACCGAGACACCCAGCAGCCCGATTGACGAGGATGAAGGAATGGTCGATCCTGCCATAATGATGTCAGGGCCCGCTGTATTGGCCCTCTTAGTAAACGTTGCTGCTTGGGTCTTAGCTGCATTAAACTGGACCAAATTTCGGTCGCCCCAAGTTTGAACTTTCTCCAGGTCTTGATTAATTGCTGTAATCTGCTCCTGTCTGCGGTGATGAGTCTCAGTCGCTGGTAAGGGTTTTTCTGATCTAAAGTGGGAGACAAGGGTACTGTCATCTGCAAAACTGTAAACAGGATTATTCGTTTCGATCAGCAGGTCATTAATATAGATGAGGAACAGAGTTGGTGAAAGTATTGCGCCCTGAGGCACGCCCGCGTTGATGGTGAATGTGTCCGAGATGTGTCCATCGACTGCAACGTGTAGGGATCGGTTCTTAAGGAAACTGGCCAGCCAGCTGCAGAGAGAGGCGGGCAGTCCCAAGGACGGCAGTTTGTTGAGCAGTCCGTCATGCCAAACTCTGTCGAATGCCTTTGAAATATCCAACGCAATCGCTCGAGACTCTCCGTAGTTTTCAATTGCCCTACTCCATATATGAGTGACATAGGCCAATATATCTCCTGTCGATCTCTCTTTGCGAAAGCCGTATTGATTATCGCTGATTATTCTGTTGCTCTCAAGGTACTTGAGTAGTTGCTGGTTGACTACACGTTCCATGACTTTGGAGATTATTGGAAGCAAGGCAATTGGGCGATAGTTTGAGGGCGTGGTTTTCTTGCCTTTTTTTGGAACAGGTTGCACTCGAGCGACTTTCCAAGAGGATGGGTAAATCCCTTTTCTGTAAGAAAGAGAAAAAAGCCTGGAAAAGACGGGTGTTAGTTCGTTGGCGCAGTTCTTTAGCACGATGGCAGGTATTCCGTCCGGTCCCGATGCCTTTTGCGTATCTAGTTCTTTAAGGATTTTGCGAATATCACGGTGAGAAAACTTAACTTCTGCCATGGTAGTGTTGATGTTCGGTATAGTGGGGAGAGTCCTGCCTTGGGGCACGTCCAAGGTAGAGTGCGATGAAAACATTTTGGCGAGCATGTTTGCTTTTTCCTTGGCTGTAGCCGCCGTGATGCCACGTTCGTCCGTCAAAGGTGGGAGAGACGTTTTTGTAAAGTTGTTACTTACTGCCTTTGCTACCGACCAGAAATTCCTGGAACCACTGGGGCATTGCAAAAGTTTATTCCTGATCCTTTGATTGTGTTTGTCCTTAGTTTCGTCGATCACACGCTTGCACTCGTTTCTCGCTTCGATAAAATAATTGCGATTTTCAGCGGTATGATTTTGCTGCCAGTACTTATAGGCTTGCTGTTTCCTTCCTACAGCTCTTTCGCATCTTTTGTCGAACCAGGGCTTTCCTTTTGATGGTAACTTGATGGAATTTGGGATGTATGCTTCCATTCCTGAGGAGATTACTTGCATGATCTCTTCGCAGCAGTCTGACGGGTCGTCAGTGGCAAAGCAGATGTCGAGCCAAGGAAAATCTAGGTAGAACTGCCTTAGATCGTCCCAGTTTGCAGAGCTGTAATGCCAGATTTTGCGAGGCAATGGTGGATCCTTCCGCATGGGTGGCAATTCACAAACCGTTGTAATAAGTTTGTGGTCGGAGGTACCTAATGGCGGACCAACTGTAACCTTGTACTGGTCAGGATTGGTGGTCAGAAAAAGATCCAGGAGGGCGGCGAATTCGCCCCTCTCTGAGATTCGAGTTGGTTCGTCTACAAGTTGAGTAAGCCCGCAGCTGATGGCAAATGCTTCAGCTTCTCTACCTTCGTTGTCGGTCTTGTTGTGATGTTTGAGCCAGTTGGTGTTATGGGCATTGAAGTCTCCCAGAACGATTATTTCTGAACTGGGGTGATCGACCTGTATTGAGTCAAAAGTGGTAGCTAGTGTTGAGAAAAAGCTTTGGTAGGCTCTATCGCTCGGAGGGCGATAGAGACAACATATAAACTTGGTTAATCCCTTGGCGGTGAACTTGAGCCACATGACGTCAAGGTTGTTCGGTTCGAATGTTTCTTCGCGGTGACATGAAAGGTCGCTTCGGACAAAAAGGCATATTCCGAACTTATATCTAAATCGGGTATGTAAGTCGTAACCAGGATAGAGGTAGTTCACTGTTGTTGTTGTAGAACATACTTGTGTTTCTGTAAGGGCTAATATGTGTGGTCTATTTGCTTGTAGATGTTGGTGTACCGAATTTATGTTTGTATTTAGGCCTCTTATGTTGCAGAAATCTATTCTAAATTGGTTCGGTATCTTTGCTGTCTGTGAAATGCGGAATGAAGGGCTCCCAGGGCCACCCAGCGCCCGGAGATCCGAATGGCCGGGGAGTTTACTTCCGGAATATTTTGATCCTGGAAGCACCATCATGTCCATATATTCCTACTGTGGAACCCGGGACCACCAGCGCGGAAGCGGAACGTGATTTGGGAAAACCACTTAGCGCTTCCCAATTCTGGTGGGGTGGTCTTTCACCGGACGATGCGAGTAGGCTTATGCATCTACCACCTAGGGCCGCTTCCACTCGAAGCATCGGCCTCAGACTCATTCCTTTGGCGGTCCCTAGTCTGACAGGGGTAAAAATGGGGTTTGTTGGATCACTCCCCAGTGATCAGCTCCAGACTTTGTACTTTGGTGTTCTCCAGCCTGGAGGAGGACGATGGGATTTGATGCGCCACATCCCGTGGCAACTCGGAATGGTGGGGGCGTCACTCCCCGTAATCAAACTGCTCTCACCAGTTTGACGTTCCTGCCAGCCAATACAATGCAGCCCCTCTTGTCACAAACTGTCATTGATCGGCCCCAGACTTTGTACTTTGGTGTTCTCCAGCCTGGGGGAGGACGATGGGATTTGATGGACCATATCCCATGGCAACTCAAAATGGCGGGGGCGTCACTCCCCGTAATCAAACTGCTCTCACCAGTTTGACGTTCCTGCCAGCCAATACAATGCAGCCCCTCTTGTCACAAACTGTCATTGATCGGCCCCAGACTTTGTACTTTGGTGTTCTCCAGCCTGGGGGAGGACGATGGGATTTGATGCGCCATATCCCATGGCAACTCGGAATGGCGGGGGCGTCACTCCCCGTAATCAAACTCCTCTCACCAGTTTGACGTTCCTGCCATACATTGGGATAACCGTCTCACAAAAAAGTTTATAGTCTTCAGGTGGGCCTAAGAGGGTATAAATTTAATACTGGGGAAAACCCAAAATCCAATTATTCGTTCAGTAATATTCCGGTATGTTTGAGTTTATTAATTTCCATGATTTCTAATAAGTTAAATTTTTTGTTTTTGTTTTCCAAATGTAAGATTTTGAAATCTTGATTGAAATTATGATTTTCATTAAGTAAATGTTTGGCATAATGAGAATTATCCTTTTAAAACTAGATTTATGTTCTTTAATTCTCGTTTTAAATGTTCTCCCTGTTTGGCCTATGCACTTTTTTTGTACAAGAACCACATTGTAACGGATAAACCCCTGATTGATTATGTTTATTGGTTTTAGATTTATTATTTTTAATGAGTTTGCCAACAGAATTATTAGTATGGAAAGCTATTTTGACATCTCTTTTCATAAGTGGTTTGGCTATTCTGGTAGTTATCTTTCGTGTATAAGTTAATGTTTTGTATGGATGTTTATCATTGGATTTTAATATGGGGAATATAAGATTTAGAGCTTTTTTCATTTGTTTTTTTTCTGCAATATTTTATCTATTAATTCTGTTTTATATCCATTGTTAATTGCTACCTGTTTTATTAAATTAAATTCTTTCTTGAAATTTTGTTCAGATAAAGGTACGTTAACTATAGTTAACGTACTTTTATCTGAACAAAATTTAGCACTTGGTTAGTTCTTGTTGATTGATCCCCCGTTGCGAGCAAAGCGAACGGAGGGGCATGCAAAGCTATAATAATACCCAACTTGGGTTTTAGTCGCTCCTAAATTATAAGTCAGCTTGCCTTTGTGGCTAGTTTTTAAGGGTTAATTTCGTGAGAAAAGGGCACTCTTCGACTTACTTAAAAAAATTATTTTTTTTTTAAATTATTTATTAATGCAGTAATAACAATAATTACAGTATACATAGTCCTTAATCCTCTAGACAGTGTTTTTAAGCTGGTATTGAGGATAATTGCATTTTAGTAATAATAACAGTACGATTTCCTATAAACTCTCTAGTATTGTGGCTATGAATATCCTTTGAAATTATTATGATAATGTTTGATTTTTGAGTTTTATTTATTATCCTGTAGATAAGTGGATCATGATTAAATATAACTTTTAGTTTTTTGTTTTGCAATATTTGCATCAAATCGAATTGTAGTTTATAGTCCCACATGTGGCCCATACGGGGATCAATTATCGAAAACGTGATAATAGTACGAAGGCATTATAACCATTTGTTTCTATTTTTTATATTCCTTTATATGGTAAAAACGTTTTATTCTATGTAAAACATTAATAAATGTGCAGGCCGACCAGTATATTTCCTTAGTCAGTCTTTTGATTGTGTTATGTAACCACTTTTTGTGATTGAATAGTATTGCTTTGATAGGATGTACGATTACGATTAGACGAGATTACTAGAGAACGATTCGAATAGCTCGTATCGTTAACTTTTGCTTATTATTTATATTCATTTCGATATAATAAATTTCAATTCCGAATATATTGTTTGATTCTGTGTATAATTGTGCACAGACGACAAATGTAACAATGTTTTGTCATGCCCTCGTATATAAATAACAGTTTGTTAGTAATTTTTGACTGTAACCCGTTCGCACTCTATTTTATTCTAATATAGTTAGTTTTAGAAGTTTGAGAGTATTTTCCATTTTAATTTTATTAAGTAAAAAATTAAGGGTTACAAGTGTTATATTTATTCATAATACTAAGGTAGCTTAGTATTATACACATTATGCTTTTATACGAGAGATAGTTTCTGTTTTTCTACATATAAGATAACCAGGTATTTATGTATATTTGAAATTTTGGCATATAATCTTATGTGAACTCACCCCCTGATTCGCTTCTTCCGATGAATATTGCTCCCTTTTTTCGCCTCCTTTGCAAGCAAGACATATCACTACACATACACTGTACTTGAAATACGATTTCTAGGCATTTTTCTTCTTAAAACCAAAAGAAAGAACCGATTTACGGATTCTTGCTTGTCACCAATCGGTACAAAATTGTAATGACGCATCAAGGCGATAAGCTCGAGCGGCTAGCCAGGGTCGGCTGAATCACCATGTTTTTAGATAACTTCTTTAAAAATTGTATAGATTGGGAAAAAGTTGTATACTACAAAGTGTAATGAGGGACGGCGAAGATGCGAAGGATAATTTTAAATTATCGGACTATTCTAGAAAAAACATAGCTGAAAAGGCATGGAGTGAAATTTCAAAGAAAACGAACTTATCAGGTATGTAACATCAATTTTATTAATTTTTAGTATACAGATCGAAGCACTTTAACAAAAATGTTTGCAATGAAAGAACAGGGATACTATTGGCAGTAATTATTTTGCCAAGGCAGAACATTACGTGGTTTTATAAAATAATTGCTCAAATATTTTCGCAGTGTCGATGGACCTGACGTTGGTTGTAAATGAATAACTTCTTCGTTCAACGGAGTATTATTTTGGGGCCTATTTGGAGTTCTTGTTGGTTCAGCAAAAGATGCTGTATACTGAGAACCTTCTCGTTTTCTGACAAAATTGTGTAAACCACAAACAGCTTTGATTATATTTACGGTATTTTCCATTTTTCTGCAACGAATTGGCGAGCCCAGTACTTGGAATTTTTCTGCCATCATACCAAAGCTACATTCAATGGTCTTTCTGGCACGACTTAACCTATAATGTACTCATCTTTCAATTTCTGCCATATAATAAGGGTTGTGTGAGCCACGACTGCTACAGTACTGTGTCCTACTTGAAAATATAGTGACAGAGATATGAAACTACAACCAGTTCCTAAGTACCTGAAACAAATAGAAACCATAATAATAAGAACTATGAACACAATAGTAATAATAGAATCTATTTTTACGTCCCTCATCCCGAAGGAAGAACTATGCTCACAAAAATGTAACAATAAAATCTATTTTTACTTCCCTCGTCCCGAAAGGAAGTAGGATTGTAATCACGACAGAATTCGACTTCGAGATTTTTTTTAACTCTTATCTTTTGAGGTGTCTAGATCACACGAAACACATCTCAAGTCCGTCGGTCTGTCGGCCTGTCTGTTGGCGCTCTAGCTCAATAACGGCTAAACCTAGGAAAACGCTTTTTGGTATACATATAGGACTCGTCACTATCAAAAATAGTAGAAGTCACAAAATTGGTCTCATGAGCAGTAAGTTGCCATTTTTGGAGTTTCCGTTTCCGTTGTCGTTGATTTTTAATTTGTTTTTGGCACTCAAGTTCAATTGTGCTCAAACATATTTTGTCTAATATTTTGAAAGGTTCTTATTTTAGAGAAATATTTTATATTTGAAAGTTTTACAGTTATTTCTACTTTACAACATACGAACGAAAAATTTCAGATTCGACGTTTCGTTTCTGGTGCACCATCATCAACTTAATATTTTTAAATACGGACCTAGGTTTTTATTTTCTTTTTTAAATGAGTTTTTTTCCTCTTTACAATGATGTATTATTCAAACATGTTCGCTTCTATTTGCGAATAAAAAAATCTATCAGGGTTCTTTGAAGGTTATTTTTAAATTAAAAAAGTGTAGTAGGCGAGGAATGTCATAGGTAAAAGCATTTACCATTTTTTTGTTTTAGTTCATGAATGCAAAGAAAAATGAAAGCATCTTTTGTACGAAGCCTGAAGCCAGCTCCGAGTGGTTCCTCGGCAAAATCAAAGAAACCGTACTATCTTTATGATTACTTGTTATTTATTCTTCCCTACGTAAAGCCTAATACGGACTAATACAACTGCCCACCAAATCGTTCAGAAAGTCACGTCTCACCTCCAGAACAAGAGAATGCCCCAAATAATGATGAAGAATCACCTCCGACATCACCATCGGAAGCTGTTTTGAATGATAAGCATCCCGCAGACAATAATATTCCTACAACTTCAAATACGCCGAAGAATCCGCAGATCACCACAGCAAAAAGAAAAAGAAACATAACCGGTCTAGATAAATCATTTCTGGACTACTTACAAAATAAGACTAACAATTACGCGACCACCGATGATGAAACTGCAAAAAAATATTATCTACTCAGCCTATTACCGGACATCAAATCACTTAACGAGAATCAGATGCGTCAATTCAAAATAAAAGTTCTGCTCCTAATTGAAAATATTAAGGGAAACTCAGGACCGCCAACACCAACACCATCTCCAAATGCCCAAGTTAACTTAACGCACATTTCTCCATCGCCTCAAAACACATACACTTCTTCAGCAGAAACTGGTTCTCATATATCACTTCAGTCGTTCCAAGGCGCAAGTCAATCAGCTAATAGTGCAACATATACAAATGTGTACTCCAATGTCTCTTCTGTTGCTTCATCACATAATTATGGGGACTCCGAGATTTTAGTGACCCATACCGAGATGAAACAGCCAACAGATCTTTATCAGTATGAAAGGTAACAACAATCTAATCGCGAAACATCCGATTATATTCCTCGAAACGTACCCTTTTGGAGAAAATAATAAATCTAATTTCAGTTAAACTATAAGTATTATTTGTTTTTCAGGTCATTTCGCATTCTTACTTTAATTTTGTTTAAGCGCTAGAAAGTATTAATTGTACTTGTAATACTATTAAAAATGTTGTTAAAAAAAGAGATTTTTTATTTATTATTTTAGAAACAAATTTTTACCTAAGCGTTATGAGTAACCTCTCCTCTGCACTGATACATTCTCGCATAACAGTGTTCTGTTTGCGAAGAGAAAGTGTCACGATTCTTAGCAGTTCTCGAAAACTGTCTTTGGTCATCCTGTAAAAAGCCTGGAACTTTCTATCATTTTGCCTGAATTCTTTCGCTGCTACAAACAGTCTTCGCCTTCTGTTCCTTGCAATATACGGATGCACCCAATATTTTCTTCTTCTTCTCCGGTTTTGCAAATATAAATACATAAGTATGTCTTCTTCTCCTTCACTAGATGATACCTGTTCTTCACTTGAAATCTTTAAAAGAACTAGCAATGGTTTTGTGTCACGTATTATGTCGTCCCGTGTAAATAGTTCGTATTGGAAACATTTTTTTTTGTTGCATGGCCTAAATGTCGTGTTGATGTTGTGTAGCTTCGTGAAGATAGGGCCTTAACTAAGCGGATGCAAAAGAATTTTTTCTTCAAACGTCACCAAATCCGTCATTACTCGACTGTGCAGGCGGCCGTGAAGTTTCGTTTTTCCTCCGCCGGAGCTTTACTTTTCACTTTTCCGCCGGCGGAGGTAAAAGTGTTGTCATAGCAACATAGATACAATACAAACAGACAACAAAATAAGCGTCAACAACTCAAGATTTATTAAACTACAATTTGTATTTATCACTCAATTTGTGACTGCATTTCTAAAAATCACTAATTTAGCAACAAATTGGTTATTATTTAATCGAATTTACTCAATAACTGCTTATCAATACGGAATTAAAACGCAATCGGAGACGCCATCTTTAAAAAATAATTATTGTTGACAGTGTCCACTGACAGCTTTATGTTACATTATATTCACCGACACAGGTCTAAGCAAGGCCACCTACGTCCGTGGTCTAAGTCGCCTTGCGAATCCATTTATCTTTAATAATAATTAGATATTATTACTATTAAGAGATGTTTTTGCTTTAATATGTCGACATTTGAAGAAAAAACAGCATGTTTTATTTGGAGGAAAAGTTACTTTTCATGGCTTGCTCTCTATTACCAGCCTCACTCCGTTCGGCTGTTAAACACGAGCGCGCCATGAAAAGTATCACTTTTCCTCCATATAAAATAATATACTATTATATGCTAATTGGAGAATTGTATATACGCTGTAAAAAATTGTATTATAATATGTTGTACCTGGATTTCTACAATTAACTGGTAGTTTTTCACGTTCCTTAATAGGGATTTTCTAAAAAATATGACTAAACTAACCACAAATTGTGAAGAAAAATGCGATAATTCCTGTACGCAATATTGTAAAAGACTTTTCACATCGGTTGTTTACCGTGTAATCTGTGTATAAAACCAAATAAAATTAGTAGAATTTTCTTTGATAAAACTATTGTATGCAGAGAGTTTGTGTGCATATGGGTGATTAGAATTATGTGGAATAGTTGTGTCAGTTTGAGAAGGCTCATGAAATGTTTCAAATTCATGTTTATTATTATTGTTGGTTATTTTCAAATCTAAATAGTTAATAGAATGATGTTCAATTTCTATTGTAAATTTTATGTTGTTGTGTAATGTGTTTATGTGCTCTAAAAACATTTTTAATTGTCTATCTGTATACAAAACACTTACTCAAGCCATGATTATGGATTTTATCTTCTATATTATTCATAAATATTTCTGCTAAAATTCGACTTAAGGGGTTACCCATTATTAAACCCTCCTCACTTACATAAAACTTATCATTAAATTAAATTCAAAATAATTTTGATCCAAACAAACTGTTAAAGACTCTAAAATATCTTGTTTGATCGTAATGTTAATTTTGTTTTTTGTTTAGTTGGAATTGTTAGATCTTTGATATTGTCTATAAGTTCGTAACTGTTTTTAATGCTATATTTAGGTAAGAATTTGCAATGATTTTTAATTGTGTTAATTAATTTATTAAAGATTTTAACAGCCGGGGCTGAGAAATAATATACCATTGGTCTAATTGGCATATCTGTTTTATGTAATTTAAGGGCCTGAGGGTTCATTAAAGTTAATCTATACAGTGAAAATATTTGATTCTTTGATAGTGTTTTTAATTAATTTCTGAAAGAAGTTAGTAGGGTCTGTTTTGATTTCTCGGAACTTATCAGGGTTTAAGAAATTAATAGTTTTGTTGATATAATCTTGTTTTTTGATCGCTATGATAGTTTTTTCTTTGCCTGCTCTCGTAAACACAATTTCGTTTTCTATATTTTATTTTTGATACAGTTAGTGGTGTGATATTCATTCTTAAATTAGTTTTTCTGTATTTCCGTTTTGTCTGTCTTAATTATATTAGGTATTTCATGCTTAATCAAATTACCTTCTGTTATATTACTAGCTGCTAATTCGCATTCAAAAAATTAATGTGAAAAAAGAATACAGCTTTTGTAATGAACTAGCTATTTTTACACTGGGGACCTGACTAACCAAAACTACACCGATTAAAATTGCATCACATTCTGACGCGTTGCCAACCAATAATTGTTAAAGTCGGTAGAGTCAGTGTTAAAAAAAATTGGTAGATTTGAAAAATAAAGGCAATTGAAAAACTATTTATTAAGAAACAAAAACACCTACTTGTTTAGCAAAAAATATAAGAAAATAATAATGAAACAACACAATAAAAAAATAATTCTAAGATACCTCTTATTGCAATTTTCGCTTGATGAACCAGGGCAGCTGGAAGGAATCGAAGCCAGCAGACAATGTATTTGTGGACACACCCAATCGTTCAACTTGAACCTAAGAAGCTACCGACTGCCGCATGGACCAATTAATCATCTTTTTTTACTTTTTTGTAATCACCCTTTAAATTCCTATTTCTCTTTGGAATATTTGATTTTTTTTAACTCTTTTAGATTCATTATTTTCACTCCAGATAAATTCGAAATTTTTAACAAATACAAGGAGAGAACTATCGTTAAATTAATTTCTCCGGGAATATACTTTTATACTGCGTGACAAGGTTATTCCCATTTAAACGTGCATGAATATACTTCGGTACTTCCCCGGTGCAGAAAGTTTAAATAGTGTGAAGTGAGTACCGGGAAGATTCCATATCGAAAAATCATGCGGGTTTATCGAGGATTTATTTGGTTCACGAAGTATTGGTTCCCTCAGAGTGGTTCAGTACAGCAGTGGACGAATACCTGCTGCTTGACAAGCAAGATGTTTTCTTCACCAATCCAGAGGTGTTACATGAAATAGGAAATAAACTAGTCTTAGACCAATGTATATCGCTAATTAAATATCATCAGTGACAATGTTAAACATATGATGAAGCAATCTACAAATCAAAAATTTACTGGTAAAAGCAGATATAATCAGAAACATAAATTACTATGTTGAGTTGAGCAGACAATGAGCAAAAATGATAAATAAGTACTGCTACACAAGATTTCCTTTTCTTTACTTTAAAATATAAAGGTCAAAAGAAAATGATGATTAAAATATAAAATACAAAAGAAAATAATGGAATGACATGACGTTCAAATTCAGTGACTCTCGGTAAGATTTAAATAAAAGCTAATTTTAAATTTGATAATAAATAGAGGTACAACCTCTAACAATGAGTCTTATGACTCAAAATAAGTAAGTACTATTACTTGTACTTAAGCCCTAGGCACATAAACGAAAACTGAGCGCAATTGCGCCTCAATTTAATTAAAGATAAATATAATATAATCACTACCTCGCATCCGAGATAGAAATTTAGATAAAAGATAAACCAGATAAATTTACATATGTGAGATTAACCTCTCATAAATGCAAAATAATGTCGGTACATCAGGATTGAGACTAGACAGGGCGAATGCTATTAGTTATATTGTGCTTGATGTAAGAAATACATTGAAAATTTAATTAAATGAACCTGAAAAGAAAACAAGGTGAAAACCAGCAATACTATGAAGGAAAATTCGGAGAAATTCTACTGAAAATTCAATTTACTATCTTTGCAGGAATATATAGAATTTACCCCGAGAATTAACCCAAATAATACTGTTCAATTTGAATGAAAATACGTAAAAAATGTGCGTGACCACTGAAGGATAAAATAATTACGATCTCCCTAAATTTGGACTAGGCCTCTTTCAAATTACATGAATTTGATTAATGAAAACCGCAAATATTCACCAATAAATCGGTAATATTACCCAAAAGGTCACGACAATAACCCAGATAACCCAACTACAGATCCGAAAGCACATGAAATATCGAATCTCGTTTTATGACGCGTCTATCCGCGGAGTTGAACTGCCCGCACAAAGTAGTTTTAAACCTGCGGCTGGCAATTAGTAAAAGACTGGCCGCACCAATAACCAATTTTATTTATGTACCTATATGTGACTATCATTATGGTATATTGTGCAACAAGTGCTAAACATAAGACTTTTCACACGAATGAGACAGTTTGGTGACACGAACCGTAGGCGAGTGTCATAAAGTCTCATGAGTGTGAAAAGTCTTTTCAGCATGTGTAGCACACTATACTTTTTCTACGACTCCTACATACAGGGTGCCCCACTGGGAGTGTGGTAGAATAGTATATTGTGCAACAAGTGTTGAAAATAACCGTGGGAAAAGTGATTTTCACACGCGTTGCATACTATACTTTTCCTACGACTGCCCTGAAAATAGACAAAAGCGCACTAACAACTGCTCTTGAAAACTTGACATTTCAAACATCGTGTGAAAAGTATACTTTGCACACGGCTTATTCGGGTATTTAGATTAAAGGGCTTCGTCTCCGTTTTAGAGCTCCGTCCTCAGAGGTCCCATTCCCAGATCTCTAAAAAATGAGATCCAATTTTAGGGTTTCACCCCCCCAGGAGCCCCTTTTTGCAAAACTGTAGAAAATGGGACTCTCATACCAGGGGCCCCCTTTTAAGGCTTGGGGCCCAATCTTAGGGCTTCGCCTCAGGGGCTCCATTCCTAAATCTGTTAAAAATGGGACTCCCATACCATAGGCCTCATTCTAGGGTTTCGCCCCCTGTGGCCTCATTTTAGGGCTTCGCCCCCGGAGCCACTTTTTCAAAATATTTGGAAAATAGAGACCCCACACCGGTGGCTCCATTTTAGGGCGTTGTTTCAGCCCTGGCATCTCAATACCTACTACCCCCTTTCTAAATCTGTACATTGCTGGTGTTTGTATGGTCTTTGTAAACCATAAATTTTAATTTAAAGACAAGATGCCTGATATATTATATTATAATAAATACTATATAATATTAATATTATTTGCAGTCGTAGAAAAAGTATAGTATGCAACGCGTGTGAAAATCACATTTTACATTTCACTTTTGAAAAGTATTATTTTCAACACTTGTTGCACGTATTTCCTACGACTGCAAATAATATTGATATTATATAATATTTATTATAATATAATATATCAAGCATCTTGTCTTTAAATTAAAATTTATAGTTTACAAAGACCATACAAACACTTCTACATCAATTTATGTAACTAGTTGATCAGTAGGTATTGAGATTCCAGGGCTGAGACAACGCCCTAACCGAGGCATCATTTTAGGGTTTCGCCCTTAATTTTTGGAGTTATTCTTTTCATATCTTTGGAAAAAGGCGCCATTCACCCGGCGTTCTCATCTTATGGCTTTGCCTTCATTCGGGGGAACCATTTTTTACATATTCGGAAAAGGGAGCATCCGGGGGTGAAGCCCTAAATTGGGGCTCCTTGAGGCCCATAGCCGTGAAATGGGGCCCGGGTACGGGGCTCATTTTTCACAAATTTTAAAATGGGGTCCTCGGGAGGCGAAGCTTTTGAATGGGGTCCCCGGTGTGGGAGCCTCATATTTGACACATTTTGAAAAGGGGCTCCCCTGGGGCGAATCCCTAAAATAAGGCCCCAGGGAAGCGAAACCCTAGAATGGGGCCTATAGTACGGGAGTCCCATTTTGTACAGATTTAGGAATGGAGCCTCCGGGGCGAAGCCCTAAAATTGGGCCCCAAGCTTTCAAAAGAAGCCCCCAGTGTGAGAGTCCCATTTTCTACAGTTATGCAAAAAGGGCCTCCTGGGGGGGGGGGGGGGGGGGGGAGGCCCTAAAATTGGAGCCCCTCTTTTAGATATCTGGGAATGGGACCTCTGAGGGCGAAGCTATAAAACGGAGACGAAGCCCTTTAATCTAAATACCCGAATAAGCGTGTGAAATGTCCAGTTTTCAAGAGCAGTTGTTAGTGTGTTTTTATCTATTTTCAGGGTAGAAAAATATATAAATAACTTGCTTTGACATGCAAAAACCACAAGACATACCTTTCTCGGTCTTTAGGGCACCTGAAAAAAGATGTATCGCCAGTGCTTCTGTTGACCAGGAATATAGGCACGTATAACCAGGCATGTCACTAACACATTTAAACTAATTTTATAATTTAATTAAAAAAAAATAAGATTGAATATGACTCCGTACTATTCCGCTTGTGGTTGTGTTGCGACTTAGAACGCTTTTTCCATCTTTTTCCATACGGGCCCGCACTAAACTGGAGATAGCCAAGATGTAAACTAATTAAAACTAGAATATAAAAATGCTAAATTCTTGCTTTAGTAGCAAATAATACTAAGCGAATCATAAACAAATATTAATTATGTATCTAAAAGTGAAAGAATTAGTCAAAAATATTTGCAAGATGAATTAAATATTTCAAGATTAATAAATCAGCACTCACCCGATCAATGCCTCAACACAAGATGATCATCTCGTATTCAAAATACAAGGCATTGGGCAAAATGTTTGCCGATGTTTTATTGGCCAATTTATAACATGTGATCAACACTAGAAACCACGTAGCGCAAAGTCATAAAAATACTCCACATTAAATATAGTAACCTATAATAAAATAAATTCACGAATTGTAGGTACTAAGTAGAGTACTAGCACTCTTAAAATCGCTATCCAAACGAAATAAACCCATTCGGCGACTTAAATATTAAATATCGAGAATAATTTGCAATTGAATGTATAAATTTAGTGTAGCGGAATGAGCATTTATTCCGTTACAAATTATATAACATTTATATTACAGTCACGCTATAAAAAGCGGTTTACTGGATGCTCGATACAAAAATGCTACCTGGGGGCATCGGCTGCTGGCGTCCTGTGCTGTGCGTACGGGCCAGGCCCTTCTCCTCTCTTCCCTTCAACCTCACCTGCCCTACCGCCTCTCCCGTCCAGTCTCCTTTCACTGGTCGACCAGTATGATGAGCCTTGCTCTTTAAATGATGCCCTTACCAAGGCCCCCGGACCATCAGAAACTTTGAGTGTTTTCAGTGTGTAACATTCCGATTTGGCCAGTGTAGAATATTTTTAGATTTCATTTTATATGCTGCATTTAGCAAAAAATGCTCTATTTTGCGGTAAGAATTATTGAAAAGAGGTCAATAATCTTCCGTTAATTAATTCTACATTTATTGATTCGATTTGCTGTCAATAGGCTTAAAATTGCCGTATTTATTAATGTAAATTAATTCTATTCTAAATATAGGTAAACGATATATCGCTTTGCTACCGTAGAATGGCCAGCAAACCGGTTTATATTTTTTAAGAATTCTGTTAATAAAACCTGTTTTTAGGCTTCATTAGAATCGTCAAATTCATATTGGTACCACTGCGCGCTGCCTGGCTTGTAATCTCATATTTGTCTTTCGAGGCGACGATTGGAAGCATTGGGTAGTAGGAATGGGCTATTTCCCATGATTTCGATTTTTAAAATTTTATCTCTTCGTTTGGGTACATTTTCTAGTATTTCTTGAACCATTTAATTTCAATTAAAATTGTGGCTCCCGCCGTCATTTTACCTTCATAATA
>MU182736.1:151165-163450 GCA_016904865.1 Pissodes strobi
ATTTCAATTAAAATTGTGGCTCCCGCCGTCATTTTACCTTCATAATAAACGAGAAGTAAGTCGTTTATTATTTTAGAATTATTCCTTGTATTGAATCACTCGGCATGCCTCAGCCCATCACTACTTGCTGATTTGACGTAGTTTTTGATCTCGTGGAAGGAGAAAGGAAACGAATAGAGAGTCCTTCTAAGAATACTTTTCGAGGCGAAAAGAAGGTTTGCTGTTAGTGCAGTCATAGAGACTCAACATTTAGTATTGTGATTTAATACTACCCATTCTTTGGGGATATATTGTGGTTTCTGTTTGTGTTTTGACACGACCGATTTATCGGGATTTAACTTCTGCACTAGGTAAGCATTTTCTCTGGAATTATTTTTTTCCTATAGCTCGTGAAGCACGCAGACAACGCCATGACGCTAATGGTCTTTTCCCTTATTTCTAGAGGCTATCCAAGTTCGTCGTATAAGACCGAGACCGTCGACTTTCTAGCAACCCTCACACACGAGCGTGGTAATTATTGCTACAATTTTTTTGTCTAAATTAACGAGTTAATTGCCTTATCTGTGTTAACCTTTTTTTGTACACTGTCCACCATTTGCATTCCATGGGTTATCTTATCTACTCCATTTTATCAAATCTGAGTTTTTATTTTAATGTAACTTTAGTTTTGATCATATGGGGAAGTTTATATTTTCTTTTAGGGGTGATTCATATCTAACTTTTTTATATTCTAGTTGTCTGTACCTTAGTATTTCTTTTATTTGCTGATGGTCATTGAAAATCCATTGATAATTTTTGGGGAAATTTGTTTTATAAAGAAAATATATTTATGCAAAGGGGGCTATAGTTTTTTTATTAAAGTAAGGGTGCTTTGTCTAATGCGTATTGGGTCATTCCAAGGTTCTAATACCGGGCTACCAGTTTGATTACCAGGCTACAACTTTTATTACCGGACTACAAGTCCTGTCTCCGGGCCAATTCAATCACATGCCTACAGATCCTAGCTCCAGGCTACACTAGAGCCAATCTTAACACGGAGCTATCGAGTCATCGGCTAGTATCAGCCTCGGGACCATCGAGTAGCAGTACCTGAGTTACCTACAGGTGCCCGGCGCCTCCAGCAGAGTTCGACGACTTTAGTTTATCAATTCATTTCTTTATCTGACCGATTAATATAATCGCTCTTAATTTTCCTTTTTTTAATATAAATCAAGCATTGACCGCGAAGCTCTAAGATAGCTCTAATTAATTTTATTTTTCATTTATTTTCTTTTTTATCTGACCGATTAATATAACCGCTCTGAATTTTCTCTCTTTTTAATATAAATCAAGCATTGACAGTCGGGCTTTAAGACAGTTTCAATAATTTTATTATTTTCATTCATTTATTGGGTCCACTGATTTAATTATTGTGGCCATTTAACATTAGCTATTATTATTGCTACATGTATAATTGGTGCAGCAACCAGCGCACGCATACATATATGTAATTAGCTTAGGTAAAATCAAAGTGATCACTTTGGATTGTAATATTTAGTGCATTTAGTTGTAAGGCATACATTACCGAGTGTTAACAACAGAATTGGTCTCCGTACAATCTCCATATTGTACTCTATTTATCAACTTCTTTAATAGTCATTAGACATTCCTTTGTGTTTAAAATTGCAAATTTTACTGTAGGATTGTTCTGTGCTTTTTAAAAAAAAAAAAGAACTTAGCAACAAATATATTGTTCCTTAAATTTTAGATTGTGTTTTGTTCATTAGATTAGGGATTGAGTTTCTTTGTTTGATAAGCTTGCCTAGCAACCCCGTACAACACCAGCGGAGCTTTTTCAGTTTAGTTGGGAAAAACTGGTGGCGCTCTACGACCCCACTACCGGGGCCGGATATTTGCAAACACGACTCTCCGGTGCTAGGTTTGTTTTTAAATAGAATCTTTACTTTTAACTTCAATAAGAAAAAAGTGTTGCAAGTGGAATGTATGTTGTTGTTCGGCTGGCAAAAAACAGATCCATTACAATGGTCATCGACGTCTACAGCGACGATCAGAAGTGGATGTGTCACTCCTGATGCCAAATCTGCCAGCCAAGGAGCTAAATTAGCCAAAAGACATGAAAACTGTAATGATTCCACTTCCACATGTGCTTTGTGAAGTAACACTTGAAGAGAAGCTTAATAAAATGTATTTGACTTCCTCTGATCTGGACAAAATGTACACTCTGAGAATTTTGAGAAGGTCCCATTAAAGGCTCTTATTATTTTGTTTCATATAAAAATAAATTGAATTATTTTGACAAGAACTTCATTTATCTCATTCATTACAAAATATCGATACACTATTTAAATCGTCACACTATACTCTAGAAACACCCCTGATCACAGGAGAGGTACAAAGGCTCGAAACTAGGACGCACTGGTAACGCACCTCACGACGGCGACGCCTAGTAGGCAGTCAAAACATCTGATCCCACCTGGTCAACTACGTGAGAGGAGACTGGACGGGAGAGACAGTAGAGCGGGTGAGGTTGAAGGGAGGAGAGGGGAAGAACCTGGCCCGTGCACAGCACAGCACCGGACGTCAGTAGCCGAAGGTAGGCAAGTTATTCAACGGACATGCTTGGCAGGTTTGCCTACCCTGAACTCTCCTGGCGCCCCGGCTAAGGGCGCTGCACTTGCCAGAAATTTATTTTTACATGAGCATGGACCTCCTATCCTAGGGGTTATACTCGAAAGCTGGTTGATTACTTTATGCGCTTTATCGGCTCGATTTTTATGTGTGCTGTCATTCTCAGGTCCCTATCCAACCAAACTCCCAGATATTTGGCATCATTTACACTCTTGACGCAAACTGGGTCTATATTTACTTCAATACTCTTGAGCTTCCGTCTTACGGCGATAATTATAACTTCCGTTTTATGTTATGCCACCGTAATCCCCATGTCTCCTAGCGCATTGATAATCTTCTTAACTGCGTGCTCCGTGTATGCCATTGCATCTATGCCTTCCTTCATTTCCTGGCTAAGCATCTTATCGTAGAATACGTTCCAAAGAGTTGGTCCCATTACCGAACCCTGCAGGACTCCGCAACTCATTGTGAAATCTTTCCCTTCTGTCGTAATAATCTTTCTCTTCGACAGATATGAAAACAACATTTTTTTCAGATACCCGCACACATTTCCTGTAATAAGTGCCTCTACTATGATGCCTCTCCAAGGTGCTGAATTAAAAGCATTTTGTATATCGAGCCGAATCATGACGCACACTTCCCTGTTCTTCACTGCCTTACTACCGATCCTTTCTTTAATTTTCCTCACTTCCATCAGAGGATCCTCTGTCAACTTTGCTTTTCTGAAACCGTATTGCCTTTCTTGTTCAAGATTTTTTCCCCTATTTCAGCCTCCAATCTATCCTTTAGGAAAATTTCCAGAACCTTTCCCAGAACATTTATAAGACATATCGGTCTATAAGCCGTAGTTGAATCATTTTCTTTGCGAGGTTTTTCAATTAGCACTAGTTTGGCGGTCCTCCATATATCTGGAGAGACTCCCTGGCGCAGATATTGGTTATACATTTCCAGAGTTGGTTGTGAATAGCTTTCTATAAATATTTTGACTATTTCTGATGTCAATTGGTCCAGCCCAGGGGCATTCTTTGGCTTTAGCTAAATTAACCCAAACTAACCCAACCTAAGCTAACCAAAACTAACCCTAACTAACTTAAACTAACCCACACTAACCCATTATATACTGCGTTTCAGACCGTTAAAAGAGAGTCGTGCTCTGAATCGCGGTATATATTGTATTTTGAAATTACGCATAACCTAAAGCCATAGTATACTGCCAATGAGAGTATAGCTGCTCTGAATAATACGGACGCCCACCTCCTCCGAGCGGTTTTTCAGTGCCTAAGAGTAAGAGTGTTACTAGCGTGGATATGTAAGTAGACCAAGGGCAAAAAGTAGAAAGACCTAGAGAAGCTAGTCTCCTTAATATGGAGGTAAGAAGCAGAACTGGCATTGATGTTTCAATTACTGGGGAGGCTTGCGACTACAAAAGAATGTACGAGCTGATTAAATGCGAATATAGAAAGGTGCTGGAAGAGTTCAAAAAAGCAAATGAAGAACTTGCTGAAGAAAGGAGGACAAGGGAAATGGAGAATGATCCGAGAGAAATAAGAGCCGAAATGAAGACTCTGAAAGCCACCTTAGATGAAATAAGAACCCAGGATGTAAGGACTGAACCTCAGGCGAGTCAGTCAGGAGCTGTCGGGAACAGGGATGTTTCAGAATAGCCCAGGCTTGGTAGTGGTGAAGCTGCCCCGAAGAGAGTAAAACAATTAGAAGAAGATGTGGGAAGAGGAACAATGACCTATGCTCAGCAGGTTAGGACAATTCCGCCAATTACCCTGCATCGGAACAAGAATTGGATTGATTTAAGAGATGAACTAAAGTCAGTCGGAATTGATCTTGATTATGCCACAAAGCAGGGTGATGATATCAAAATCTACGTAAAAAGTGAGGACGCCCACGGAAAGATGACTAAGTATCTGTCTGATACAGGAACTCCGTACTACTCGTATAGATTGAAAGCAGAGAAAAAACATCATGGTATCTCGAGAGGACTGGATAGTGATAGTTCCACAGAAATCATCGGACTTGAACTTAGTGAGTGAGGTTTCCACGACGTTGAAGTTTGTAAGATGATGGATTTTAAAACTAAACAGCCGCTTCTGTTATTCACTATCAAATCAGGGAAGAAAGAAATATTCGAAGTAGGCAGATTATTGGACATGGTTATAAGGAGAGTTCCCAAAAACAAACTTCCCGAGCCCACTCAGTGCTATAAATGCCAAAGATACGGTGATGGACAAGCTTACTGCCATATAAACGATAGACGCATGAAGTGCGCGGGAAATCACCCCTCGAGAGACTGCACACTTCCAAAGCCAGCGGATCCAAATGAATGAAATGCCAAATTTGTTAACTGTGGGCAAGAGGGATACCCAGCTAATTACAGAGGTTGCCCAAAATACCAGATGATTTACGGTAACAGGCAGGGGGTGAGTAAACCCATCTCTGGTAAAGTACCTAAAGACGCTAACAATATCACCAATCAAAGAAGACAACAGGTAGAAAGCTCAGTAAATACGACCCAAGTAGCATCAATTAAAAAAGCGCTCCTGTAGGCACTAAAAGAAATATTCGAAGACCTCAATGCATAAGTTACACATAGTCTCATGGAACGTTACTTACCTACCCTTTGCTTTGAGTACCCCCCAGAGGTACTAGACGCTTCAGTTATTAAAAATCTAAAAGAAGAAATTACCAGTTTAAGTGTAGAATCCTCGGACCACAACCCGGTATTACTGCAAATCGGGGAAGGGTCAGCTATAAGAATGCAAATTAAGAGAACAGTCACCTGTTGGGTTTCATATAAGAAGAATCTTGAAAGTAAGAAAAATTTTGAGTGAAGAACTGCTGGAACAGACTGGGCAGAACCTAGCAGAGATAATGTCACATACAACATAAGAGAGAATTAAATTACCACACCAACACCATGAAAGAAACGCTGAAAGAACATAGAAACGAGAGCTTGAGAACGAAACTAAGGAACTTAAGCACCAAGTCAAATACGGCTCGGGGACTAACCAAGGCCCTGAGAAGAGAACCGACCTACATCCCTCCTATTCGTAGTAGAAGCGGACTGGCGTACCTGAATAAGGGATAAAGCCGAAACATTTGCACATAGTCTAGAGACCGTTTTCACCAATAATAAACTAGATCATGCAGACTTAGACGAAGAAGAAAATATCGAGGATGACGCTGAAAACACAGTTGCGAGACTGAATGAGTTGTAGCCCATTGGAAAAGTAAAAGATTTTGTCTCTCCTTAGTTAGTAGCATTATAAAACATCAACGTCCAAAAAAGGTCTCGGGGGGTGATACTATTACAAACAAAAAGCTGAAAGAAATCCCGAAAGTGGGCCTAGCCTGTATAGCTAAAATAACAAACGTGATTCTGAGACTAGGCTACTACCCAAAAGCTTGGAAGCATTCCTTAATCTTTATGATTGACAAGAAGGAGAAAAATCTCAAATTCTCTGAAAGTTGAAGATCCATAAGTCTACTCTCTTCCACCTCTAAGGTGGTGGAAATAGTGATCAAAGAAGATTGACAATAATAATAGAGGACTTAGGAATCATGCGAGTAGCCCATTTCGGGTTCGGGGCTGGGCACTCCTCATAGTAACAGTTTCTTTGATTCTCTGAATACATAGTAGAGGGATATAACACAAAACGGACAACTGGAGGATTGTTTATAGACAATGAAAAAGCGTTTGACAAAATCTGTCATGATGGATTTATTAGTAAAATGATTAAGTTGGGTTTCCCGTTGGAGACTTGTGGGCTAATGCGAAGCTACTTGAAAGGACGCACCTGCCAAGTCAAAGTGGGTAGTGAACTCTCCGATCTTAGGGTTGCAAACGTTGGCGTCTCACAAGGATCCGTTTTAAGATCAATCCTTTACAATGTATATCCTTGTGACATTTCAATCACCCACAAGGGAATTATGAGTCTGTATGCGAATGATACGGCTTTTCTCTTCAGGCATAGGGATCCCCAAGCCATCAGCGAAGAGGAGATTGATGCCTACATAGACTGGACTGTCAGGAACAAAATTATGGTAAATGAGAACAAGACTCTAACCAGAAATGTAAGAGTTAACAACATTCCTGTAACCTGGGAAAATAAAATAAAATATCTAGGAGCTATTATGGACCAGAGCTTGTGCTGGCACTGATACATCGTGTAAGTCAGACTAAAGGCGAAGAGGACTTACAATTTTCTTTACCCTATATTAGGCAGAGGCAGTGAAATGGACATCTCCTCAAAGCTAACAATACTAAAGACGATCATTAGATCTCAAATTACCTACTGCTCATCCGTATGGGGTGGGAAAAGCGATCAATGCCCCAAGGTTAAGGAATAACAATATCCAAAATGATCTGAAATAGACCACACTTACCAAGTTTATTAAAGCCAAGGCGACGAAGTATTTTGCAAATTTAACAACTCACGATAATGTAGAACTGAGGGAGTTTTGTGATTATGATCCGGAGGCGGAGAAAAATAGCGCTACTACAAGAGCCCCAAAGCAGTACTAATTAGAGAGATGGAATAAAACCCTCACCACCCTACTCCCCTCTATTCCTCAAAACCTGTAGATCAAACAAGAGATACCATACTAGTGAGGTAAAGGGCAGAGAGGTGCATAACACATTTTAGGCAAAGGTTATACTGGGTCTCCCCGTAACCTTAAGCGAAGGCGCGAGGACGAGCCTTCGTCGACCGTGGTGGTTTAGTGAGTAGATTCCTGCATACAATATGCGCAGGAAGAGCCCCACACTACCCTTCGTTCCCGCCGGGAAGGGTGCTCGTAAATGAGTTACCACCTTACTTACTTAAAAAAAAGAAAGCATAACAAATAAGTTTTAATAATTCTCTTTCACCTTTTAATATCTTTCAGTACTCTCATAGAAAATACGATATTTATAAGCACGGGTATTTTAAATTAAAGCTAAACATATATTTATTAAATATATTGATTACATCACGGGAGTTATTGATAAATTTATATTTAGGAAAAACTCACTAACCGAGGATTATATCCAAAGTTGCCAAAAAATGGATCTAATTTTAGCTAAATTTTTGGAAAAAATGCAAAAAATTTCAAAAGCATTACATTTTTTAAAAAAAATCACTGATAAAAAATTTCTTAATATTTTGTAAATTTTTGCAATTTTTATTAAATAATAGAATTTAAGTGAAATGTTTTTTATAATAACAAACAATAGTGCCCATTTTATTGTGTAATGAAACTAAAAGAGGACAGTAAAGCTCTACCAGTCTTAAGAAGATAAACAGGATCATTGTCATTGTTTATATTTCATAGTGATGAATAAAAATCATTCTAATTATTTTCTTAACACCACCCTCATAATATGATGTAGTTTCTTGTGGTTCTTGTAAATGTTATTTTTATAACTTTACAAATGTTTCCTTTTCAGCGAAGCATAGACAGCGCTTTAGGATCTTCAGCCAAATTGTCATCACAGGGCAGGCAATCATCTATGATCAACGACTCAAGCAAAAGATGGGTATACAGTGTGGATGAAGCGGTACGTCAAAACTCCATATCCAAAGTTCCGCCACGACCGAGTCCCTCGTCAAACGAAAATAAGCCACCCATCAACAGGTAAATATATGGGATTAAATTTATAATAATTGATCTTATGTAGAGATACATTAATTTGTATCATGTCATTAATAATCAAAACTAAGAATTGAAAAATATACGATTAAGTAACCATGTTTTTTTGAAAATCATGCGTTATTTTGCCTTTTCCAAAGATATCTTCTTATTCATCTTTTGCTTTTTTTTCTGATTAAATTGGAATTTCGATATCGAGTGAACCAGATTCAATTATTGTAAATTAGTTCTTAATTTTAAGCATGGATTTGTTACTTGAGATATTAATCCATTAGTACATGGGGTTGGAAAAAAAAATTAAAGTCATGAATTTTTTGGAAAATATTTATTGTAGGAAGTGTAAGTGTGATACGCTGTGAAGCAATGCTTTGAGAGTAAGCCTACGTCACACTTATTATAAATAAAATTGGCATTTTTTCTTCAGAAGGCACTACTTCTATCAGTCTCTGAATAATCAACTAAATCAGTGTGTCATATCTCTATAATCGGCAGTAAAGTTGCCAGATTATGGGATTCTTTTCAAAAATTAGGGTATTTTTTGGGTATATTTTTTTCTGGCGATTTGTTCTGAGGAAAAATATTTACTTGGGGAATAACCGGGGATTTTAAATCTGACACTAATCGACTAGAATCTCAAAATCCAATTAAATTACAAGATCTCCAATTATTCTCACCCTAAAATCTGAAAAAAAGCAAATACTAATTTGTGACTCATCATTTACAGCAGAATATAAATACCCATGAAAATATGCAGGAGTGCAATTGAAAAATATCAAAAAATTCACGGATCTCACACCTTACGCAAGCATCCTATGTATTGAAAATGCCTGACACAATTTTTAAATTTAAAAATCTTATGATTTACATCTGTCACGAGTAGTCAAATAGGTAATAAAAATATTGCATTTTAATCTTTACGGTCTAAATTTCGGTAATAGATAAATATTATATTTAAACCTAGTAAGCATTGATAAATATCGAAACTGTAAAATTTGACGTCTTTGACAGACTATCTCAGTAATTATTTTTCTTTTATTTTCCCTAATCTAACTCGAAGATTTTATTCAAATCGGTTCATAAATAGCAAAACTGTAAAATTTTACATTTTTGACAAATACTATCACAAAAAATATTTTTCTTTTATTTTCCTTAATCTAATTCTAAACTTTCATTCAAATCGGTTCATAAATAACGAAGCTGTCAAATTTGACTTTTGGGACATACATACATACTTTGTCAAAAAATATTTGTCTTTCATTTCCCCTAATCTAATCTGAAAGTTTATTCAAATCGGTTAATGAATAACGAAATTGTCAAATTTGACATTTTTGACAGATGTGTAGGTACTACGTCAAAAAATATTTTCCTCTTATTATCCCTAATCTAATTCGGTTCATAAATAGCAAAACTGTAAAATTTGACATTTTTAACAGATACTATGTTAAAAAATGTAAACCTAGTGAAACAAGAATTTTTAAATATTGATAAATAGCGAAACTGTAAAATTTGACATTTTTGACAAACTATGTCATTAATTATTTTTCGTTTATTTTCCCTAATCAAATTCTAAGATTTCATTCAAGTCGGTTCCTAAATAGCAAAACTCACAAATGTGACATTTTTGACAGATACTATCACAAAAAAATATTTTTCTTTTATTTTCCTTAATCTAATTCTAAACTTTCATTAAAATCGGTTCATAAATAACGAAACTGTCAAATTTGACATTTGTGACATACATACATACTTTGTCAAAAAATATTTGTCTTTCATTTCCCCTAATCTAATCTGAAAGTTTATTCAAATCGGTTAATAAATAACGAAATTGTCAAATTTGACATTTTTGACAGATAGGTAGGTACCTACTATGTCAAAAAATATTTTCCTTTTATTTTCCCAAATCTAATTCGGTTCATAAATAACAAAGCTGTCAAATTTGACATTTTTAACAGATACTATGTTAAAAAATTTAAACCTAGTAAACAAGAATTTTAAAACATTGATAAATAGCGAAACTGGAAAATTTGACATTTTTGACAGACGTCATTATCAAAAGGTAAACCTAACTTACTTAAACTATGCCTATTTATGTGACCCAATCTCTTATGCCAAATAAGAACTGTCATCATTATAAGGTTTCGGCCACGTTTACTAGAAAAGAAGAAGAAAAAGGTTAGACATATAAGTAGAAGTATGAGTAAGATAGATGAGTAAGCAATTTTAACTTTGTAGAAGTTATTTTATTCTTTCTGTATAATTATAGGAAAGTATCTAGAAGATTGATGTTTTTCTCAACTCCCAACCATATACTGTAACAGGTTATGGACCCAGGAGAAGTCAAACTGCGAAAAATCATGAATATTTGGAAATTAGAGAACCACTGAAGAAATAAAAAAAAATTAGAAAAATGGCCACATCCACGATTGTACCGTTTCCACAGTTGACTAGCAGCAACTACAATAACTGGAGATTCAGGGTAGAAATATTACTGGAAAAAGAAGGTGTCCAAGGTGTAGTGAAGGTAACGAAGGATCAGTATGACAACTTGTCCACTACTGAGAAGGTGCAGCATGACAAAGACGATACGAAGGCAAGGTGTATTATAGTACAGTGTATAACAGACAAGCACCTAGAATATATCAAGGATGCCAAATCTGCACGTGACATGTTGAAGTCTTTGCAGAATGTTTTTGAAAGGAAAAGTCCTTTAATGAAGTTACATATTATGAAAAGGTTGTTTAAATTAAAATGTACAACCGATGAGCTGCAGGAGCATTTTATGAACGTAGAGTCATTGTTGAGAGAGCTAGAAGGAGCAGGAGCTAATTTGGATGAAAGTGACAGGGTATGCTATCTTTTATTGACAATGTCAGAAAAATATGATAATATAATAGCAGCTATTGAAATTCAAACGACTGGTATCACAATGGAGTTCGTAAAAAGCAGATTACTTGATGCTGAACTAAAGTTAAGAGCCAACCTGAAAAATACAGAGGTGATAACTCGGCTTTTTACATGAATAAGTATAGTCAAAATAATAGATGTTATGGATGCAATGGTGAACATTTTTATCGAGATTGTCCCAAGAAAAATACAGACAGAGCTCGAGGTTTTTCAAGACGTAGTAGAGGAGCACGAAGAGATTCGCCTCTAGCGAGCCGCGGTTACAAACCATAATGACAGTTGGGTGGGCGGGGCTTGTACTGTTTACTATTTGGAAGGTTTGTTTGAATGTCTTGACGGTCCAGCAACTTTCCTGTAACGGCCCTAGTGGTGCAGTGGTTCGATGCTGCGTTTCCGACGAGACGCTGCGGGCTCGATTCCCGGCAGTGATAAAGCTTTTTTTTTAGTTATGTTTGTAAAAAGTTTTTTTTTTATTAATTTTGGGTACGCTTTGGGTTAGCTTTGGTTAGTTTCTTTTTCTTGAGCCCCCGTATCGAGCGTAGCGAACGGAGGGCCACGCGTGAGTGAAATATTAATGTTCTAAAATTGTAAACAAACCATGTCCCGCCCATTATGGTTTATAACCGCTGCTCGCTAGAGTCGAGTCACGAAGAGGAAGTAGCTATACTCGAACTAGACAAGCAAATTTGCCAAACCAAGAAAATAACAAGGGAATTGCATTCATTGCTTTAAGCAGTAATACAAATCGGACTACAAAAGGTATGAACTACCTTGTTCTAGACTCTGGATGCACACAGCATATGGTTATGGGAGAAATGGAACCATACATGATAGACATCAAGGAAATTGAGACCATTAACAGCAAAGGACAATCAGATTTTATATGCAGAAAGAAGAGGAACATTGAAAGGGAAGTGTCAGGCTAAGGACATTAAAATAGATGCTTTGATTGTGCCAAGTATGTCACATAATTTGATTTCTGTGTCTAAATTATTAAAGCAAGGTTTCAAGGTTATGTTTAATAATAATAGAGAAGGTAAAAAAACAGGCAGGTTTATCTAAAAATCAGAGAGAAATTAATAACTAAAGTGAGAGGGCTTATTGAATAGG
>MU182736.1:181823-192021 GCA_016904865.1 Pissodes strobi
GGGGGGGGGGGGTGTTTTCCTTGAAAAACAAAAATAAGAAGTAAAAGGAAGATATTTATTTATTTACGGACATGGTACATTGGTAGAGTTGTAGAGGATGGATTGAAAAGAGCTCCAACAAAATTAAATTCCTTAAAGTCGTCTCTCGACACCTATTTAACCAAAAGAGAAAAATGAAGACATTCAAATAGTGGAAAATAAGTTCGCATTTTATGAGCCAATACCACTATTGAAAAATGAGCATTTTTATCTAGAACGGCATCAAAAATTGGGAATCGAACAGAAATTTAAGGCTGCAAAAAATAGCTTTAAAGATTATTTGTAATTAAATGCACAAGTTCCTATTTTTCTGATTTTGGCTGTTTTTCTGACCTGCTATTTTTGAACTAGACCATTTTAAAGTTAATTTGTTGAGGTAAATTTTGCGTATTGGGGTCATACTTACCTATGTTTTAAGTTTTTTTTTGCATTTTTTGATATTAATTTTTTTTTTAATATTTGTGTCTATTTTGCATCAAAGCACAGTCTAATCCAAATAAGATATGTTTTTTTCCGTTTATCTTATAATAAATTTGAAACAAATAACTGAGCATCAAAAATCACTGAAATAGGACACCCTGTATACCGGGTGACCGCGAGATTACTAACCAGGCATTTTATTTAATTATACAAAAAGATGTCAATACGAAATATGGGGAGCTTACCGGAATGTCCATCAAGAAAAGAATAGGAGTAAAAGCAATAATTAAGGGGTCATTTTCGATCCAACCAGAAATAATAGAAATTTTGTTATTTTAAATGAAATACCAGACAGATTTTTGCGGTATATTAACTATTAAACTACTAAAACTTTCACTTTCAGTTTACCTGTAGGTAATCCGGAAATGTTTAAATTTGACACTTAACCAGCATCCACTTAAATAATTTTAGTAGCACGTCCTGTATCCGAAAGTATCATAGATAGGTATAGGGAGGGTTACATGACTTAGATTTTGATGAATAGGTAAAATCGAAAATAGCAAAATATACAGGTTGTTCCATTTAAAATACCTAACACAGTTTCCATTACGTCGGGTTTGATCAGAAGTGATTAGTGACTAAGTATACGTTTTGCAATTTGCAAGACACTTTAAAAGAACATGAAAACGCTTTCGCAGTCTTTAGAAATCCCTCGCAAATCCTTGTAAGTCTTTCGCAATCCTTGGGTGTTCTTCGCAATCCTTGGAATTATCTCGCAATCTTATACACAAACTCACAATCTGTCGCAATCCGTCGCAATCTTTCGAAATCCCTCGGAATTTTTCGAAATCCCTCGCAATCCCTTACTTTTCGCAATCTTGTCACAAATTTTACCCTAGTAACTACCCACTCGGTTGAAAGCGAGGGGTAAACCGCATCTGAAAATTTGTACACCATATTTCCATTTTTCATAATATTTCCACATATTTCCACATGAATTCCACATATTTCCACATGAATTCCATATATTTCCACATGAATTCCACATATTTCCACATGAATTCCATATATTTCCACATATTTCCACATGAATTCTACACATTTCCACGTATTTCCATATAAATTCCTCATATTTCCATATAATTTCCACATATTTCCACTAATTTCCACTTTATTTCCACTTTTTCATTATTTATATGATGACTTACATTAAGAAATAATATCTGGTGAAAAGTAAATCCGAAGTTAAAACAAACACATTTGCCAGACAATATTTATTTATAAAAATAGCGTAAAACGCAACATGTATGTAGGTATAACTTATACCTATAAAATAACTATAAAATAATTTAGCGGGTGTTGGACTAATGAATCAAACTTCTTTATTTTTCAATTTACCGACCTTTTGAGTCAATCAAAAAGTTATCGAGTTTTTCCAGTTGAAACGTTAAATTAGCTTAATTAGATATTATTATTTATAGAGTAGATAAATAAATGTCAAAGCGTAGCACAATTTAGAAAAATAGGTTTTATTCCTTTGTCATATACATCAGTCCCAGGACTGATAGTAACAAATTAAATGGTGGATTCTGGAGATAAAGATAAGATACAAAAAATCGCTGCCGCCTTTCAGCGTTTCGAGTACGATTGGGTATATTAATTTGTGAAATGCCTTTGTAGTGCACTGCGTCGCTTGAAGTTGTTTGGTCCGACTCGATGGGAAATAAAATTTGCGTTGCTGAACAATGCGATTTTAAACAAATTGAATTTAGAGCGTGAAATTAGAATCGATGACCTTTAAATATTTACAAGCTACAACGATTCAAGAACCGTGTCATTCAACACCTTCGCACACACACCGCTCGTCGAGCGTCATAGGATCTCCCTTTAGTGCGTGTGTCACTATCATAAAAAAAATTAGAAATTCAGCTTAATAATCGAAAGTGGATAACATTTTTATTGTTTATTGTCCTGTTATTTTCATAACGGTATTTTTTGGTTAAAAATTATACTAATATTCTAAACAAAACATGTAAACATTAATATAAACAAATACGTACACGTTAGTTATTATTAGATTTCCTAAACAGATACTACGAGAGATACCTAAACTATTAATCCCTAATTATTTTAGCTGCTACCTACTTTTATAAAATATTGACCTTTGGTAGTAGTTCCTTCTGTACTTCTCCCAATGACGTCACATGCTGTTACCAGAATGTACGCGGCCTCACTACCAAAGCAAACGATTTTTATAGTGCCGTTGCTACTTGTACCTACGATATCGTTGCTGTTACAGAATCAGGGCTCCAACCCGATATTTTGAACACTGAACTCTTCCCCGAATCATATGTGGTCTACTGTTCTCCGACAAATTTGCTTCTGAACAGCTGGATCCTTCGAATGTTTGCGAAGGAGCGCGACTCATTGACATTTTAGGTTGTAAGCTAACTATTAATTATTTTATATTATATATATTTATTGTTTACATACCTCCTTCTACTAACGATATTCAGGTAGAAATTTTCCTGGAGGCTCTTTCGTCAATAGATATAATGTTGAGCAAAAATGTAATAATTCTGGGAGACTTCAATATTCCTTCTTACACTACAAACCTTTCTCCCAATGCTAAACACAGACTTTTGACTGGATTCAGTGAAATACTTAACCTTCGCCAATATAATAATACACCTAACATTAGCCACCGCTGTTGGGATCTAGTTTTTGCCAACTTTAAAACTTTCCTGCAAAAAGACGACGTACCACTTGTTAATGAAGATCCGTATCATCCATCCTTACTGATCAATTTTCAAGCGGTCCTCCCTTACATAGGCAACTTTCCTGTAAACAATGATGATCTACCCCTTAACAATTTCAGAAAAGTCAATTTCATAGCTATTATGAACTAATGTCGAACACTGACTGGTCGCCTGTTCTCAATGGCACAGATGTCGGTAACTGATGTCAGAGTCTTTATGAGGAGGAGGAACTCATTGACAATGTATTCAAAACAGAAAAGGCCTATCGTGACTTTAAAACCTATAAATCTCCATTTTACCTCACCAGATACAAATCTTTGCGCAGCTTAATTAAATCGAGCCCCGACAAGATACAGGGAATATATCCGGCATGCCGAAACAATCATAACTTCTGATCCATCAAACTTCTGGTCTTTTATTCAAAGCAAGATAGCGCAATCCCGCATTCCAGCCACTATGAAAGACACTAATCACTCTTACCACGGACTCCAATGTGTCGGCATTTTCCAACTATTTTCAAAGTGTGTACAAATATTCCCACCAGCCTGCAAAGATTGATCCGTTAATTCAGTATTCCGATAGCATCGACGTTCCGCCAATAACTACTGATGATATAGTTGTAGCAAGCAAATAACTTTAAAACAAAATCACCCCTGGCCCAGACGGCATTCCACTTCATTGTTAGAGACTGTTCCATCGTTTTGTGCGAGCCCCTGTGTCATCTTCAATCTGATCCTGGAACTGGGCATGTTTCCTGAAACCTGGAAGGTTGCAATAGTCTGTCCCATGCATAAGAAGGGCGATCCAATAGTTATTGAGAATTATCGTCCTATCTCCATGTAACTTCTCCAAAATATTCGAGATTATCCTGCACAAATTTTACCAACATCTTTGTTATCAAACTGCTTTATTACTCCTTCGTTAGGCCAAGGCTGGATTATGGGTCACTTGTATGGTGTCCACGTGGTATGATCTGCCAGGCTGTGCGGAGGCGATTTCTCACGTATCTTATGAGCAAAGAGGACGGTATTTACCCAGACCGAGGGTTTGATCATAACTTTTTGTTGTCTAGAATCAGGAAACTGTCGCTGTCTGCACGCAGATACAATGCGCTGACATTCCTTTATACGCTTCTCCATGATGTGATCAAATGTCCCTTTCTTTTGGAAAGTATAGCATTTCATGTACAGCGTTTAGCAGCTAAACAACAACCCGCGTTCAGTCTGAGATTGGCGAGATCCTTGGCGAGATCTAATATTCTATACCAGTGCCCCATTCACAACATGTGCAAAAATTTCAATCTTGTATCAAACGCCTCTCATATACATACCAGCAACTTGTCTAAGGTCCTGAAACATCTGCGTGAGGCGTCTGGTTTCGCCTCGGGTTTCCCACCTTAACTGTATCTCCGCATTCTTCATCTTCATTGTTGATCTGTATTTCCCTTGTTTTCATTTCTTTCTTCTTTGTCTCTTCATAGTTTGGCTTATTTTGTTTTTTTTTAGTTTCCCTAACTTACTTTGCGTTATTCGTAAAGTTCTTGATCGGTTTCGTTCCTCTCAAGGTTCCTCTACATTCCTTTTATTTAGCTTAGTTTAATTTGCTAGTTTATTTTAATTATAACTATTATTTATTTTATATTTTATTATTTTTCTTTATATAAGAATATTTTTTGTGAATTACTTGCTCTTAATTTGTATGTGAATTTCCTGTAATTGGGCGTTTGCCTGTTGGAAATACAGAGCTCATTATTATTATTATTACCATTGGAATTTTTTTTCCGAATATAGCTTCTTGTATTTAAAAATTATGGTTGATTGAGCATTGGATAGTGGGCAATTATCGATTATCAGGATCAAGCAAAAATTATGATAGATTCCGATAATTATCGGGCATTTGGCAACACTGTTTAGGACATCGAACAAGGAGTAGCAACATTGCGACATGTTGCGACATGTGCCTTGTGAATTATGCATAGTTATTGCGCATGCTCATATTAGATAATTGTACAAGAAATACCATAAAATACCACTCAAAATACCAATAATACCCGACAAAATACCATATAATACCAAATATTACTAGATAATAACAAATATTACCATATAATACCTAATATTACCAGATAATACCAAATATTACCAAAAAATACCGAAATAATTTTAAAAATACCAAGCCAGTGTCCACCAAAATACCATCAGCGGTTGGCCCCCCCTCGATGTAGGTAGTCACAAATTTAAGAAATCTACTTTTGGAATGATCCATATGCTTCCAATAATTTCCACGTATTTCCACATAATGTCCATTAATTTCCACCTAAATTCCACATGAATTCCACTAATTTCCACCTAAATTCCACATATTTCCACTAATTTCCACCTAAATTCCACATATTTCCACTAATTTCCACCTAAATTCCACATATTTCCACTAATTTCCACCTAAATTCCACACATTTCCACTTTCATTTCCACTAATTTCCACTTGTTTGTACACTACATTTCCACTGCGGTTTACCCCTCGGTTGAAAGCTTCTTCAAAAGTACTCTCTAGATCTGATGTCCCATAAATAAGAAACATAATGGCAGCTGACAATACAGTAATATATGGAAATAATATAATAATACACCTGTAGTTCCTTTTTTTTATGGCAGTGGCACACACACTAAAGGGAGATCCTATGGCGCTCGACGAGTGGTGTGTCTGCGAAGATGTTGATTGACACGGTTCTTGAATATTTGTAAGTTGTAATTAGTGGGAAGCAGATGTCCTGGAAGTGAGTTCCACAGTGATGCAGTGCGCCAGACAAAGGAGTTCTGGTAAAGCGATGTTCTAGGTGTTTCTAGTTGTACGACGAACTGGTGCGCTCCTGCCGTCTGTCGGGACTGTCTGACAGGAGTTGCCAGGGGCGGGATTATGCGGGCCAAATCCTGGGAACATCTGCCGTGAAAGTATCTGTAAAACAGAGACATCTCGGCCACATGTCTGCGATGTTCCAGACTATCCAGATTCCGGGTCAACTTCGGATCGCCGACGAGACGCACTCTTCTGAATGGATTCCAGCAGCTTTAGGGTATGCTTTGGTGCGGCACCCCAGATATGTGAGCAATATTCTAAGCACGCCCTAAACGTCAATGCGAATATGTTTGCTAACTAATTTGCTAGTCGAACTGGACTTCCAGTTTTTCACAAAAAAGAAAAAAAGTTCAAAATTGCAGACCCTCAAAAAATCGTCATTCAAAAATATAACCTAATACGATAGGAAACTATGGTTTTCTTTATACAATAGAATAGAAATGGCTCTAAAAATCTTGAAATTATCAGGTTCTTGCAGAGTATTTCATGTTTTCTATAGGCCCTCAAATTTTAGCTAAAAAATGCAAAAAACCGAACTAATTAAAAAAGAAAATCATATTTCGAAAACTAACCGTTTGTATAGAAAACGAAGATCATTTTCGAGTTTCGCCGGTTTAAAAGTATAACTATCGAATCAGAACATGCGACTTTTCCAGAAAATTTTCAAAAAAACGATTTTTTTTTAAATCAATGAAAATGTGTTTACTAACTTGCTAGCGTAGATGACGAAAAATAAATATGAGTTTTTCTCTAGTCGATCTAGATTTCTAGTTTTTCACAAATTTCGCGAAAAGAAAGGTCAAAATTGACCCTCAAAAAATCTTGATTCAAAAATATAACCAAATACAAGAGAAAACTGCGGTTTTCGCTGTTTAATAGAGCAGAATTATTGACTATAAATCCTAAAATTATGTTAAATTAAGTTTTTCTAGCCTGTTTTGTATTTTCTATAGGCGCTCAAATTTCAGCTAAAATTTTTAAAAAACAGTACTAATTTTTGAAAAAAAAATTCATATTTCGGAAACTAATCGTTTCTATAAAAAAAACGGTGATCATTTTTGAATTCATCAGGTTCGAAAATATAAGTATCAGATCAAAGATTGGGATTTTTCCAAAAAAAAATTAAAAATCCCATTTTTCGATATAAAATTTTCGTTACCTTCCTTCAAAAAATCGAAAAATTTTAAAATAATAAAAATGTATTGGAAAAATTCATAAGTGTTAAAAGACCTGAAATCAATTAAAATAATACTGTCCAGATAAATACCAGGGTACAGGATTGTACTCTAAGACATCCTGACAACTAAGAAAAAAAATCAGCCGCTTAAAAAAAAAATCTGAAAGTTTCCTGAGAGGAAAAACTCTGAGCAATGAAACAAGAGTGACAGAGACCTTATAGGCTTAATGGACCCTTATCTTCATTGGCGACGTGTAAAACTATAGAGTTGAAAACTAGGAATCATGCTACATCCATTGGATGATGTCCCATGTTCAATGCTCGCGTTGGTGGTGGATTAAACCAACAGAAAGTTTATGAAAGAAGTTTCCTGCTGAGACCCGGCCGCGGCATTATGATATTTAAATTCACATCCCAAGATTCCCAAGAAATATTTTGAATGCTAACTGGTCTGATGGGAACTTTAAAAAATTTGTAAAGACGTTTAACGTAAGAGTGGTCAGATCAATCCAATTATTCAATTCATAAAGCTTTCTGGCTTTTAACTGGAAGCTTTATGAAAAGGCCGTAACGACCTTATCTATGTCCTTCGGTGATTTACGAGATATTGATGGATGTGTTAATAACGTGGTTATAGAAAGAATGTTTTAAAAAGGCTTTTAAATATTGGCCAATATAAACAACCATACAATTTTACGTTATATGAAATATAACGCATTGCAATTGGGTTTTTGACAAATTAATGGCAAGCAAGCTTATCTTGCATGAGTTATCATTGTCCCATTGTTGGATGGTGCACTAACATCGCTCACTCAATCACCAATTTTCTCTTCTTTAAATTCGATTTTTTTTTGTATTTTACCGGTTTACCATAACTGAAAGTATTTTAAATGTTTATAATGCCGACCTTACTCACGGCCGAAATAATCATAGGTTAGCAAGTAGGTGGTGGTAGCTAAGTAACATTTACTACAACTATTTGTTACGATACTCCATGATTACTATAAATTAGCTTGTATATAAATAAGGCGTCCAATTATCACCATCTATTCATGAGGCAATAAACGCTACTGAAAAAGTAGTATCCTATTCCAATCAACAAATATTCCACTTCGCGATCCGCGCGCGGCAAGTAAACAAATATACGCTATTCGCTTGCCGGTTTCTCACTCGAAAGCAGGGTAATGCTTGTATTTATACACTCACCTTGTCGTTGCCATTATGCCATTGAGTCGAACGGAATTCGCGGCGAGACTGGCTTCTGCGAGATCAAAGAGCTGGTGCAAGAATTCGCGGAAGGAGAAACCGAAGGACGCGAACGATACGTTAAGAGCTAATGATAATGTTTATTCTTGTAGAAAATACAGTTTTAAAGAAAGGGAAGGTGTTTACCGATAAGCGAATGCATTGTCGCACCGCAGGGCCGGTCCTCACTCACTTGAAAAACTTTTCTTCAATTGGCAATATGAGCTTTAAGTGCTTTTTTAAATTGGACTAGTCCAATGAAGCACCCAGAGAGGAGAGCTCTTTAAAATAAAGAGGAATCAAAATAATCCATTACATGGGGACAAAAGTTGCCATCCATTTTATTCTATAAAAGAGTCTTTTGCACATCAGAATGCGAGAAGTACCAATCTTGGTCACATCTGTGTTTATTGCTAGTTGTTGGTGACCAGGAACGTCCTTGCATTATTTTCCTGTTAGTTTTTGTTAAACCGTTTTATTTGATGTTTTATACCTTTATTTGTTGTTGGTTCTCTGCTTGATTTTTTTTAAATCATGACCGTCCTGGTAATTGGCTGGGTCGATCAAATTTGCTCCCTCGTATTAAACCAGTTTCAAAAATAAATAAACCATAATTTTGCATACATTTTGCATAACTTTGCAGACCGTAAAACAAATTTTATGCCATTCGGTTCGGATATCTTTGTACAATTTTGCACATATTTTTTAAATTTTGCACACTCTCTTGGAGAAAATTATGAGGTGCCAAAAATTTGCATTTTCCCTCGTTTGTCAAAAAAATTGAAAGTTTGTGATGCTACTTTGTTCAACTACTTTTGCACACCTATTTTAGATAATTGAAAAATTCTGATGCTATTCGCTTGAGTAGTTTTGCACAATAAGTATGTACGAATATATTATGCATTATTTATTTAAAAAAAAATAATATTTTCAACAAAAATAATAAAATAAAATTATAATCACAAACTAGTAAAAGAGCAGCTACAACATTATAAAATAAGCTTTAACATTATCCCCTTATACATGATAGTTTTTAATCGATTATTTATGAAATATAAAATATAAAAACAGCTCTAGTTTTACTTGGGTGAGTGAGCAAAATTTTATTTACGGTGTGCACAATTGTACAAAATGTGTGCAAAATTGTGGTTTATTTATTTTTGATTTTTTTTTAATGCGGGGGGCAAATTTGACCGATCCTAATTGGCTGTACTTTGATTTTTCTTTTAGGTGTTAATTTGGTCTTACTCTTATTTTGTTTTTGTTTTAGATTCTCTTAATTTTTTTATTTTATTTTTATTGACAACCCAATTTATTTGTAAACACAATTGCAATAAATACATTTTTATCTGTAATTGGTTGTAATTAGGAACCGCATATGGTTACTGTTTTCGAAGGTAAAAGTAATGGATTACATTTTTGGAGTAACTTGTAACCGTTTCTAAAATTACTGTACAGGGTGGCTCAAATTCGAGTCCATGTATGGGGAACTCGAAAATCGTAAGAGACACAGTGACGGTCAAATTAGGGCATAATTGCGCATTTAAATGTCTAATAATATCCCCTTTAGAAGAAATGCTTTGTCATTTATCTTTCTGGTATAGATTTTAGAAATCTGCGTTAAATTTTCTATACAATTGCCAAAGGTCAGATAGATTACTATTTTTCAAGGTTCATTGAATAAATCGATTTCGGCCAATAA
>MU182736.1:224491-263846 GCA_016904865.1 Pissodes strobi
CATGTTTACTATGATAAAACACAAAAAATGTTAAAATTACATAAATTGCACTGTTAAACTTTAAGATAGGTCTACTTGCTACCCACACACATACACATACATATATATTATAAGAAGGCACTGAACGATTAAGATAAAATATAAAAAATTATTGAAAAGTTTAAAATATTCCTCATTTGAATAACATACATTATCCATCAAAAAGCATTTGATTTTTTCCTTAAACCTATTTCCTTCTAAGAGTTTTATTTCATTTGGCAAGGAATTAAAATATGTTATCGCGCAAAACCTGACACCTCTTCCCATGCCAGAAAGCCGGCAACAAGTTATCTTTATTTCTGGTTTGGTGATTATGCAATTCACCATGAGAGGCAAGTTTATTTAAGTTGTTTCTGATATACAGCAGGCATTCCAGGATATAGAGAGATGGAAATGTAAGTATTCCCAAATTTCGAAATGCAGCTTTACAATCTTCCCTGAACCCTAGTCCACTCAAGATCCTAACTGCCCTTCTCAGGAGACCAAAGAGACATTGAGCACAGGGAGCATGACCCCAAATCAACACAGCATATGACATTTGTGCATGAAAAGTTGCAAAATAGGCATTTCTCAAAACTGCCCGGGATACATTGTCTGCCAGACGACGAAGAAGATAAAGATTTTTGTTTAGTTTTGAGGCTACCCACTCAATGTGCAGATCCCATTGTACTTTTGGATCCATAATCACTCCAAGAAATTTAATCTGGGATACATGATCATTAAGGCCATCAACGCTTCTTAGAGAAAAAAACCATTCTCTCAGTCTTGCTTCTGTTCAACATCAGCTTATTAGAAATGAACTACTTTTCTGCTACCTCCTGCGCTTCCAGGGAACCCAATAGAGAAGCCTTAAGTGTTCCACCAGTAATTGAGATTGTAGTGTCATCGGCAAAAAGTGTGTATTTTACATTAGGATTCACAAGTGGCAAATCATTAATATAAATTAAAAATATTATTGGACCCAGAATTGAGCCCTGGGGGACACCAATTCTTATTTCCTGGCTTGTGGCTGTACCAAACTCTTTGATACCTGCCTGTCAAGTATGATTCTAAAAATTTAATACTATTGATATTAAAGTTATAAGACCGAAGCTTCTTTAAAAGGATCCCATGGTCGACACAGTCGAAGGCCTTGCTGAGATCACAGAACAACACCGCATCATAGCATTGCTCGTTAAAGGCATCCATGACATCAACCATCATATTTAGTATACCCAGTGTTGTGCTTTTGTTTTTCCTGAACCCAAATTGACTCCCATCGAATAAGTTATTTTCCTCAAAATACTGTATCATCTGATCTGACAGACATTTCTCCAAAACTTTGGACATGATCGGAAGAAGAGAAATGGGTCTATAATTTCCAGCATCATCTGGATTTCCCTTCTTGAACAGAGGAACCACCAAGGCGTCTTTCATGCAATCTGGAAAACAGTTTTCTTTAATACAGGCATTTATTATTTTTGTTAAAGGAATGACAATTAAATCTTTAATAGATTTAAATACTTTTACATTAAAACCATATAATATGTCCCTGCTGTTTTTATTTTTAAGCTGATTTATGACATTCCTAACCGTGTTAAAACTAACTTCCTTAAAGCTAAAATTTTCTGAAGTATTTAGAGTGCTAAGAATCAACAACAAAGGATCTATCTGCGACTCAGGCTCGCTTTGGACAACAGTATCCGCAGCATTCAAAAAATAATCATTGAATTCGTCTGAAGTAAGGCTATGTGATTCAGTACCATTATTCTTAGAATTTCCTGTGTTTTTATTTATGATTTGCCACATGCTCCTCATAGGATTACTAGAGGAAGCTATAATAGCATAATTTTCAGCAATTTTTGATTGACTTTTGGCTTTTCTATATTGTTTTTTATATTGGAGATAGTGAAATTTATTTGCAACTGTATTGTATTGTTTACTAATACTACCCAACAACCTTAAGTGCTCCTTCATGGCCCGAAGTTCTGGACCAAACCAGCCAATGTTATTTTCAGATTTCATCATGTACTGTTTTACAGGAAAACACTTAACATAACATTAATTTAAGACACTCATAAACCTCTCACATTTTTCATTCGCTGTTAAGTCTGGAAAGCGTAAAAAATCCCATGTTACTTCAGAAACAGCACCATGAAACTCATGCAGCCCTCTTTGGGTAATTGGTCGGAATGTCCTCCTTAACGGTGGTTCGGGCCCAGATAAGAGTGAAACTCCAACGATTTGCGCCAGATGATCCGATATATCAGGGTCAATTACATCAGAACTGTCAATCTCCATATTCAAATCTACAAAGATATTATCCAAGCCCCTTCTCTCGTTGGTACCTTTATTGTCCTCTGCATGCCATAACCACTCATGATATCAAGCGTCTTTAGTGCAGTGGGCTCGCGTGTGCCAAAATGCACATTGAAGTCACCTGCCAAGATCAAACTCCCACCGGCCCCCAGATTATCAAGTATTGAATCCAAGTTTTCTGAAAAGGTGTCAAAATGGCCTGAAGGAGACCTATAGATTGATAAAACATACACATTTAAGTTACTTATAAAGACATATGAAAACTCTATACATTTTTCTATATTATAATTTATATTAAAATTCTTTGCAGAAGCTACCAAATTATTTCTAACAAGTATTGCAGTTCCACCTCCCATTGTTTCTTTTCTGGCTGAGAAATTTACAATATTATAGCCACTAATGTAAAGTTTACTAACTTCGAAGTCCGTTAACCAATGTTCTGTCACACAGATGACATCCAAGTCTTTATCAATGATAAATGATTCTAGTTGTGCAATCTTGCCCCTGAGTGACCGAACATTGATATTGAGAATTCTTAAGTACCTTTTATTATCCTATGTGCAACGCAGCCCTTCTACATGTTTTTTACCTCCAGGGGCTTCCTTAGAGGTACTATCTTTTTGAGGTTTAAAAATGTATTTACCATTACTCCCTTTGGCCAGAAATCTGCATCAAGCATATTAATTTCTGCATCTGCAGGGACCTCTAGCTTAAAACAACCATGGCGGAGATTTTTCTTGGTTTTAACCTTCTCACAGTCACAGTCAAGGATGCCATTTTCAGATAAATAGGCTTTTATATCCTCTGGGTTTGTGTCCATCGACAGTCCAGACAGGAACAGCCAGGAATAATTTTTAAAAGTAACAGCTTTCAGGTTCCCATAGTTTTCTCTTTTGCCTTCAATGGCCCCAGGCCTAGTTTTAGGGACCATTTTTGCGGTCCTCTTTCGATGCGTCACAGTTTTCCATCCTTCTGTGTCTTGTCCATCAGTATCTGTTGGTGATTTTGGTGCCGCGGTACTCGCGTCGTCTTTTTTTGCTTCATTATTTTCCTGGGTTTTGGACGGGAGTTTCTTTGTTTTGTCTCCGACTTTATTATTGGTTTTTGCTGTCAAAGTCAAAGCCACCAAGTCTTCTTCTCCTATTCTCTGTGTTTTTGTGGCCAGAGAATTGTGGGTGATCGCGGTCTGTGAAACCTGGCTGTATAGTGCGCCAAGCGAGTGAACCTTAACGACGACTGAGGGGGGTAGAGGACTAGCACGTAAAAAATCTTGCCTTCCCATAGTCGCACGAGGTTATTCTTACCATATTATTATTGATAATATTGATTAGTTTAAGACGTTAAAATTAATTACAGTTTTTTTTATATTACAGTCTTATAGTACAAAATATGTCATATAATAATATCTCATTTTTATAATAAGGATAGTATTCTATGATATTTGTTGTATGTTCTTAAGAGAGTTATCCGAAACAAGAAAAATATAAGAAAGGTTAAAAATCGTCAAAGATATCATCAAATTAAGGGTCTGATGATATATAGGTTGTGTCGATTTTGCAAATTTTCTTTTTTTTTCGCTAGAAAAGGGGTGTCCTATAGAGTAGCTTAAGCCAAAAAAATCGGAGGATTCGCCACATTTGAGCCGAAAAAATATCCGCGTTTTGAGCCTAAATTGCCCTAGATGGGCAAACTTCCACTACGACTTTCCCAGGTGTAACGTGAAAATAATGAAATTTTAGTAACCGACACCGGGGACCTGGCACAGTGTTTCCAAAAGGTGCACATTTTCTTATGGGGAATAACAGTGTTGTTTACTATTTAAGTATATTTAATATTCCACTTCACGCATGACCCTCCGCTCGCTTCGGGGGCGCAACCAAACAAAACTAACCCAAGGCATGCCGGAAATAAAAAAAAATTGAAACTTGTCAGTCGAAAATGCAAATATTTATTAGTTTGTTTTTCCTCATTTGGGAATGTCTTGGGTTAGTTTGGGTTAGGTTTGTTTGGTTACGCCCCCGGAGCGAGCGGAGGGCCATGTATGAAGTGAAATATTTGACGAATATATACATACAAAGGAATAGTGTAATCGAAAGAGTGTCTCTTTTATTCCGATGTATGAATGCCAATGCACATTGAAAAATCATCCAAGCAGCCACGTTTACCATACGGCGGGCAATGATATCATTATGGCAGAATCGACCATCCCTTCATCTTCATTCAATCGGACTACTGGTGGTCTCGGTCAACAGCAATATGTCCTGGCATGACCACGTTGCTAACGTCGCAAAATCAGCCTCCCAGAAGCTTGGTACGCTATTTCACAACAAAAAATGTATACACCGCAGCAGTTGCTCTTGCTTTACAAAGCGCAAATAAGACCGTGCTTAGAATATTGCTCACACATCTGGGGTGCCACGCCAGAGCACATCCTAAAGCTACTGGATTCCGTTCAGAAGAGAGTTGTGCGTCTCGTCGGTGACCCGGAGTTGACCCGGAATCTGGATAGTCTGAAACACCGCAAACATGTGACCGAGAAATCCCTGTTTTACAGATACTTTTACGGCAGATGTTCCCAGGATTTGGCCCGCCTTATCCCGCCCCTGACAACGCCTGTCAGACAGTCACGATAGACGGCAAAAGCGCACCGGTTCGTCGTACAACTGGAAACACCTAGAACATCGCTTTACAAGAACTCCTTTGTCTGGCGCAGTGCATCACTGTGGAACTCACTCCCAGGACGCATATTCGGATGTAACAAGCAAGATGTCCATTCGACTATGCCGAACGTTTCTTCATATGAGACGTGCACGATAGCATTTAGTCGGATGTCGTGACTGTTACATAGAATCAACAAATAAGTCTTCAATTATTTAAACACTTTATGCATGGCCCTCCGCTCGCTTCGCTCTCTATACGGGGGCGCTTTGGTTAGCACTTGGTTAGTTTCTGTTTGTTAAGCCCCCGTAGCGAGCGGAGGGCCATGCATGAAGTGTTAAAATAATTGAAGACTTATTTGTTGATTCTATGTAACAGTCACGACATCTGACTAAATACTGTCGTGCACGTCACATATGAAGAAACGATCGACATTGCCGAATGGACATCTCGCCTGTTACATGCGAATATCCTCCCAGGACATCTGTTCCCCTAACTAACTATTCAAGAACCGTGTCAATCAACATCTTCGCACACACACCGCTCGTCGAGCAATATAGGATGTGCTACTGCCATAAAAAAATCATTCACCTAAATAAAAAAAAGAGTAGAGACACTTATAGCATAGCTTATTCACTACCAGCTAGTCAACTCTATCGAAATCGGAAAGGTGGTGTGTCGGGCACTGTGCTCTGAGCGCTTCAGTTCCACAGTTGAATTTAAAATGAATTTTCGCTTCAAAATACATGACAAATTCGTCCGAAGCCTCGGCTATCGCCCTGAGAGGTTCGGCAATTTCGGATTTTTGTACAATTATTGTGCGTTTTAAAATCGTTTTTAAACGGATTTTAGACGATAAAATAGTTATTTATGCAACAAGTGTGTAAAGTGAACCTTTTTTATGAATGGGAATATTGATAAAAAAAATTAAATGAAATCGAATAAAAAAGGGTACTTTACACATGAGTAGCATACAAAATTTTTTCTACTACCGAAAAATATATGAAAAAACAAAAATATTATTAAATTACTTTACGCACTAGTGCGTAAAATATATTATTTCAGGCATTGCCCTAAATGTCAAAAATATGTCAGATTTACTTTACGCACTAGTGCGTAAAATAACTTATTTTTCGCACTGCACATTAAAAAAGCCTATTTTACGAAACTTAGAGAGTGCGTAAAGTGAGTACTTTACGCACGGTAGTAGAAAAAGCATATTTGAAATTAAACGAACTGTCAAAAGTTTTATTCAGATGCCCAGGCGTTTAAAACAATATTAAGTTCTAAAATTTGCAAAACTTGGTTTTTGACTTTCCCAAATCAAAGGATGCCGCCGCAAGATGACTAGCTGGTAGTAAATAAGCTGCGCTTATAGCGCACCATTTTTCTAATGAATTTTGCTAACGAAACTACAGTAAACGTCTGGCAACAGTGTGCCTTCTTAAAAATCTTTGTTTTGGCTATTGTGACAGTTGACAGTAAAAAGGAGGATGGATATTTACAAGTAAAATTTAATTTTGTTTAATGGGGCTATGAGTCGCTTGAAATTAGGACCGGAACAAAACGGAGGTCTCTCGTTCGACGCAAATGTATCCTAGTTAATATTTTCACCCGACAATTGATTTTCAGATGTGTTTTGTCTATATTTCTAGTGCTTTTGTGAAGTGGTGCTGAAAATTTGTGTCAAAACTCGAACTTTGAGGGCATTTTTTCGGTTCAAATGTAGCGGATCTTCCGACTTTTTTGGCTTAAACTACTCTATAGGACAACCCCTTTCTAGTGAAAAAAGAGAATTTGCAAAATCGACAAAACCTATATATCACCAGACCGTACAAACCAAATAATATAAATAACCACACAGTTCGGCATCGGCAATTTCCACGCCAATGGCTGCCGAAATTTTAAAATATGTAAAAAAAATTAGGTGTTGGTCTAGGGTCAAAGTGTATTTAATATATCCTGCGACCAATCACGAAACTGCCTCCCCGCTAAAAATCAAGTAAACGTCGCACTGTTGCCTATTGTCACCTATTTTAAATAGCTTGAAGGCGAATAAAATATAAATATTACAAATATTATAGTATACTTATTCCGTATTCCGTATTTCCCTGTGTAAATAAAATAGTAAATAATAGAAGACAGTAGTATTAAGGAAAATAACAAAATTAAGTATTCAAGTAGGAAATTTAAATATGTAAATTCACTATAGGAAACTAGACAGAAAATAAATTAGGATTATTGGGAAAAAAATGTGGCAGCATCTAAATATGCGAAGACATTTTTTGCCCGCATTCTTTTCGTCCAGGTTCTTTCATTTGGCAAACAGTATGTCGCTTGGTCGGGGTCAGCTGACGAAGGTGAATTCGTTTGAACATCGCTCTCACTCCTGGTTTGGGTTGAACCCTTTCTGCCGTGAATTTTACTGCTTCCATTATGACGTTCGTCGGTCTGGTCCTTAGGCACTCCAATGTTTATGTTTTGGTTTTTTTCGATGTTATCCAATCTGTTTATGAGGAGTTTTTCCATAGCTTCCATCCTTTGCTGCAGAGAATGAAATTTCTTTTCCAAAACTTCATTTTGCAGCTCAGACATTTTAAGCAGGTTTTCAAGTTCCTGAGATTTTGCTTCACTTACGGCCAAGCTTACGGCATTGTTTATATCCTCACCGCGGGAAACGCTTGCACATGCTGGACACAAAATAAGGCCTTTGCTGCCGCTTACTACCATTAGCCCTGTTAGTCTTGAAGCACACGAAAGATGATATGGTATTTTACACGAATTACACCTTACGCCACTTTTTTCCACAGTACTTTTACAATACTTGCACTTTTTTTTGTCATCGTCTAAACACACGTCTTCACTCGACGCCATATTGTATGCATTATTTAATGCTAAGGATATTGTTTCTTCACGTCATGATTCATCTTTAGAAGATTTTCGTTTCATACTTGAAAACCATTTTATATGCTGCAATAGATTATGATTTCTTAATTAACCTCAATATTACCAATTATATTAAAACTTTTTTTCTTTTAATATTCATTTCCAGAATTTCATATTCAACCATTGTACAATTTGAGAAATAATTAAAATATGTTTGCCTTAACGTGTAACTAACTTTCCAAGTGTTAAAAAATTAAACTCCTGCCAGGTGTTCCAATTCACTTCGAAACTTTCAGTTAGATTTCAAATAATTTCTGAACTTACAATAAGTTAATTCCATAAAGCAACTTCCGTCCAGGGAGTTATAAATTAACTCTCAATCATGTACAATATCTTGCGTCTTGTTGAAATAACTTTTTCAGAATCTCGAGTGGAAAAGCAAGATATAAAAGTAGTTTTAATTGAGATTTATTTGAAGATAAATTATTAGATTAGAGTTGAGCGAATATAGAATTAGAAAATGGTGGCATATAAATCGAAATCGACAATGGGGTCTAGTGAAGTGACTTAACACGTTTCGGAAATTTTGACAAAAAAATCTTAATTTTTACATATTGAGATTATAAGTTTTAAGATTTGTTGATCGAATGACTTTGCCGGATAAATAAATAGTTTAAATCGGTTAATTAAATTATAATTAATGTATGAACTAGAATAAACGTGTATTGGCACGGACTAAACGACCTTCTCAGTACCGATCATTATCAATATATATGTGATAAATATTCGGTATTTTGTTAATGAACTATAACTTTTACTTTCCGTTATTCCTAACTTTACATGCATGCCTATAATTATGCTTAAATTATTATTATAATGGCGTGAATTTCATTATTGACGGGTTTGATGTATGCAGAAAAATGCAATTTTTGTGATAGTTGCTTTTACTTTCCGTTAGTTGCTAACGTGCAGCTACTATTAATTGAATATTAATCAGTTTAGAGTCAAATAAAAATATGTTATGCTGATTTATATTTAGTTTTTTAAAGCCTAACTGGCCATTATTTATGGGGCTGTCCTGCGAGGTTCAACGGGAAAGTTCAAGTCCTGGAGGTTCCAAAAATGTTTCATAAATTTCTTGATGGCTTAAGTATGTATCTTTTACTAACTTTTAATGGAAAACTTGTACATATTGCTTTTAATTCATAATAAACCAGAACAGTTCGATGCTTATGTGCCATAGTTTATTGGAACAATCAAAACATCCTGTTTTCGTAATAAAAAACTAACCACCATTTTTCCTATTGTAAAGGGCTTCTTTCGTGCGCGTGTTTAACATTTAACGATCGATTAAATTGGCCAGAAAATGAAAGAAAAGCCATTTTATGTAGTCAACTCACGTTTAGACGTTAACAAGAAGATAAGCTCAAAGGACTTTATAGTAAACTCGGAAAATAGACGTAGATATTTCGTGGCCGTTTGAGTATTTACCTTTTGCCGATTTTAGACGAGACGTTGGTTTTTAGAGGACTTTTTGAAAAGTCTGACAAAGTGGAATTCTATAATAAAATCACTCCTCGCTCGTCTGTCTGTACACGTGATTGCCTTTCGTAGCGTGTTAAGTGGATATTTAATAATTTTTTTTAACCGACCTGAATAATTTAAAACTTAAAATAAAACAATTCCAAACGTGCTAAGCTGGATTTGAGCCAACTTCCTTAAGACCGGCGATCGATCGAGCACTCACAGAACTTGGATATATATGATCTGAGTGTCAGAGTTCTGCTTCAAACGCTAAATACGAATTTTAGTTTGCCGCAAAAATGTCATTGAACATTTTTAGCGTAATTTTTAAATTACTGTGAAAATTTGAGAGCTCGGATAACCGGTTTTGATTTCACCTGTTTCGTTTAATAGATTTTCTATGGAAAAACAATTTGTCATTTTTACATTATGTGAGTGAGAACGAAATATAAAAAAGGTGACAAAGATTATACATGAAGCATTTCCATGGGTATTTTTGGTGATATGCGTGTTCAAAATTTCAAAATAAATATACAGCGTTAATACACGATTAATAGAAACTAAAGCATTACATTTAATGAACTATTAAACAATAGCAATAATTATTATAAGGTCACCTACACTAAGCAATACATACAGTAACAATAACAATAATGTCAATATCGCTCTTCCCAATTTACATTAGTAGTGTATACATGAGAGAGAGAGAGTCCTGCCGGAGGAGGAGGATCCGCTCTCATGGTAAACTAAAATTTTACGTCCCCGTCGAGTCTTTATACATCCTTGTCTACCTTAAAGGTGTACACATAAAACATGACGAGGGCCCTCTCATGCTGAAAGGAGGAATTACTCTCATCAGTAAATGACGAGTAAATATACAGCGTTAATAAAAACTCTCTAGGGGAATCATCACCTTGACGTTGGTGAGAGGGCTCAGTAACCTTGCCATCCAGGGAGCGATGCCGGCGGTAGCGTAGCTACTGATAGGGCCACCCATGCCGGTAAGATCTCGAAATGATGAAGGTGAAGCTAAGAAGATTTCCACGCAGCGTCTGACCCAGATTGGGCGGCTGCAAACAGCGTCTGCCTCCAGGTTAGGAGCGGCTGAAATAACACTCACCAACCCGTAATGGCAAGCGTCGCCTTTTAATGCCAAAACCCCCTTCAAAAATGCAAATGCCAGGTTCTAAGAATAAAGTACCCCAGGCGGGTAGGGCAGAAAACGATTCAGTCTGCCTCATGGATTCTGGGGGAGGCAAGAAATTGGCAAAAACAAGAATTATGATCGCCACATACAATTGCAGATCACTACTGAAGGACGAACAACTCTTCGATTTGGAAAACGAGGCAAGGAATATTGAATGGGACATTCTTGGTCTTTCGGAAGTCAAAAGAAAGGAGGAGGGCCTGCTTGTGTTGCAATCTGGGAATGCCTTATTCTATAAAGGCCATGATATAGACAGTCAAAAGGGAGTAGGCTTTCTAATTTAAAAATCAATAAATTGAAACTACAATGAGAATATCAGAAAGAGTAGCATATATTAGCCTTAAAATAAATGAAAAACATAAGTTAAAACTAATATAAGTATACCTACCGACATCCATCTATTCAAACGAAGACTCAGATCTAATATACGAAGACATAAGATTAGCAAGAGAACAGAACAAATGTAAATACGAAATAGTTATGGGAGACTTTAACGCCATATTGAGAAAAGAAGTATAGGCCAAGGAAGAATATATATATAGGAAAATATGGATTTGGCACTAGAAATCAAAGAGGGTAATATGATGACAAACTTTATGACGGAACAAAGATTGTATGCCACAAGCACCTTCTTTAACAAAAAACACCAAAGAAAATGGACCTGGATAAGCCCAAACGGAGCGACAAAGACTACATACTTTCTTCTTCCAGAACAATATTTCAAGACGCAACAGATCTGAACTCATTCAAAACAGGGAGTGACCATAGATTGGTGAGAGCCAAAATGATCCTGGAAAAAAACAAGCTTCAGGGAATACGGAAGAACCAACCAAAAAATAGTAGACACGGAAATGCTCTATCAAAACATGGAAACATACAAGGGAAAACTACAGAGCCACATAAACAACATAATGACAACAGACGACATCAACCAAGTAGCATTTGACATAACAGGGGCAATGAGGAAATTAGCAAATGAAGTAGCGAAAAGAAAGCCAAGAAAAACAAACAAAATATCATGCGAAACCAAACTAAAGATAGAAGAACTCTGTATAAAAATGGTTTATACGCAACGGAACAATACCAAAATGTCAGAAGAGAGGCAAGGAAAATGATAAGAAAGGATAGGGAAGAGAACTATAGAATAATGGCACAGAAGATGATTGAAGAAGGCAAAAACCTTAAATGCCTAAGGAAGAAGCAAGGAAAACACTAAATAAGAGCTCTGAAGGACGATCACAATGTGGAAACAAGAAACAGAGACAAAATTAAAGAAATAGCCCATAAGTTCTATCAAGACCTTTATTCACCAAGAACAGAAAGACCACCAGGAAACCAAAACAAAGGAAAAGTAGTCAATGTTGGCTCTGAAGAGATACCAGAAATAAACGAGGAAGAAATTATACATGCTATAAACTCAATGAAGAAAAACAAGGAGATGATATAATCGCGGAAATGCTCAAGGAGGCACAAGAAATTGTCATACCGAAGCTAATGCACCTTTTCAATCTCTGTATAGAACAACAAACAATACCCACGAATTGGAATGAGGCAATAATAGTTACATTATTTAAAAAAGGACAACAATGCTAGAAAACTATAGACCCATTAGCTTGCTGTCTTAGATTGTATAAGCTTTTTACCTGAATCATAACCAACAGAATTACAAATAAGCTGGATGCCTACCAACTGGTAGAACAAGCTGCATTCCGCAAAGGATATAGCGCTAATGACACCTTACTTACAGTAAAGACCATAATAGAAATATCGTTCGACTATAACTTTCCAATACACATGGCATTCGTGGACTACGAGAAGGCATTCGACTCCGTAGAACATTGGTCAATATTTGAAGAACTAGAGAAAGCGCGAATAGACCATCGGTACAAGAACCTTCTTAAAAATATATACCAAAGAGCAAATGCAAAAATTAGGCTACACGAAGCAACAAGACAACATTGAAATCAAAAGATGTATCAGACAAGGAGATACAATATCTCCAAAACTCTTTACCTTAGCTCTGGAAGGAATTTTCAAAAAACTTGATGCATGACGACACAAAACGAGTGGCAGGATTTGGATAGACGAGAACAGCACAAAACAGAGAGAACTGGAGGAGAGGAAGGGATGCCTATGCTCAATACTGGGCACAATAAAGGGCTTGATGAGGAAGATGATGATGAATAAAAACTTAATCATTAAAAATAATGAACTACTAAATAATAGTAATGATACAATGAATCTTCAAAAATCGGTCTAAAAATTAATAAAAGAAAAACAATAAGCAATAAATACAATAAGAATAACAATAATGTCACTATCGCTCTCCACAATTTACATTAGTAGTGTATCCATGAGAGCGAGTCCTCCCGGAGGAGGAGGAGCCGCTCTCATGGTGGAATAAAATATATTATTTAAGGAACGTAAAATGTGGGCTATACAGTCATTTTACGTCAGTCAAATACTATGCTTTATCTACGACTATATTCGCTTACTTTCATTTTCCCTATTGGAATCAAGGACATATAAAAACAATAGACATTACAGTCCATTCATAAATTACCAAATGTTTACATGCCAACATTAGAAATATGAATGTGAAGAGGGGATACAGCAATGAATGAAAATAATGAACATGGCGACCGAAGCGCGTCAAGCATTTCATTCGTGTACGGCTACAACGATGCGCCTGTGTCATATTTTTCTCGGCAGCGCAACATAGACCTAATATTTTCCCTAAAACATTGAAATAAGCCTGCCTGTTATTTATTTAGCATATGGCACTTACAAACATATGCAAAAATATAACATACATCAGAAAAAAAGGAAAAAAGGTAATGTAAAAAAATTATAACATTGGACATAGTAAAAAAAGGTAGACAAACAACATGTAGGATAGACTATACTATAGTCTTATGTCCAGTTTCAAAATCCAATCAACCGCCTCCGGTATAGCCATTCGAATGGTCGCGATGCAGCCTGGATAGAAACGTAGAGGGTAGTCTCTCGCAACACAGTGGACAGTCTGGTTAACAGCACCGCAATCGCACCGTGTCTGTATGTATGGCAAGCTGAGGATTAATATCTATTTTGATATACTTATTCAGCAATGCATGATATCTGCGCAGATTGGGTGGGGGTATGTGGCTTAATATTGGGAGCCAATATTTAGGTGTGGGTTTAATGATGCCAGAGATCATACGCATGGTACCGTTGAGCTGGGTATGTATTTTTCCTATGTGAGGGCTGTTCATCTATACAGGAGCGCAATATTCCGCAACTGAGTAAACCAGGCTCAGGTGCATGAAAGAGTTGTTGTATTAACACCGCATGCTGACCCACAAAGCTTTTGGATGATCTTATTCCTTGATCTAATCTTCCCGGCAGTCATCGTCAGATGTTTAAATGATAATGTCCTGTCCAGTGTAACTCCCAGGTATTCGGGGTGGGTATTGTGTCGTAGCAAGTTGCTATTGAAATATACTTCTATTTCTATTTGCCATTTTATTACTAAGATGGAAGCAAGTGACTTCTATTCTGCTCATGCTGGGGCGGAGCCTCCATTTATCAAAATATAGTCCCAGCACTGCTAGATCGTCTGTGAGAGTTGCCTCAGTAGTTTCAAAGGATGTGTCTTTAGTTGCTATAGCTAGGTCATCGGCGTACCCAAATTTGCGTGATGATTTTTCCGGGATATCAGCAATGTAAAGGTTAAATAATAATGGGGCTAGTAAAGATCCCTGTGATAAGCCATTTTGTGTTTTTACCACAGTGTAATAGGAATTCTGGGCGAATTCCGTTGAACTCGAAGTTTTTCCGGTTTTGAAGTCCTTTACTTCCCCTACAGTGAAGTGAATGGAGAATTCGGTCTCGGGTGGGCTAAGAGGCTCCCGTCTTACCTCCGTAGCATGCTTCTTATTTCGTCGGGATCTAGAACTAGTGACAATATGGTCAGCGACCCGGTAAGGTGTTACTGCAAGCGCTGGGCGGATTGTAGGTGTGCTTGAATCAAGATTTCTCAGGAGACGCCATGCCGCTCTGCTTGAGCGCTTAAAATCTAAACTTTCGACAGTTTCCATTTCTGCCTTCGAGATGCATCAAGGGAATTAAGAAGTTCGTCAGATATTTCCATATCACCGTTTTCTAGGAATTCCTCATATAGTCTATCACTTTCGTTTGACCACCCTGGAATATACTTTTTACGATAACCTCTGGGAATGCGTCTCGGCAGTAGATATGACTATGCCGATAAACCTGTGATAGTTTTTCCTCTTCGGGGTATCCATCTAATGCTCTTATCAAGATCCTAGGAAAAGTCCTCAATTTGCCTTTTTAAAATTCCACCTAGGTCGTGGAAATGATTTAATGGGCGGTATTTGAATTCCAATCTCGAGGAGCACTGGTCCATGCTGGGTATGTGGGAAGTTATCGAGGACTCTTCTGATAGTTGAAAGAGGGCCTTTTCTATCGTTTTCAGAGACAAAGCACAAATCATGGTTGTAGTCGCATCTTCAGGACGCTGCGCCGATCTGAAAGTTCCTTTATCCTTAGCGTCAAAGATAGGGAGCATTTGGTGGCACACAGCCCAATTTGCTAGGTCAAGCCCGCAGGTATCATTATGGCTGTATTTCCATTGCTCATGGTTTCTGTTGAAATCTGCTACCTATATTGCTGGATGGGAATAAACTCTCAAGATTTCAGCTGGCCAAGGTGCCACAGGTGGCTTATACACATTTATAAGAGTGATGTCTCATTTTTACTGAGATAGTGTGGGCATTATTATCGTTCGTTGATGAAAGTAGGTGGGCGTTTTCTATGTTGTTACGGACATATGTTGCATGTCTATACGTATGGTGGTAGGTTGCTCCAATGATATCGTAGCCTGGAATTTTGCCTCTGGCGCGGAGTTGGTCCTCATCGGCTGCATCGGTTTCCTGAATAACGACCAGCTCGATGTCGTTCTCTTGCAAGAGTTTTGATATGTATTGGCACTTAGATCTGCTGATGCCTCTAATGTTTAGTTGGCAAACTCGGACTACAGGTCCGAGGTTTCTGGTCAGGTGGTTCTGATAAGAACCAATTTCGTTACGGCTTTGAGACTTGGTCATATTGCTTTACAAGTGTTTGAGCCAGGAAATTCCAAGAATAAGTCTGGCTGCCAGTATTTTGCTAGTTCTTCAGCGTTACCCAGATTGCACGTGTACTGTTTTACTACGGACGCGAACTAGCTTCGCACCCAAGCAGAAAATAATAAGCCATTGCAATAATGAAAATGACTAGACATAAAAAAATAATCATTATTATTGAAATATGTACATAACTAAAAAAAAATAAATTTTAAGTTACAGTTCGGGAAAAACCCAATTTACGTTTAATTAATAATTGATTAGGGGATTGATTATAGTGTCGCTAGCCGCCGCGCCGTGCCGGTCTACTTGGAAATAATATTAATTATGTAAAGCAATATACATGACCTCTCCTGCAAACACCATGAAAAATATAGTGAGAAATCAAATTGATTTCATACTTACTGAATAAACAATTCCAAAGATATGTGAAGGCAGTTAAGACATATCCAGGAGCGGACGTGGGATCTGATCATAATCCAGTTGTTATGGAACTTGAACTACACCGCTTTAAAAAAGCAAAGAGACAAACCAACACAAAAGTCATAGACATCCGAAGTCTGGGAGATCCTAATACAAAAGAGCAAGTAAGAAGCTCACTAGAAAGAGAAATGAAACACATCAAGATAGAAGAGACGGAGGCAACCTGGAGCGTAATAGAGACAACAATTAACAATATCCAAGAGCAATAAATAGGGTTCATAGAAAACAATAAAAAGCAAAGGTGGATGACGCAGGAAATACTGTCCGTGATGGATGAAAGAAGGAAGCACAAGAAACAGAACCGAGACAAAGACAGAGAACTCAACAAAACAATTAGGAAAAAATGCAGAGAACCAAAGATCTATGGCTGTCAGCAAAATGTCACGAGATTGAATCACTGCAAGCCAAATACGAACCAAATATCTATGGCTCTCAGCAAAATGTCAGAAGATGGAATCACTGCAAGCAAAATACGATACATTCAACGTACACAAGAAAGTTAAGACGTACACAAGAAAGTTAAGGAACTCGTAGGAAGATGTCGAAAGCAACCAGCAGCAGTTTTGAAAGATGCCAAGGGAGAAATCGTAGCTGAAATAGAAGAAAAACTTAAAAGATGCAAAGAGTATGTTGAAACACTATTGAAAAACAACAGATCTAACCTTCCACCAAAAAACGACGATGCTGAAGAAATCGGACCTGAAATTACAAAGAGTGAAGTGACTTATGCTATCAAACTACAAAAAAAAACGGAAAACCAACTGGTCCGGATGGCATATATGCTGAAACTCTGAAGAGTATGGTAAAAAACGACAAACCAGGTCTTGATCTTCTTACATCACTGTTCAACAGCATATATACCAGTGGCAGGATACCACTTAGCTGGCTAAGATCTACGTTCATCACTCTGCCCAAAAAGGCTGGCTCCTTGAACTGTGACGACTACCGCCTAATAAGTCTCATGTCACATATTCTAAAGACCTTAACGAAACCCAGTTTGGATTCCGGAATGGGGTTGGCACACGCCCTCTTCTCTCTGGAAGTCCTAACACAAATATGTAGAGATATGAATGTTGACGTGTACGCATGCTTTATAGACCATCGCAAGGCATTTGACTGCATTGAACACGAAAAACTAATACAGATCTTGACATCTACAGGTATAGATAATAGGGACATTCGTGTGATTAGTGACCTATATTGCAGACAATCGTCCACAATCCGAATAAACGGCAAACCGTCAGAAAACGTCTCGATCATGAAAGGAGTGAGTCAAGGCTGCGTCCTGTGACCGCTTCTTTTTAACATATACTCGGAGGCAATATTCAGAGAAGCACTTGACGAAACAACAGGAGGAATAGTAGTGAATGGGAAGGTAATAAATAACTTAATATTCGCGGATGACACCGTCATTATAGCCAGTAGTTCAAGTGAATTACAGAGGATGGTCCATAAAATAGTCAAACAAAGCGAACCATATTGTCTTTTCTTGAACATATCCAAAACCAAAACCATAGTCTTCTCTAAAACACATAAAAATATAACCTTGACCATAGAAGGCAAGTATGTAAAGCAGGTCTCCTCGTTTAAATACCTGGGCACCTCGATAGATCAGGACTGCGACACTAAAAGTGAAATCAGATCCAATATAGAACAGGCGAGGAAGGTCTTCACTAGTATGAAGAAGCTCTTTACTAGATTGGAATTGAGCTTGGAGCTCAGGATACGCATGCTCAGTTGCTATGTGTTTCCTGTCCTTCTATTGCCGTCAGTGAGAGCTGGACCCTTGATCCCATAATGGAGAAGACAATAGACGTATTTGAGATGTATCTCTATCGACGCATGCTTAAAATTTCTTGGACACAGAAGATAATCAATATAGAAGTTCTAAGACGTATGAACAAAGGAAATGAACTGTTACAAACGATAAAAGAAAGGAAAACACAGTATCTTGGACATATTATGAGGGGCAGCCGATACGAAATTCTGAAACTCATCGAATCGAAAATCGATTTTACATAATATTAAAAACTCGCAAATCAGTGTATAGAAAATAACCATTTTATAGATACGAATAATGTCAAACTTCTACACACCGACACAAAAAGCAAAAGGCCGAATCGTTTGGAGTAGGTACTTAGAAATCCAAAAGTCAGACGTTTTACATACGAACGACTAGTTGACCTGCTCTTTCAACACCTGCGTAATTGACAGTGTAATTAAAACAAAATACCGTCAGGCAGTTTAGTCGGGTATTACAATTTAGATTTTAGTATACAAGTACTCTTGATAAAGGCCTCATCAAGCCGAAACATATGTAGAGAAAAATATCTCATTAAAATATTTTGAGGCATCTAAAAGTAGTGTTTTTATATGGCAGTGGCACACACGCTAAGGAGAGATCCTATGGCGCTCGACGAGCGGTATGTGTGCGAAGATGATGATTGACACGGTACTTGAATAGTTGTAGGTTGTTATTGGTGGGAAACAGATGTCCTGGGAATGAGTTCCAGAGTGATGCAGTGCGCCAGACAAAGGAGTTCTTGTAAAGCAATGTTCTAGGTGTTTCCAGTTGTACGACGAACTGGTGCGCTCTTGCCGTATGTCGTGACTGTCTGACAAGAGTTGCCAGGGGTGGCAACATCTGGCCAAATCCTGGGAACATCTGCCGTGAAAGTATCTGTAAAACAGAGATATCTCGGCCACATGTCTGCAATGTTCCAGACTATCCAGATTCCGGGTCAACTCCGGGGCGCCGACGAGGTGCACAGCTCTCTACTGAATGGAATCCAGCAGCTTTAGGGTGTGCTTTGGTGCGGCACCTTATATGTTTGAGCACTATTCTAAGCGCGGTTTTATTTGCGCTTTGTAGAGCAATAGCAGCTGCTGCGGTGTATAGAGTTTTTGTTGCGAAATAGTGCACCAAGCTTCTGGGAGGCTGACTTTGCGATATTAGCAACGTGGTCATGCCAGGACATATTGCTGTTGACCGAGACACCCAGCAGTCCGATTGACGAGGATGAAGGAATGGTCGATCCTGTCATAATGATGTCAGGGCCCACTGTATTTGTTCTCTTGGTAAACGTGGCTACTTGGGTCTTTGCTGCATTGAACTGGACCAAATTTCTGTCGCCCCAAGTTTGAACTTTCTCCAGGTCTTGATTCATTGCTGTTATCTGCTCCTGTCTGCGGTGATAAGTCTCAGTTGCTGGTAAGGGTTTTTCTGATCTAAAGTGGGAGACAAGGGTACTGTCATCTGCAAAACTGTAAACAGGATTATTCGTTTGGGTCAGTAGGTCATTAATATAGATGAGGAACAGAAATGGTGAAAGCATTGCCGCCTGAGGCACGCCCACGTTAATGGTGAATGTGTCTGAGTTGTATCCATCAACAACGTGCAGCGATCGGAACTTAAAGAAACTGGCAAACTAGCTGCAGAAAGAGGCTGGCAGTCCAAAGCACGGCAGTTTGTTGAGCAGTCCGTCATGACAAACTCCGTCAAATGCCTTTGAAATATCCAACGCAATCGCTCGATACTCTCCGTAGTTCTCAATTGCCCTACTCCATATATGAGTGACATAGGCCAATATATCTCCTGTCGATCTCTCTTTGCGAAAGCCGTATTGATTATCGCTGATTATTCTGTTGTTTTCGAGGTACTTGTGTAATTGCTGATTGACTACACGTTCCATAACTTTGGAGATTATTGGAAACAAGGCAATTGGGCGATAGTTTGAGGGCGTGGTGTTGTTGCCTTTTTTTGGAACAGGTTGCACTCGAGCGGCTTTCCAAGAAGATGGGTAAATTCCTTTTTCGTAAGACAGAGAAAAAAGCCTGAAAGAAACGGGTGTTAGTACGTTGACGCAGTTATTTAACACGATGGCAGGTATTCCGTCTGGTCCTGATGCCTTTTGCGTATCTAGTTCTTTAAGAATTTTACGAATATCACGGTGATAAAAGTTGACTTCTGCCATGGCAGTGTTGATGTTCGATATGGTGGGGAGAGTCTTGCCTTGGGGAACGTCTAAGATAAAGTGCGATGAAAACATGCGATGAGCATGTTTGCCTTTTCCTTGGCTGTAGTCGCTGTGTTGCCACGTTCGTCTGTCAAAGGTGGGAGAGACGTTTTTGTAAAGTTGTTACACTGCCTTTGCTACAGACCAGAAATTCCTGGAGCCACTGGGGTATTGCAAAAGTTTATTCCTGATCCTTTAATTGTGTTTGTCCTTAGTTTCGTCGATCACATGTTTGCACTCGTCTCTCGCTTCGACAAAATGCTTGCTGTTTCCTACCTACAGCTCTTTCGCATCTTCTGTCGAACCAGGGCTTTCCTTTTGATGGTAACTTGATGGATTTGGGATCTCTTCGCAGCATACTGACGGGTCGCCAGTGCCAAAGCAGACGTCGAACCGAGGAAAATCTAGGTAGAACTCCCTTAGATCGTCCCAGTTTGCAGAATTGTAATGCCAGATTTTGCGAGACAATGGTGGATCCTTCTATATGAGTGGCAATTCACAAACCGTTGAAATAAGTTTGTGGTCGGAAGTACCTAATGGCGGACCAATTGTAATTGTGTACTGATCAGGATTGCTGATTAGAAAAAGATCTAGGAGGGTGGCGAATTCGCCTCTCTCTGAGATTCGAGTCGGTTCATCTACAAGTTGAGTAGGCCCGCAGCTGATGGCAAATGCTTCAGCTGCTCTACCTTCGTTGTCAGTCTTGTTGTGATGTTTGAGCCAGTTGGTGTTGTGGGCATTGAAGTCTCCCAGAACGATTATTTCTGAACTGGGGTGATCGACCTGTACTGAGTCAAAAGTAGTAGATAGTGTTGAAAAAATGCTTTGGTAGACTCTATCGTTCGGAGGGCGATAGAGACAACATATAAACTTGGTTAATCCCTTGGCGGTGAAGTTGAGCCACATGACGTCAAGGTTGTTCGGTTCGACTGTTTTCTCGCAGTGACATGAAACGTCACTTCCGGCATATTTCGAACTTATGTCTAAATCGGGAATGTAAGTCGTAACCAGGATAGGGGTAGTTTATTGTTGTTGTTGTAGAACATACTTGTGTTTCTGTAAAGGCTAGTATGTGTGGTCTATTTGCTTGTAGATGTTGGTGTACCGAATTTATGTTTGTATTTAGGCCTCTTATGTTGCAGAAATCTATTATAAATTGGTTCGGTATCTTTGCTGTCTGTGAAATCCGGAATGAAGGGCTCCCAGGGCCACCCAGCGCCCGGAGATCCGAATGGTCGGGGAGTTTACCTCCGGAATATTTTGATCCTGGAAGCACCATCATGTCCATCAGTGTACTAATTATCCTTAGTATTATTTTTCACACTTTGTATTCTATTTTGACGAAATGCCTGGGTTCTTTGGGTTACCTCGTGATGAATTCTTATCTTGAAGTATGGCAGTGGCCATCAATGCATGATTTTTCGAAAAAGTGATCGCCAAAATAGTCATTTAAGCCACTTGGCAACTCCTTTATGGTACTTGTTATCAGTATATTGCCCACATATTTTATATTTTTATTAAAAATATTTGTTGTTTTATAAAAAATCGGGTCCAGGTAACAGTTAGCGCTATCAAAAATAACAATTTTTTTAAAAAGTAACAAGAAATTAGGTATTCTATATCAGTTTTCTAGTGGAAAAATGCGGAAAAATGATTTTTTTAGTTTTCTTTTTAACCTGAAACCTGAAATATATTTGTATCGAACGTACAGGATCTCTCGTTACGTTTTGTCTTCAAATATTTGAACACTTCATGCCAACTAACCCAAAATATGGCCGGAAATACCCTCCTAAATTAATTCCATAATAAAGGCAATTGGCAATACAGAAACAAACATAAATAACGAAACGAAGTGAAACCACAGAATAGAAAATCTTGATAAATGGACCAGTTGTTTACCCTTCTCTCGTTATTTTTTGTAACTGTATCGTTAAATAATGGAAAAACTGCTAGAAAATACGCTTAAAGAGTGTGCCATTTAATATGTATAGGGCTAGAGGTGAATGACGCAAAACAGGACAAAATGTGCCTTTTTAAAGGTAATTAAAAAACCATATTACTTTGTGCGCCAATGCTTCCAATAAATATTTTCCGAAATGGGCCTTAGTAGTACTTATCACGCCACGTGCCCATGAGACAAATTGAATCAACCAGCCAGCAAAGTACGTTACGAAAAACGAAATTCAAAGCTTAACAGAATAAAATATTTATACGGTAAACGTTGGGAGAACAGCTGAAATACAACCGAAATCTCATTTAGGTTATATTCCGCCATAGGTCATCCCGTTGCTTTTCGCATTCTAAATTGGTCCGTGTGTCGACGGAGCAGCTTCCTTTAAAAGGAAAATCAAAAGTCGTTTTATTGCGGAACGTCACGTTTTTATCTTATACAAACAACCTCGGTTCTCTGCAGGATTAAACGGGGATCGCTTATTTTGTTAACACTCTGGGCCCCAAATAAACGTTAGTAGACTGTCAGGGCCTCGATATTGAACAGCTTTGGTATTCATTCGTTCATATAGAGGGCTTTTCGTTTAAAGCTTCGACCGCTGATATATTTTCAAAATTTTACAAAAATTGTCTTAAAGCTTTTGACAATGTATTTTATTATGAATTATTTAGGTGCAATAGCAAATGACGAAAAATTATTTAAATTTAACATATACATAACAATTTCAAGACCATAAATATTGTCATGGCGTCGCCATTAAAGCGTCGAAGCTATATTACCTCGAAAATAGAAAATATTTGTGCTTAAATGTGGTGTTTTGTGTCCATATTATACATAAGTAGTGGCATTTACATTCACTGTTGTTTGGGTTTTTGTTTGAAGTGTTCAAACCATGCACACAGCAGCTGGAAAACTGATTGTGCGGTCGTCAGTACAGACAGTTGGCGACAGCAAAAAGACTTACATGCCTCTCCAAAAAGAGTACCGCCTTTACGTCTATGATCGACGATCAAACCTGAGATTTCTCATTGACTCTGTGTCTCTGATATCACTGCTTCCTCATTCTGCCTTCAACAAGAAGCTTAAACCAAGAAATCTGACTCTGCATGCTGCCAACAGCTCAAAATACCACCTCAATGTCAACTTAAGCCTGCGCCGAGACCTTAGATGGTCTTTTGTAATTCAGATATTTCAGCTACCATTATTGCTGCTGACTTCTTGCCCATTATGGACTTCTACTAGACTTGAAAAACAAACGCCTCGTGGACCCACTCACAACTTTGCAAGTGCCTGCAGAACTCTGTGAGACAACAGTTTTCAGCATCTCTACAGTGGACAGCTCCTGTCTCCCAAAACCATGCGTGATAGCTATGCCAAGCTTCTTCATGAGTTTATAGACATCACTCTGCTCAACACTGTACCAATGGTTGAAGGCCCAGACTCAGTCCAACATCATATTGTAACAACAGGCTCTCCTATCTATGAACGCCCACGTCGACTAAATTCTGATAAACTTGCCATTGCCAAGCAAGATTTCAACCTACTGCTACATCATGGAGTCATTCGCCCTTCCAGTAGCCAGTGGGCTAGTCTAATCCATATGTAGAAGATGGGTGGCTGGAGCACAACAGGTGACTATCGCAAGCTCAATTCACAGACAATACCTGATCGCTACCCAGCTCCTCATGCTGAGAAGATTTTTCAGCGCCTTGATGGGAAAAAGATTTTTTCCGCAATAGACCTCGTTCGTGCCTATCACCAGGTTCCAGTAGCTCCAGAAGATGTTTCGAAAACTATAGCGACAACCCCATTTGGCCTTTTTGAATTCCTTGGTATGCCACCTGGACTTCGAAATGCCACTCAAACATTCCAGCGCCACATGGACATCATCGTGAGCAACATTGACTTTGCTGCCTATTTCATTGATGATCTCACCGTTTACTCCAGCTCTCATGAGGAACACATCCAACATCTCCGGTGCATCTTCAAGGTCCTACAAGATCACCAACTGTTACTAGCAATAAATGTTTACAAGTGCGGATTTGGTCAAGAGGAAGTTCTATACTTAAGATTCACCATTAATGAACATGGCTACTTACCATCTGCAGACAAGGTCCAGGCAATCACCACTTACCCAAAACCAGAAACTGTGTCTGACCTTTGCCGCTTCCTTGGCATGCTCAATTATTACAGACGTTGCATCCTTCATGCTTCCCAACTTCAATCATCACTGAATGAGTACCTCAAGGAAGCCAAGAAGAAAGACAAAAGGAAGATCGACTGGAATCAGCTTGCTGAAGAAGCATTTGAGGCATGCAAGAACAGCATCATTTCAGCTACCCGTACATCCTTCATCGCCACAACAGCTCCTCTAGCTCTCCTCGCTGACGCCTATGACACTGCCATTGGTGCGGTGCAGCTATTGAGCAGCTGGTCTATGACAGATGGACAACAGTGGGTTTCTTCTCTCGCAAGCTCAGTGCAGCAGCACGAAATTGGAGTACGTATGATTGTGAACTTCTGGCCATTTTTGCGGCAATCAAGTTTTTCAAGCATGAACTTGAAAGCCAACAATTCCTTGTAAAGACTGATTACCAACCTCTTGTATATGCCTTTTCCCAACGAGCAGACCGAGCATCTCCCAGACAGCTACGCCAATTGGATTTCATCGGCCAGTTTACAACCGAGATTGTCCATGTCAATGGAGAAGACAATGCTGTAGTAGATGCCCTCTCCAGGATAGGTGTAATCTCTATGTCATCCATTCTCACTTCTGTGGCTATCCATGCTGCTCAAAAAGATGATCATGAGCTACAATCGATCCGTGAAAACAGTTCACTCAATCTTCAGCAACTCTTTATGGACAATGTTAGCATTTTCTGTGACGTTAGTGATGGTGTTGTCTGTCTCTGAGGAGGGAGTACCTGTGGTGCCTTTTACAGCCCCGGCCTGGGCTCCCTAATACACTCCCGTTGCTCCTGATTGTCAGTTGTCATGTAGGATTGAAGTGACAATTCCGGTCTGTCACTTGCAGAAGAAGACACTTCAAAATCGCGCTAAATACTACTTTTGCCTTTTGTGCCTGTTATAATATTTTCTGTGTACCGTTTGTAAATCGTGTGCATTATTGGATACGCCCTAACTGGAGAGCCAAACATGTATTGGTATTTTTCCAAAGTAAGGGTAGGCTTATTAATAAGTGAGAATCACCGTTTGTTATGCAATCAAAATATTTGTGTTCAAATACATTGGATTTTGGACACTTCCTTTTTTTTACGGTTTATTTTAATAATGTTATATAGCGGTTTCCATGGAAACCCTCTGGTAATAGTATATTCAATATAAAGTGATCAAAAATTGAATATTCCAAATTCAGAATTGTCAGTGAAAGAACAAATTGATGAGCCTTTTTGGTAGAAACGATTGCTTACATGCGAAATAGCTTCTAATAATACTTGATATTTTTTTATCTCCGAAAAACTACTTAACAGATGCATAGCAAATGGTGTAATAGTAAGAGACTGATATAGAGTGTTTTGCCTCCCGAATATTTGACATAGATATAGGAAAAAATCGAATTTAAATATTTTAAACTAGATTATTTGGTATTTTAAGCATATTCAAGTCAATTTAGACGTATTGATCGAATTATCATGCTCCACATGTCTATATTATTAATAAATAAAATAAAATAAATAACGCCTTTTATTACCAAAATAACATAAAAGAAAAAAATATATAAATTATTTCTTTATACAAAAAAACAAAGAAACACAAGAAAAGAAACGATTTCCAGGGTGGCGAAGTCTAGCATGAGTGCTACTCGTACTCAACCAACAGCCTGGAGTCGTTAACTTCCCAAATTAAATAATATTATAACAAAAATAATAATATGCAAATAAAAAATAGAAAAAAAGAATCAATACTAAAGTAGTGTCTAGCTCCGGCAGCCCCCACCTCCCCGGCCACAAACATCCAGCCCACAACTGCCACAAAATGCGCCTCACCTCGACTGCTCACCAAACAACAATGAACGGTATTTAAATTTAAACTTTTTAATGTTAAAATGACGAAACTCATTTGGCAAAGAATTATATAGCTTGATAGCATTATAAATAAAACTTCTTTGAAACATTGCAGTTTTGTGTCGAGGTATTGTAAATTTATTTCGTATTCTTACATTAATGTTATGAATATCGGCACGGGAAATAAATTTTGATTTCAGTAAAGAGGAGGAATGTGGCGTTATGAGCAAATTGTGCACAAAGTTACCAAGATGGTGCATTCGACGACGTTCCATATTAAGCCAATTACAATCAGATATTTTATGCGAAATACGATCATATTTTCTAAGACCAAAAATCAATCTACAACATGTATTCTGTGTCTTATGTATTCTTATTTTATCGTTTAAATAAAGGGCATTACTATATATAAAATCACAATAATTGTAATGTGAGAGTACTAAAGTGTCACATAACACTTTTTTAAATTTATCATTCAGTATGCCACGACTACCATAAATAAGTTTTAAAGAGGAATATGCTCTTTTATTTAAGTGCTTAATATGCTCTACAAATCTCAGATCTTCATCAACAATTAATCCTAAGTTTCTGGCAAATTTAACAAAGAGTAAGTTATTATTATCAATTTTTATTCTTAGGTTTTCTTTGGCATAAGTACGATTTTTGACACTTCCAAAGCACATAAGATTTGACTTTTTAGAATTTAGCAATAGATTATGCTCCACTGATAACGATCGAATGAGATCTAATTCATTATTAATTACAGTCTCAGCTTCCCGAATATTAGAAATTTCAAAAGGATAATAGAGTTGCGTGTCATCGGCATAAGCAGTTACTCCACATTTTTTAATAGAATTTAAAATATCTGTTGTATATATGATAAAAAGTAAAGGCCCCAAAATAGAGCCCTGAGGGACACCTGAGAGTATTGGAATTGTGTTAGAAGAGACACCATTAAGAACAACCTTCTGCTGTCTTTCGTGTAAATATGATTTAACTAGGTTAACTGCAGAATGATCGAAACCATAATACTTTAATTTTGAACATAGCAAGCGGTGATCGATAGTATCAAAAGCCTTAGAAAAGTCTAATAGAACCAATACAGTAACCCGGCCATCATCACACGCTCTTATAATATCATCATAGACCGAGGCCAGCGCAGTCGCGGTACTAAAATTTCTTCGAAATCCACACTGTTTATTACTTAAAATATTGTTATTTATGAAAAACATAAATATTTGATTATATAACACCCTTTCAAGGATTTTAGATATTGCTGGCAGAATACTAATTAACCTAAGATCGCCATAACTGTGTGGATTATTATTTTTAGGTAATGGTTTAGCTATAGCTGACTTCCATAGTATAGGAAAATAGTTTTGCTCTATACAGCAGTTAATAATATGTAAGACATAAATATCAATAAAAGGGCTGCATAGTTTAAGCATTTTGCTAGAAATACCATCACATCCACATGCCTCAGTCTTTATACTAAATAAAACATTATGCACTTCCTCAAGAGTTGCCAAACCAAATGTAAAACTATTATGCACATTAAAAGAGTTGTTTTCATAAAAATCAATTTTGTTATTGCAATTATTAGAAACATTTTGAAGAAAACTAGAAAAATACTGATTAATATTTTCAGGGCTTGAAAGCCCATCAGGAATAGCACTTCTACCTCTTGTGTTTGCGCGAACATTTAAATTACTTAATGTTTTCCATGTTTTTACAGAGTTATTCTCCTGACATGTATTTTGCAGATAATCTCTTTTAGCTTGCCTTATAATAGATACAGTCTGATTACGGATTCGTTTGTACTCATTCCAATCATTTTCCAAACGTGTTCTTTTGTAAGTTGATAAAGCCCTAGCACGTAACTTTTTAATTATTTTAATATTTTCATTTAGCCAAGGAGCTTTGGGTTTTGTTACTCTAGACTGTTTAATTGGAGCATGTTTATTAAAGACTGATAAGAGTAAATTATTAAAGACTGTTATTTTCTTATCAATATTTTTCTCTAAAAATATATGGAAAAAATCTATATTTTGCAGATCCAGCAAGAAATCATTATAAATAAATTTTTTGAAACATCTGTAAGTTACTATTTTTGGTTTAGGCTTGGAAAAGTTTAATTTAAAATTACTATAAACAAGATTATGATCAGAGATTTCTTCACAAGAAATAGTGCCAAAGGAAGTTACAATATCACGGTTACTTACAAAAATTGGGTCAATTAATGTGCTGGTTCTACCTGTTATTCTAGTAGGCTCATTTAATATTTGTGTAAAACCATAAGACTCAAAACAATTTAAAACTGGATTTTGTAAATTAAAAAAGTTGACATTAAAGTCTCCCATACAAATCACTTCATCGAATTCAGGACATACAATGGATAAAATATTGTCAATATCATTTATAAAATTATTTATGTTAGTATTAGGTGGTCTATATAAAACACCAGTGGCCAAAGACATTGAAGGTAGTTTTATATTAAGAAACAAGAATTCTAGATTATCACTTACCTGAAGGTCAAAATCAAGAACCCTGGCCGCAACAGTTTCCCGCACGTAAGCACCAACGCCACCCCCTCTGGCAATTCTATCTTTTCTAAAAAATATATACCCTGGTAAAGAAACTGTTTCATTAGGAATTTCTGGGGAAAGCCACGTTTCTGTTAATAAAATTATATCATATTGTTGTTCTTGAACCAAAATTGAAAAGTCATTAAAACCAGTGAAAACCGATCGTATGTTAAGGTGAGCTATTTTCATTGTTAAACTAAGCCGTTGTAGCAAGCAGCCGAGCAACACATGCCAGTCAGCCTATCCATATATGATTACAATTAAAAATCGAGAACAAGGATTACTTATATTTAAAAAAATATATATTAACAGCAATGAGGCCAGACGCAACGGGCGGGACAGGACGCAACCAGAGCCAGAACAAAGTACCTCATAAAAAATAATTAAAAAATAAATAAATATTGAAAATAAGAAGAAAAAATAAAACAATAAGCTTGAAAAAGAAAAACCTTAACTTAAAAAATATATAACACAAAATAGACAGAGATAATAGCAGATGTTATAACAAAAAAGAGGAAAAAAAAATGATACAACCATAATCCTACTGCAACAAAACTGCACTGAAAAAATATAGCTAAGTTCCATTCAACAAGGAAACAAAAAGTGAGCAATCACCAAATCCCGCAATGTAAAGAAATACTTACAAACATTACCTTTTGGAAAAAGTACATTCACACATAATATACAAGATATACATAACATTAGTATATAAAAAAAATATACAAAAAGTCTACACAAAAAAAAAGCAAGTACACACAAACATAGAATACGCAATCAGCACTTACTAAATTTCTATGTTCCTGCCCTTATGCTCCGTTAACCACAAAGAAGGACTTTAAAGATGTCAACATAAATACTTAAATCAATGCCGTTATGCAATTGGTAAGTAACCAATTAAAATAATGCACCGAAGTACAGGTGCCCTCTCTATTTAATTTTAAGTAAAATCAGACTATAAGTCATTCAAGTCCTGTTCGCTATTGATTCTACTAACCACATTATCACTTTTCACATATATATTTCCATTAAGGCACCAAGCATTTTTATGAGAAAATTTTGCTATTGCACTGTTAAACAACATTAGGCGCAATTTGGTTAAATCCTCCTTTATCTGGATACCGGATTGTTTCAATTCTCTACGATTTTTAAGCACTTTACTACGGCTAATATCACTATAAAAGGTAACTAATATCGCAGGAGGCCTATCAGGCGCCTGATTTTTTGCACTGACACGAAAACACCGTTTGATATCACTGTCCTTAATGTTTACTTTAACTTTATTGTTAAATATTTCCAAGGTCTGTCTACGAATGTCTTCATTCTCAGTTTGTGGGACCCCAAAAACACGAATATTCAGACTACGTGCGGCTTGCTCTTGCGCATCAATTGATGACACAAGTTTACGATTTTCTGTTTTTAGTAAATCAACCTCATTACGTAAGGAATCCATTTGAGCTTGAAACTTGTCAGAGATTATATTTACTACTCTATCGGCAATTTCCTGTAAAAATAGCTCATTAAAGGTAGCCTTGATGGTCGTTTTAATGGTTTCCATGTCTCCTTTTGTTAGTGGCATCACACTGACAGTTTTTTAGCCCGAATGTCTCAAAGATAAGCCGTACACAATAACTTTTTGTTCCAAACAATAGACAAACACCTGCAAAATAGTACTAATCACTCTTTTTCACTTAATATGATGTAAATTTACGAATAAAACTAAAATTTTTGACTGCAACAGGAAAACACGTGTGATCTACTCGCGCGCCATCGGTTACAAAAAATAATAACAGCAACAGTATTAATACATTGAGCATGTAACACAATTTTATCCGCAGCTGAAGCTGAAGTCGGATCTCTTACATAAAATTAGAACAACAGCATAAAGGATGAAAATTAATTAAAGATAAATACAAAAACACTGCTGGCCGGATTGAAGGTTTGATAAGAAATGCTTTACGCGCAGAGACGTTTATAATGTTTTGTCATTCAAATATGATTAAAAACGTATTTTACTGGCTATTCGAAACGTAATTAGAAGTTGCATAATTAAAAAATTACGCCGCTAACTTAAGAGTTAAAAAGTTAGCAGTTTAGTTATTAAATAATCATCATGTACTTCCATAAAAACGTTATTTACATAATAAAATATAACAGGCGGTTTACAACCAATATTTTTTACAGCAGCAGTTTTATAACTCGCGTAGGCCTGATTGATGTCGAGAACAAAGTTTTAGAAATTTCCCGTTTGGAATTAAACTAAGACTACCCGAACTTGGTTAATTCAAAAAAGGTTTGAAGGGCGTAATATTATAAAAGTGAATACATGTTCAACAGTCAATGTACAAGGTGTCATGCTTTTAATGTATCTAGTCTGAACGGGATTAAAAATTGACATTTTTAAATTTTATAAAATAATACCTATTTTATTTCTCGATAATAATTGTTTTTTTATTACGCATGCATCATAATCAAAGATTATCGCACGCTGCAGCGTGCTTAAAATGATGTTTATGATGCGCCTACTTTTTTAAAGGTTGCTATAGAAACATTTGATCATGTCAAATGTGACAGATTAATATATTCGTCAATATATCCCTTAAGTTTAATATTTAAACCATTTTTGAGATTATGAGGCATTCGTAATAAAAAAATAGCGTATGATATACGTGTATAAGAGGCATTTAAAGCCCTTGCGACTTACAAAACACTCCGCTACGCGTCGTGTTTTGAAATATGTCGCGCGTGCTTTAAAGGCCCTGTTATACACTTATATCATAATATACTATTCTCGATTTTTAGGTCAAACAATCGCATTTAAGCAGGCAAGGCTGCGAAAATAATCTTTATTTTCGGCCATATCTTTAAATAGAATTAATGAAATAAGTAAATATGATCATTTTCGATGGTCCAAAGTATAAGTACTGGATCAGAAATTTATTTTCTCCGAAATGGAGTTGATATGAAATTTTCGATAACTTTCTTCAAATATATCAAAAAAAAATTAAAATCCACGAAAATGTGTTTACTAATTAACTTGCTAGCGTAGATGACGGAAAAAATATCAGTTTTTCTATAGTCGATATGCATTTCCAGTTGTTCACAAAAGTTTCTTGAAGGAAAAGTTCAAAACTGCAGATCCTCAAAAAATTGCGATTTAAATATATAACCAAATACCAGAGAAAACTGCGATTTTCATTATTCAATAGAGCAAAAATGACTCTATAAATCTTTAAATTATCACGTTATTATAGCGTATTCTATGCTTTATAGGCGCTCAACAGCGGCAATTTTAAGAATTTTTTTTGGAAAGCATAACATTTTAATGACTATAAATTTTTACTTATAAAGTAAAATGGCATTACTAAACATTGGTATTTTAACTAAACAAAAATGGAACAATCAATATTTTAACTAAAAATGGCAAAACAATTTTTTTTAAATGGGAGGCACATTGTGCTTCTTAAGTAGTTCTTTAATCGTCTTAAAATGCTAAAAGATCTCTCTGCGCTCTCTATACTTACTGGGAAGGAGTGTGAAGCTAGTTCGCGTCCGTAGTAGATCACTACACGTGCATCCTGGGTAACGCTAAAGAACTAGCAAAATACTGGCAGCCAGACTTATTCTTGGAATCTCCTGGCTCAAACACTTGCAAACCAGTATGACCAAGTCTCAAAGCCGTAACGAAATTGGTTCTTGTTAGAAACACCTGACCAGAAACCTCGGACCTGTAGTCCGGGATTGCCAACTAAACATTGAAAGCATCAGCAGAGCTAAGTGCCAATACCATCGCAGCCGGATATATGCTAATGGCTACAATTGCCGAAGGGAGAAAAGCAAAATGGACAGCGCTGCTGGAGGAGCTGGACATGAAACAAAATAGCAGGCGAGCTTGGCGTACACTGAAAAACCTCAATGGAGACCCCACTAGTGCACCACTGAACTTCAGCGCGGTCACCGCCGACCAGGTGGCCACCTAGTTGCTCCTTAATGGCAAACCTCCGAGGAAAAACAACAAAGCCAGGATAACTCGAAACATAGCAGAGGAAGTCGACTCTTTTCGAATCCCATTTAGCATCGAAGAACTTACTAAAGCAATTGCCGCCATGAAACCTAACAAAGCGGCGGGTCTAGATGATATCAGAGAGAAGCAGATTAAGAACTTTGGCCCAAAAACACTTCACGAAATGTTCAACAAGTGTATCACTACATTCAAGATACCAAAGATATGGAGACAGGCCAGGGTCATTGCTCTCCTAAAGCATGGGAAAGAGCCAAATGAGCCTAAAAACTTCCGACCAGTCTCCAGACTTTTAAGCTAATGGAGCGAATGATTTTGAACAAAATCTCAGCGACTATCGATGAGAAATTAATATCAGAACAAGCTGGTTTAGACCAGGGAAATCTTGTGGCGGACAAGTCCTGAACCTTGTTCAATACATCGAGGATGGCTTCGAGGAGAGGAAGATCACAGGGGCTGATTTCATTGATCTGACTGCTGCATACGATACGGTCAACTATGGAAAATTGCTAGGAAAACTATATGAGGTGACAAATGATCTCAACATTACGTCGATTATTGGAGTCTTCCTCCAAAATCGCCGTTTCTTCGTCAGCCTCTTAGGGAAAAATAGTAGATGGCGCTTACAGAGGAACGGACTTCCGCAAGGCAGTGTGCTGGCCCCATTACTGTACAATGCCTATACCAATGATCAACCCATACGGCGCCGGCGGGAGATAAGGCAGTTTATATATGCAGATGACATAGCGCTAGCAGCCCAAGGAAATATTTTTCGTGAGGTAGAGGAAAACACACAAATGCTTTGAACGACCTGGCCACCTACTACGATCATAATTTCCTCCGACCCAATCCAGCAAAAACTCAAGTGTGCGCCTTCCACCTTCGCAACAGGGAGGCAAGGAGACAGATGAATATAGTGTGGTGCGGCCAACAGTTCGAACACTGCCCAACTCCAAAATACCTCAAGGTAACACTAGATCGAGCCCTCACATATAAGTGCCACTGCCTCAACACCACAAAAAAGGTATCAACTAGGAATAATCTTCTCCAGAAACTGACTGGTGGGACATAGGGAGCACAAACAGCAACACTGAGAACCTCAGCCCTTGCATTGAGCTTCTCTGCAGCCGAATACGCCGCTCCAGTATGGTGCGCATCCGCTCACGCAAAGCAAATCGACGTCCCTTTGAATCAAGCGGTTCGCCTAATAACAGGTTGCTTGAAGCCTACGCCACTCCATCAGGAATAGTCCCTCGCTGGTATAGCATCACCTCATATCAGAAGAGAGGTGGCCGCTGAGGCAGAAAAGGGGCGACAAGAGACCGACCCAAGGCATCCACTTTATGGCCACCAGACAGCTAGACCCACACTCCGGTCCCGCCGCAGCTTTCTGGCCAGGACAGCACCCCTGCAGGGATCTCAGGAAGCCAGAAGGCTCCAGAAATGGCGCACTGAGGTCCAAGACCCAACCACCCAACAAAAAGAGGAGCTGGCACCAGGACATTTCCTCCCATACCCGATCTGGAGAACGCTCAACAGACTTCGTACAGAAGTCTCGAGGTGCAGAGTAAACCTGCAAAAGTGAGGAATGCTACCAGCAAACAAAAACCCTCAGTGTTCCTGCGGAGAAATCCAGAACCCTCCACACCTGCTGACCTGCACCGACATGGGACAGAGCTGCACAGGAAACGACCTAATTTTAGTAAATGACAGGGCCATCAGGGCCGCAAATTTTTGGAAGGACTTAATGTGATCCGGACACGTAAAGTAAAGTAAGTGCCAATACCTATCAAAACCCTTACAAGAGAACGACATCGATCTGGTCGCCATTCAGTAAACCCATGCAGCCGATGAGGACCAACTCCGCGCTATAGGGAAAATTCCAGGCTACGATATCATTGGAGCAACCTATGTCCAATCTGCGCAGATCTCATGCATTGCTGAATGAGCACAACAAAATAGCTAATAATCCTCTGCTTCCCATACGTACAGACATACCAGACTTGCATATCCAGCGGCTAAAATCAAGACGCCCTTCTTTCATTACAGCAAAGAATTTATCTCGGAACCAGTTCCAGATAGGCAATAGCTGGCGTGAAGAAATAACCCATAAGACGCCACCGGACCTCCGCTTGTCGCTGCGAGAGATGACATGCGAGAAACTTCATGGTTTTGACACGGCACATGTTGTTATATGTGTCGTGGTTTTGACCTCCCCCGTAAAGCTTGGTCTACACTCAATAGGATTAGGTCGGGACATGGCGGCTGCGCTGACTCATTGTATAAATGCGGCAAGTGCGATTCACCGTCCTGCGATTGCGGTGCTGTTAACCAGACTGTCCACCATGTTGTGAGCTACTGCCCTCTTCGTTCCTATCCAGGCTGTATCGCGGACTTTCAAATGGCTACACCTGATTCGGTTGATTAGATTTTGAATCTGGACATAAGACTATAGTATAGTCTATCCTACATGTTGTTTGTCTACCTTGTTTTACTATGTCCAATGTTATCATTTTCTTTTTTTTTACAATTACCTTTTTTCCTTATTTTTCTGTTAAATAAACCTAGTGGGAAGATTATAAATAATCTTAAGAATAATTCAAGATTTCGAAAAACATCTACCAGTTTTTGGTAAAAAAATATATTGCAGATAACCTAATGAACCCCTATCCAACATGGATTTTCTTGGCTAAAATAAATATCGATAAACTGAATGATTTCATTATAGAGATCATTTGAAATGAAAGTGAATGTTTTACACAGCTTAGAACATTTAACTTCGAGTTGTTCTTTGTCGCAGTTTTGAAGATATACTGGATTTAAGAAATCAAATAACTATGTCAGGACTCTCAATTCTCTCTGACAATTCAGTCACTATTATAGCCTAGATTAAGGTTGAATATGTCGACTTTAAACATGTTGGATGGATTTGTTATAGGGTCATCCATTTCCTTTTCTTCAAAAAATTACTTTTTTCTTTCAACATCTTTGCCCTAATATTTCATGTTTTCCTCGTCCATACCACTCTGGATCCACTTAGCTTAGCAGTCTTAATCAGGACATTGAAATATGGGTCATTTCTTAATGAAATTAATTTTTCATTTGCATTATTCATAAAAGATACCACCTGAAAAAGGTCAATCTCTTTTTTCTGCAATAACTGAGATACAACATCAAGTATCTGTACAATCTCTTTTTTCTGCAATAACTCAAGTATCTGTAAAATATCGTTCCGAAAAATTAAAGTCATTAAGAACTCAAAATCAAAATTATTTAAGAGCCCTCTAGCTGTCATCACTTCTTCTCCGTCATGTTTTAGCACAGTTTATTCAATAGAATCTTTGGATTCTGGTTTTAGGACCATAATTATTTGCAAATAATCAGTGACCGTTCCGTAATTTTTTAATAAGGTACGTACCGCTTTAGCACCAGCCGACCACCTGGTACTGGATAAGCATTTTAAAGTGAGAACGTGTTCTTTTCAATGGTTTCAATTTGATCAAAGTCACGAGCGTCTGTGCATTTTTCCTCTAACAGGAGAATCTGCGAAGAAACTGTAACACTTTTGAACATTTCCAAAAAAAGTTTAAAGTTTGTACGGAAGCACATTTCTGTGCTGCATGCTTGAACACCAAGTTAAGCTGATATACATATGGAGCAAAAGTTGGTTTATATTTGCTTATAGCATCGCGTAGTTTACAATGAACTCCATATTTCGCACCACTCATTACGTATAATTTTATTGGATTTGAACTCAAATCTCCTTCGTAAGAGCCCGCGAGGCTTAGGGCCCATCGGTGCTTTGCACTCCTCTGTAAATCCATCTAAGTGCATGTGGTCCTTAATTAATAAACATAGAAACATCTCTCAAAAAAATAATGAACAATGCCAAATATCACCTGATGAATTTAATGCTTTTTTGTCAACATTGCACACAACTTAATTAAAGATATTCCAAAAACCCAGGTAAATCCTGTGGAAACTCTGAGAGACCTCGCTCTGCCTGACCACTCTTTTTCCTTTCGGGAAGTTACTTTTAATGCGGTTAGGGACATAATTAGCGGTCTTAAAAGTAAAAGTGCCGCTGATATGAATGAATGAATGAATAAAGTCTTTATTTGCCCCAAAGAAAAAAATTTAGATTTACAATACAGCAAATTAACAAAATTTTACAAAGTACCCAAAGGGTGTAGGACATGCCACATAAAGGCTTAGAAGCTAGAGATAAAAATTACAAATAATAATTCTACTCACTCTAAATATAAATGTTTTATAGCTAATATCTAGTAATATTTTAAAACATATTTAAAACAATTCATTTAAGACACTTAAATTCTTTTTTTTTAACACAAAGTAACAATCACATAATATGTTACACAGTATCACTAAAAACTCATCGAGTGTATAGTAGGCTTTTGAGAGCAGCAATTCTTTTAAGCACCTTTTGAGATTTTTACCATTTAAGTTTCTAATTTGGCTTGGTATCTTATTGTATATTTTAATTATGGAAGAATGAACATTTTTTTGAATATAGATAAGGTTCGATTTATTTCCTTTTAGATTGTCTTTGTGACGAGTGTTATGATGGTGGTCTCTATTAAATTCACTGAAAAGATTTGGATTTTCTATCACAAATATTACTGATTCATATATGTAAGTTGATATTAGGGTGAGAATCCTATGTTCAATGAATCTAGGTTTACAGGTCTCAATAGAGTTTAAGTTGAGAATGCTTCTGATACATCTCTTTTGAAGAATAAGGATTCTGTCTGCGTCTGCACCCCTTGCCCAAAAGATGATCCCATATCTCAAGCGAGAATGCACATATGCATGGTATGCTATAATAGCTGTTTTTATGTTGATATTAATAGCAAGAACTCTTAAAGCATAACAATAACTGGCCACTTTGCTAGCAAGGTTATCAATGTGATGCCGCCAGTCCAATCGGTGATCCACCTCAATACCCAAAAATGTTGCTGAGGACACAGTAGTAAGAGACCTGTTGTTGCTTTCATAAACAACTGGAGCTGGAGTAGTTTGATAAGTGAATTTGATAAGTTTAGTTTTGTCTACATTTAGTAATAAATTATTTGAAGTAAACCAGTTTTCTAAGACATTTAGGGTATTTAATATTTTTTTCTGACTCAGATTCACTTGGGTTGAAAGAGAAAACTACAGATGTGTCATCAGCAAACTGAATTGTGTTTGGACTTATTGAGAATAGTTCATTTGTGGAAAATGTATTTACTAACTAACTTGCTAGCGTAGATGACGAAAAAAATATCAGTTTTTCTTTAGTCGATCTGGATTTCCGATTTTTCACAAAAATTTTGAAGAAAAAAGTGCAAAACTGTACTATTTTTTGTAATTCATATTTTGAAAACTAACCGCTTCTGCCGATGGAAACACACCCTAATTATTATTAAATAGAATCAAATACGATACAACACAACCTAAGAGAGAAAGGACGCACATAAAATTAAACATTCAAACTGTAACAATTTCGTTCTAAAAGCAACAAACCCTAAATACTTTTGTATATACGCTTCCTGTATGTCATTATTTAATGAATAAAAGCCTTTTTGAACCACTGCTGTCCTATGCTGAGTTAAGAAAAAAACAAATGTTGGAAGGCACCCTCTATTGCATATGCTTATAAACGAAACGAAACCACAGAGTATACAGCTGACAAGCCTGAACACCTCCCGACTGAAAGTTATTTCACATCCATGAAATAAAAAATAAATATTAATAATCCTTGATAAATCCTAATATACTTGTTGGCAGTATAATATATCCTTCGTATTATTTGTTTAGTTATTAGCCAAAATTGATCCATCCTACACCATTGTGGGCATTGAACCTATTTCAAACTTAGTGGGAAGTGTTGCCTTATAAGCAAAATCTCCTTGCTTTTAGAATCCCACGTATTCGTAAATATTTTTTAGTAATCGTTTATAAGGCGAGCCAATAAAATTAAATATACAATAAATCATTCCGATGGAAATATACGGTTTTTGATTTTTTTTTTGTTAGGAAAGTCCTGATGCAATTGTTTCAAATTTTGCTAAATTTTTACTCATTAAAGTTACGTTTTTTTTTTTATTTTAGCAACAGATTTTTGAAGATATGTTTTTAAGGACATATAAATTTTTACTTCCTAATTTATAGTAGAGTTCTTTATAGCTGCGCTATTACTTCTTTATTTTTTAAGAATGGTTGATAGAATGGCTAAATTATAGGAAAAAATTTATAGGTAATTATCCCTCTTTACCTTTTTAATTGTTGAAGGCAATTTTTTCAACGTACTTGTTAAAATACATACAAAGTCCTCTTGTCCTCTATTACACCTATTTATAATATTTTAAAAATATTATTCACATATTATTTGCTAGGAAGCTTGAACATAATTTTTAATATACAGGGTGTCTAAATATTATTCTAGGTATCGATTAAGCTCAATTTGCTGATTTTGAAAAAATGCCATAGTAGAGTTCTTTATAGCTGCGCTATTTTTTCTTTATTTTTTAGAATGGTTA
>MU182736.1:268643-286836 GCA_016904865.1 Pissodes strobi
TGATCAGTATTAGCTTGCCTAGGTCTCTGAAGATGTTTCATTTTAGTAGAAACTAAATCTAAATCCGTGACGATGTCTTACATTGGCCAAAATCAATTCAAAACCTTTGAAGATCACAAACACTAGCTGAAACTTGATCTAACTCCTAAAGATATTGAGAATTACTTAAAAGCTTGTCTAAATCCTTGAAGAATATAAGTATTGACTGCAACTTGATCTAATTCCCTGAAGATGATCAGTATTAGCTTGTCTAGATCTCTGAAGACGTTTCATTTTGTCGACACTCAATCTAAATCCACGATGATGTCTTACATTGGCAAAAATCAGTCCAAAATCTATAAAAATGACCAGCACTAGCTGAAACTTGGCCTAAATCCTAAAGATATTGAGAATTACTTAAAAGGTTGTGTAAATCCTTGAAGAGTATAAGTTTTGGCTGTAACCTGATCTAATTCCCTGAAGATGTTCAGTATTGGCTTGTCTAGATCTCTGAAGATGCTTCCAGTTTAATCAAAACTAAATCTAAATCCATGATGATGTCTTATTGGCAAAAATCAGTCCAAACTCTTTAAAAATTACCAGTACTAGCTGAAACTTGACCTAAATCCTAAAGATATTGAGAATTACTTAAAAGGTTGTCTAAATCCTTGAAGAGTATAAGTTTTGACTGTAACCTGATCTAATTCCCTGAAGATGATCAGTATTGGCTTGCCTAGATCTCTGAAGATGTTTCATTTTAGTCCAAACTAAATCTAAATTCATGATGATGTCTTACATTGGCCAAAAGCAGTTCAAAATCTTAAAAAATGACCAGCACTAGCCGAAACTTGATCTAAGTCCTAAAGATGTTGAGAATTACCTAAAAGCTTGTCTAAATCCCTGAAGAATATAAGTATTGACTGCACCTTGATCTAATTCCCTGAAAATGATCAGTATTGGCTTGTCTAGATCTCTGAAGATGTTTCATTTTAATCGAAACTATATCTAAATCCATGATTGTCTTACATTGGCCAAAATAAGTTCAAAATCTGATGACCAGCATTTGCTGAAACTTGATCTAAATCCTAAAGATGTTGAGAATTACTTAAAAGCTTGTCTATATCCTTGAAGAATAGAAGCATTGGCTGAAACTTGATCTAATTCCCTGAAGATGATTAGTATTGGCCAAAACCTTGCCTAGATTTCTGCAGATGTTTCGCTTTAGTCCATGATGATGCCTTACATTGGCCAAAACCAGTTCAAAATCCTTGAAGAAGACCAGCAATAACCAAAACTAGTTTTAAATCCTGAAAATCTGAGGATCGCTGAAGATGTTTCAGTGTTTCAATATTTTGAAATTACTTGCTACAACTCGGATGTTTCAAGTGAAATTTTACCTGAAAATATCTCAGTTTCAAACCGTGTTCAAGGTAATTGGTTTTTAAAAAATAAATATTTTCTGAGAAAACCTTCATATTTTTGACCTAGAAATCAATGTATCCCATTTTCCTGATAATCTTTTCGAAACAGAGACGCATTTAATAAATGGGTCGTTCTTCTAGAAACTCCCTATTGAACTGTCGGTCGTCTCAGTTGTTTCGATCATCGCGACAATTTCGAATTTGGGTTGGTAGTGAGTAGATAGAAAGAACATGTTTCAGAGCAGCACTCGCACTCCAGCAAAAACAGCAAAACATACAGCAAAACAGACAGCAAACACAGCGAAACAGGTAACAAAACAGACAGCAAAACAGATAATAAAACCAGCAAAACTGATAGCAAAAATAGCAGAGACAGTTTTGCTGTCTGTTTTGATGTTTTTGCTGGAGTGCGAGTGCTATTCTGAAATATGCCCTTCCTATCTATTGTAGTGCATTTGTTGATTTTTTTTATATTCTAATTAACCAGCGCAAGCCAATTCTATCTTCATTCCGATATAAAAACATGAACACATAGAAAACTTCACATTCTTGGAAATAAAAAAATTAGACATTTTTGGATACTTTTTCAATTTAAATAATCTCCACGGAATTTTTCTCGATTTTAGGGGCCATCTTTAACAAAACATCAGTCCTTGGGAAGCAGTACCAGTAGTAGTACGGCGCACAAGTGGACAAATTCACCAAGTTTTCATTCCGGTTCTGAAGTTAATTCACCTGGAATTTTTACTTTCAGTGGAAATTATAATAGAGAATTGTCTCCCGTGAGGTAAGTTAATATTATTGCATTATTTCAACATTCATTGAAAGGGATGTAATTAAATTAATATAAAGGATATGATATTGTTGTCATACACATGCCTAAAACTTTTAGGTAATAAAAAATATATAAAACTTAATCTCAGTAAGTGTTAGATTGTCAAATATTCAAACATGTTCCCATTTCTCTTGATTATTTTTAAAGCTGTTCTTATCTACTGCTTCACCTTTTTTATATCAATTTTGTTAGTTTCTATTGTAATATGTGTGTTTTTATTATTTTTATAATTGTGATAATATTAGTGTGAAACAAATATTATTTAACTTAATTTTATCAACTCATCAATCTATAGTCTTGCACTGATATTAAGCTGACTAGTTAAGTACTAATGTTTTATAGTATTATTGCGGATTTATATTATTATTAGTTAGATACAACTCAGACATTTTATTAGGCCCACCTTAAAAAAAAATCGCAAGGCGCAAGGTAAGGTAATCTGGTGGGATGATCACTTATAAAAATGAGAAACATTTCAATTAACTTATATCAAGATTTTTCCTGATTATCTTACATTTGGAAATGATAATGTAAGCTGGATTTTATTTTTGTTTTTACCAAAAAAACCTACAATAGAAGATTATTTTTAATACAGTATACTCTTATTTAAGTTTAACAAATTAACAGTGGTTTTGTTGAAAGTAGATTGAAGATGATACGTTAATTAATTTTTAGTATTAGGCGGTCATTTTTTTTAATTATTTATTTATGTATTTATTTATTGTGCACTAATGCGCTCATAGCCTCAATTATTTTTTTACTTTGAATTATTCTGCTTTTGTCTTTACTCTTCGTGTTTAATTAATTTATTTGTCGACTTGGATCCAAGAGAATTTTCCGGGCTTAAAGAAAATTAATAAATAATTAATTATCTCAATACACAAAGATTTAAGTTAAGTAAAGAAGCAAATAAAGCCTAAAAGACTTAGAAATAATTTATAGGCTTTGTATTCGACCATAATCTTATTCAGACGAAGTATAAAACTTTTGGAGCAAAATAAAAATTCCGTGTATTTTAAAAATAAGGCAAATTCAATTTAAAATCTCATTTAAAGGCGCCTACATCGTTGAGGATATTTCTTCTCGGAATACTAAAAAGGAATCTATCGGTAAATTAACTGGTCTATTTACTGTCAGACCTGGAAAACATAAAACATTTATTTGATTTTTTTTTTAAATTTTAGTAAAATATATTAAGGTAATATCCTTATATGAATACGTCATTGAAAGTGGAGTACTGACCGTAAATAGTGCGTCAAGGTAAATTTTAATTAAGACTTACAGATCTATATTTTAATTACAACATAAGATATTAAGAAGCGATTTTCGGCGTTCCTTTGCAGGGTATGAGTGCCATTTTACAACGACTGCATTTGCAAATAATAGATAGATAGATATATGTGTGGATGAGGCGTCATCGGCTTTATGTCACTGCGACCTGTAAGATCTATTGCAACCCTTACAGTATTGTGTCCAATCTATGGTGTAGCTTGACGCTTCTGGATTGGCTGTCCCCGCAGTTTCGAAGCGCAAACTCACAGTGGCAGAGAATGTGTTTTGCCGACGCCTGCCCTTCTTGGCAGAACCTACTCAGGGTTTCATCCGCCAGTCGGCAGGTCCTGTTAGTAGTCCCACTATGATTCTGAAGGTTTGCTGATGAAATCTTTGGCATGTCTATGTCCCGGTCGATTAAACCACCACCTGTAGGATGCTTCTTCTATCCCTTTTTGAATGGCTGTCTTGGCTGCGTATTGGTACTTCCTACTATGTGATAGCACGGTCATTGTGCTGAAGCGTAGTAGCAAAACTGAATATCATAGCCATCTTGTGAGGTTTTAAACTATACGCGAATTATGTGTTGAAGTCCAGGAGGAATTTATAAGCATTTAATTATAAATTCATACTGCGCTGCAACACAGGAGGAATTAGATGCCTTCGCGATGCAATCAATTTGCAACAAGAGCCTCGTGGTCTAGAGGTCTAGATGGTTAGGTCTCAAATCGGCGACTTTCGGCGGCCCGGGTTCAAACCCCATTACTTTTTTAGTTTTTTTTAAGGTTAAGTTTCTAAACAGGTTTTTTTTTTATTTTGGATATGTCTTGGGTTAGTTTGGGTTAGCACCTGGTTAGTTTGTTTTTCTGTTTTTTTTTTCTTGATTTTGGGTATGTCTTGGGTTAGTTTGGGTTAGCACCTGATTAATTTCCTTTTCCTGAGCCCCTGAAGCGAACGAAGTGAGCGGAGAGCCATGCGAAAAGTGAATATGTCTTGGGTTAGTTTGGGTTAGCACCTTGTTAGTTTCCGTTACTTGAGCCCCCGGAGCAAGCGAAGCGAGCGGAGGGCCATGCGAAAAATGTATTTTAACACAAGTGTTGCAGGGCAGTATGAATTCTTAATACGCGTTCATAAATCCCTACGTGATTTCTGTGCTGGCGCACGGTAGGATTTTTAAACTATCTTGACAAAAATGGTTCATTTAATTCCTCCTGTATTTTAACACATTGGAGTGTTGGAGCGCGGTATGAATTCATAATACGCGTCTTGGCTATGGGCCTTGCGACTCCACAAAATGGTGGTGGTCCTGTTAGTGGCTGGGACGAGCCTTCTCGGGCTAATTCGTCTACCATCTCGTTGCCTTCATGGTCTTCGTGTCCTGGCACCCACCCAAGGTCACTTTTCTATTAAGCCTTCCCATTTCGTTCAACAGATTTATACAGTCCAATACTACTATATTGGAAGATACTGCTTCGATTGCTGCTTGGCTATCGGAGTAGATAACGACTGTCTTGTTGCTCACCTTCCTCCTGATTATTTCCTCTATACAGACGATGATAGCTGTAATTTCCGCCTAAAATACAGTAGCGAGTGTGCCCATAGGTATCGAGATTTTGGTCTCTGGCCTTGGTTCGTAGATTCCGGCTCCTATTCCTTGGTCGGTTTTCGAGCCGTCTGTATACCAGACTATGTCTGCCCTTATGGGTGGGCCTTTTATCCATAGGTCTCTTGGTGGTATTTGTGTTGAAAATGTCTTTTCAAAGCTATACTGCGGAGTGGAGCAGTCCGAGGGCATGCCTAGGATTTTATCCTCCTTAATCTCGCAGTAGATTAGAAAAGACATCAGAGAATACAATACAAAAATTGTACGTCAGGCCATAGAAGACAACAGCAATATGAAAGTGCTACGTAGGAAGCTAAGCATAGGCGAACAAAAAATAAATAAGATGAAAAACCAGCAGGGAATTTTAATAACGGATAAAACAACTGGCTGAAGAAGAAGAGAAGAATCTCGCAGTATAGTTTATTGTTTTCGGTGCTGTGTCCTCTTATTAGTGGTGTTTGGCCTTATGTTAGTCTGTAACAGATCGATTTGGCTTCGCTCTGTATGAGAACATGGAGTGGGAGTAGATTTAATAATACCTCCATCGCTGCTGTTGGCGTTGTGCACATGGCTCCAGTAACACAGTGGCCAGCTAATCTCTGTACCCCATTTAGCCTTCTCATCGTTTCTACCTCTCTGGTTTTCGTCCAATAGGCGATTGCTCCATATGTTATCATGGGTCTAACCACCCTTGTGTATAACCATAAAGTAATTTTCGGGTTCAATATCCAGTTTTTCCCACACATTTTTCTACATATACCTAGAGCCATTGTGGCTTTTAGCGCCACTTTTTTGATGTGCGTGTTCCATCTAAGCTTTTGGTCAAAGATGACTCCCAGGTATTTGACCTCTTTGGAGAAGGGTATAGCTTCTCCAGCTAGCCTCATTTGCTTTAGCCCTGTTAAATATATCCTTTTGGTGAAAGCCACCACTGTTGTTTTATGTGAATTAACTAACATTTGTTTCTTCTCTGCACCAGGAGTCTACGATGTTAAGGGCTCTTTGGCTTGTTTCCGATATGGTGCCCGTGAACTCTCCTCGCACCACAATCGTCAAGTTATCTGCGTAGCCCAGGCAGTGAAAGCCTTCCGTCCGAAGTTTTTGGATTAGACGATCCACTAGAATGGCCTACAGTAGTGGGGATAATACTCCTCCTTGCGGGCATCCTCTCCAAACTGCTGTTTTAAGTGTTGCCTCGCCATAGGTGGATACGATAGTCCTATCTATTTTTAAGACTGGCCTCGATCCATTGACGGATGGTTTTTGGGACTTGTCTTCCTTCAAGGGCTCTTTTGATGGAATCTGGTGACGCGTGGTTGAAGGTGTCTTCTATATCAAGAAGAGTGGCCAGTGCTATTTCTTTATCCTTTATGGATTTCGATAGCAGCCTACCCAAATCCTCTAGGGCTAAGTCCGTAGACTTTCCTGCTTGGCATGCATATTGAGAGTTGCTTAGCGGATTGGCCTTTAGAGCGCTATCCCTTAAGTACCTATCGGCTAAGCTTTCAAGGGTTTTCAGCATAAACGTCGATAGGCTGATGGGTCTGAATGACTTTGGTGTCTGGTCCGGTATTCTGCCTGCCTTCGGCAGGTATATAACCTTCACTTGTTGCCATTTTGTAGGTATGAATCCCCAAGCGATACAGCCTCTGAAGATCTTACAGAGAGATGGGACCAAACTATCCTATCCTCTCTGTAGAAGTACTGGGTATATCTCATCTAACCCCGGCGATTTGTACGGTTGAAATTAGCTTACTGCCCATCTGACCTTAGAGGGCGTTATGATGTCCGCAGCTAGCCTCCAATCTTGCCTAGGAGGCTCTTCGGCCGCTGTGGTTTCCGTCATCTGCATTGACGCTGGAAAGTGGGCTGTTCTGAGAGGTGTTCGGGCAGAGAGATAAATATTGAGAATAATGCTTACGATGAACTTTGGGTTAGGGTATCATTTCAGGAGAGGAATGTTTTGTTTTGTGTCATCTACTTCCCACCAAAATCCAGGGCAGCGGATTATCAGGAACATTGTGATACTGTTGAAAGACTAAGCGACCTATATCCTAGTGATCTTTTTGTGATAACAGGTGATTATAACTTTCCTAATTTCAATATATGTACTGATTTCGATGATAATACTTTCCTGCTCATCAATGACGTCAATAACCAAATATTGTTTGATACAATGTCACTTGTAGGGCTTTTGCAAGCAAATAAAAGTGTATATAATATATATAATAACTTTTTAGACTTAGTTCTGTCAAATTGTGAAGGCATGAGTGTGAGATGTCCCAGTTTTAATTTTGTACCCTGTGATAATTATCACCCAGCTATAGAGATAGATTGTAATTTCGGATATGTACCCAGTGACTCTCAGTATGAATGTTCAGTGTATGATATTGAGAACTGTGATTATTTGTTGATCGGTGATATGATTCTGAACACACGATGGGATCAGCTTTTCTGCTGCGATGTAAATACAAATGTTTCAATTTTCTATCAGCATCTTTTTATTATTTTTGAACTGTACGTTCCAAGGAAATTGATAAAAAATAATTATAAATTTACTGGTGAATTGAAGCAACTTGTTATGCAAAAAAAAATGCTCATAGAAGTTACATGGGAAATGAGCCACAGGAGAATTATGTTATTTTTAGTGATTTCAGGTCTACATGTAAGAGTGAGGCCAGACGTTGTTTTGTGGAATATATAAGGAACGTAGAGCGAAGTATCATCGCCGACCCCAGATTTTTCTGGAGGTTTGTAAGGGGTAGGATCAAGCAGGGCGGTATACCAGAGAATGTCAGTTTTGATGATGCTACTGGGTGTTCTGGTCAGGAGCGGGTGGATCTGTTTGCTACTTATTTTGCTTCTGTGTACGATCAGCAGACTGCTCATTGCTCAGATTTAGATACTGATATCCAAAACTCCATTAACTTGGGATCGATGAGTCTGGGAATTTCGGAGGTACTGGAGAAGCTTGAGGGTTTGGATCTCAAAAAAGGGTCAGGGCCTGATGGTGTTCCACCTGAAATTTTAAAAAACTGTGCTTTCTCCTTTGCACGGCCTCTATGGTTGCTCTTCAAACAATCTTTAAGATCGGGTATTTTTCCAGATTCCTGGAAGCAGTCTTTTGTAACTCCTATTTACAAGGGTGATGGAGAAAGAAATGTTGTGAATAATTACAGGCCTATAACTAAGCTCTCTATTATCCCTAAGGTGTTTGAGAGCCTCATTACAGACTACTTGAGTTTATCTTTTAGGAGCATTTTGACACCATACCAGCACGGTTTCCTGGCAGGCCGTTCAGTGATGACTAACTTATTGTCATATCATACATACCTTGTCAGTAACTTGGAGGGCGGGTATGTGGTCGATTCTGTCTATATCGATTTCTCCAAGGCATTTGACAGGGTAAATCATGCTATATTGATGTCAAAGCTGAAGCGGTATGGTGTACATGGTAGTCTGTACGATTGGATTTACTCATACCTGACACGTAGAGAGCAGCAAGTGAGAATAGATGGCGTCACCTCTCGGGTCATCAGAGTAACTTCAGGAGGTCCCCAGGGGGCCCCTATTGCACCTTTATTGTTCAGTATTTTTATTAACGATGTTACTGATTGTTTCAGAAATTCTAAAATATTACTTTATGCTGGTGATCTCAAGATTTACTTAAGAATAAAAAATGTACATGACACTGCTTTGATCCAGAGGGACTTGGACCGCTTTTGTGACAGGTGTAGTGAGAATAAGCTCTCTTTGAATTCATCTAAGTGTAAGTTTATTCAGTTTGGTAGATTGAGAGATGGTGTTGAGTCTGAATACTTTATAGATGGGAATAAGATTGACAGGACTGATGTTGTTAGGGATTTGGGTGTGCTTTTTGATGGGAGGCTAACTTTTATTCAGCATATTGATCCAATTTGTAAAAGGGCCTTGCGAATGATGGGATTTGTAAAGAGAAATACCTGTGACTTTACTAACATTATGGCAATTAAAGCTCTATATAATAGCACTGGTCAGATCTCACCTTGAAAGTTGCACACTAATATGGAACCCTAACTATCAGGTTCATATAAATAGAATCGAAAAGATCCAGAAAAAGTTTTTGAGGTATTTAAATTTTAAGATGGGCTTTGCTATGACAGTGAATTGGAAACTCATTTAAGTATTCAGCCATTACACATTAGACGAAAGAACTTTTATATCACAATGGCTTATAAACTTATCCATAATAAGGTCGATTGCCCTGAAATTCATCACTATTGAATTTTAATGTTCCATCGCGCTCTCTCAGACATCCCAAACTTTTTAATGAAAATTTCCACAGAAGAACTTATGGCCGTAACTCAATAATTGACAGGTTGATGAGAACAGTTAATGACACTGATACTATCATGGACTTATTTAGTGTGACCGAAAATTCTCTTAAGGCCAAATTAAAATGTATTAATTAGGGTGATATGTAGAATATAAAAATAAAGAAAAAAAAATTGTTAAAATAATGACATGTCGCTGTGGTGTTGTTGGCATTTTTATATAATTTATATGTTGTTGCCGAGGGAATGTTTCTTGTATATGGTTAAGTGCAATTTGTTGGTGTTTGACTTTGGAGTAAGACTTGTATACTTTGTTTGTGCATGGAAGTTGTTTATTATCCTTTATATTTTCTTATATCATTTTGTTACAGTGTGTAATTTTGTATTTTTTTGATTGGGCAGGTCCCGTAATAAAAACAAACAATTTAATGAGAAGCTTCAAACTTTCCTCGCATGTTTTTGTGTATTCGTTATATTCTACTTTCAGGAGTTCGATTCGGTTTGTAGAGTTTCCTTTTGCTAGCACCTTGTGCATCTTTGCACAGGTGGGGCTCTCGTTCACTCTTTCGCAAAATATCCTCCATGAAACTCTTTCCCTATATAGGTCCCATTCATTTGTCTTCTTGACCTTTGTGAACAGCCATCTTAAGGTCTCCCGAAACTTATTAAGCCCATTGTTCCACCAGACTGTGTTACCTCTTGTTTCCAAGTCTGTTCTGGGCAATTTTCATGGTATGCTGTAGCAAGCTTTTCGACTGCCGTCTCCAAACCTCTCGTGTCTTTTGTATCTATTGTAATTCCTTGGAGACTTTCGCTGAGGGATTGTAAGTATCATTCCCAGTTTGTGTCTCTTGGATTTCTGAACAACACTTCTTTGAGCAGGGGAGTCTTTATGTCAAACCTTATGTGTCTATGATCTAGGCACGATGGTTCTTGTGACAGTGCCAGTTGACAATTTTTTCACTTATCCTATTTAGAGAGATGATCACGTCCAGGACCTCTCGTCGGATTGTGGTGATGAAAGTAGGTTCAGAGCCCCTGTAAGCTATTTCTAACCCTGCTGAAAAGGTAAATTGGTGTAGTAACTCACCTCTATCGTTTGTGTCCGTGCTGCTCCATAGAATGTTGTGTGCGTTTGCGTAGCACCCAGCTACTAGTTGTAGTTTCCTTTCCACGCAATAGGATATAACATCCTTTAGGACCTGTGGTGGACACGGTTTCTCCTCCCCAGGGAAGTAGGCGGAACATACTATCCAGCTTTTGAGCCCCTCTTCCGTGGTGGTTGTTAAGATAGCTGTAACAAAATCCCCGGAGCATAGCCCCGGAATTAGTGTACAATTAACTCTATTACTGTAAATTATGCAGGCCCGTGGTCTTTTAGCCGACCTGTCGTACAATAATTTACCTTGTTTTGTTGTTAGGCCGGCCACTTGGCCACCGTGTAAGCAGAGCTCTTGCAGGAGGGCGATGGCGATGCCTTCTTTTTCAAATCTCGGGCATAGCGTGACTAAAGCAGTGTTGGCATGCTGAACATTTACCTGCAAGATCCTTATTTCTCCCCTCATTTTATATGTGAGGGTTCTGGGTGGGTGCTCTGTATTTTTCCATACTGTTCCCACGAGTAGCGAGAGTGTGGGTCGACCTGAGCAGAGCCCCGCATAACCAGGCAAGGCTAGATATAAGAAGGTGTCGCCCAGTGCCTCCAGGGGAACGTTAAAACCCGCGCTGCTTTATCCCGGCGGCCATGCAGTCCTCGATACGTTGCCTTACATCTTGACTTCGGAGAGTTGATTCACGGCTGGGTTTTCGCAAAGGCTTTTGGGAGCTTTTGACCTTCCTCACCCAATTTATAGCCACTGCCAGCCCTATCCGTGAAGGCCGGGCCATTCCCCCCATCTCCAACAACCCGGGGGGACGCGCCTGGTATCCACTCAAGCCCCCAGGAAAGAAATAATATTTTCAGGGTGAGAAATGATCATAGGTACTTCTAACGCACGTATATCTGCAACAACAGATTTCTTTTCCATTATATTTTTTCGATGGCGATTATTGTGAAATTCCCATGTATTACTTAAAGAACCCAACATCAGCTGTCTCTCCCTCAAACTGAAAATAAGGAATGATTCTAAAAGAAAGATTGCATACGTAATTTACAAGTTAAATAGATACTTCTAACGCACGTTTATCTAAAATATCAGATTTCTCTCAAATTATATTTTTTCGATGGCGATTATTGTGAAATTCGCTAACATCATCATAACATCAGCCAGTGGCGGATTTGCAGTCTCAGCCGCCCTAGGCCCCAAGCTATCAGCCGCCCCTTTCTCAGCATCCACCATATACACTTTTTTTTATTTTTTTTATGGCAGTGGCACACACACTAAAGGGAGATCCTATGGCGCTCGACGAGCGGTGTGTGTGCGAAGATGTTGTTTGACACGGTTCTTGAATAGTTGTAGGTTGTAATTAGTGGGAAACAGATGTCCTGGGTGTGAGTTCCACAGTGATGCAGTGCGCCAGACCAAGGAGTTCTTGTAAAGCGATGTTCTAGGTGTTTCCAGTTGTATGACGAACCGGTGTGCTCTTGCCGTCTGTCGTGACCGTCTGACAGGAGTTGCCAGGGGCGGGATGAGGCGGGCCAAATCATGGGAACATCTGCCGTGAAAGTATCTGTAAAACAGAGACATCTCGGCCACATGTCTGCGGTGTTCCAGACTATCCAGATTCCGGGTCAACTCCGAGTCGCCGACGAGACGCACAGCTCTCTTCTGAATGGAATCCAGCAGCTTTAGGGTATGCTTTGGTGCGGCACCCCCGATATGTGAGCAATATTATAAGCACGGTCTTATTTGCGCTTTGTAGAGCAAGAGCAACTGCTGCGGTGTATAGAGTTTTTTGTTGCGAAATAGCGCACCATGCTTCTGGGAGGCTGATTTTGCGATGTTAGCAACGTGGTCACGCCAGGACATATTGCTGTTGACTGAGACACCCAGCAGTCCGATTGACGAGGATGAAGGAATGGTCGATCCTTGCTGCTTGGGTCTTTGCTGCATTGAACTGGAACAAATTTCGGTCGCCCCAAGTTTGAACATTCTCCAGGTCTTGATTTATTGCCGTAATCTGCTCCTGTCTGCGGTGATGAGTCTCAGTCGCTGGTAAGGGCTTTTCTGATCTAAAGTGGGAGACCCTTGTCATCTGCAAAACTGTAAACAGGATTATTCGTTTCGATCAGCAGGTCATTAATATAGATGAGGAACAGAGTTGGTGAAAGTATTGCGCCGTGAGGCACGCCCGCGTTGATGGTGAATGTGTCTGAGCTGTGTCCATCAACTGCAACGTGCAGAGATCGGTTCTTAAGAAAACTGGCAAGCCAGCTGCAGAAAGAGGCTGGCAATCCGAAGGACGGCAGTTTGTTGAGCAGTCCGTCATGCCAAACTCTGTCGATTGCCTTTGAAATATCCAACGCAATCGCTCGAGACTCTCCGTAGTTCTCAATTGCCCAACTCCATATATCAGTGACATAGGCCAATATATCTCCTGTCGATCTCTCTTTACGAAAGCCGTATTGATTATCGCTGATTATTCTGTTGTTCTCGAGATACTTGAGTAGTTGCTGATTGACTACACGTTCCATGACTTTGGAGATTATTGGAAGCAAGGCAATTGGGCGATAGTTTGAGGGCGTGGTTTTCTTGCCTTTTTTGAAACAGGTTGCACTCGAGCGACTTTCCAAGCGGATGGGTAAATCCCTTTTTCGTAAGACAGAGAAAAAAGTCTGGAAAAACGGGTGTTAGTTCGTTGGCGCAGTTCTTTAGCACGATGGCAGGTATTCCGTCCGGTCCTGATGCCTTTTGCGTATCTGGTTCTTTATGGATTTTGCGAATATCACGGTGATGAAACTTGACTTCTGCCATGGTAGTGTTGATGTTCGATATGGTGGGAAGAGTCTTGCCTTTTGGGACGTCTAAGGTAGAGTGCGATGAAAACATTTTGGCGAGCATGTTTGCTTTTTCCTTGGCTGTAGTCGCCGTGATGCCACGTTCGTCTCTCAAGAAGGGAGAGACGTTTTTGTAAAGTTGTTACTTACTGCCTTTGCTACCGAGCAGAAATTCTTGGAGTCACTGGGGCATTGCAAAAGTTTATTCCTGATCCTTTGATTGTGTTTGACCATAGTTTCGTCGTTTACATTCGTTTCTCGCTTCGACAAAATAATTGCGATTACATAATGAAATGACTTTATTGCCAACTTTTATATAGTATACACACCTTGGCCAGTAAATAAGAAAGCCTCAGATCACATGTTTGTTGACCTCAGCTTTGCTTCGGCCGACAATTACATGTGATCTGAGACATTTTTTCTTTACTGGTCTAGGTACATAATATACTATTTTTGACACGATTGGGGCCGCCCCTAAATCTGGCCGCCCTAGGCTCGGGCCTACCGGGCCTTAGGGTAAATCCGCCACTGACATCAGCTGCCTCTCCCTCAAATTGAAAATAAGGAATGCATCTAAAAGAATGTTTGTATACGTAATTTACAAGTTAAATAGGTACTTCTAAAGCACGTATATCTAAAATATCAGATTATTGTGAAAATTGCGGGTATTACTTAAAAAAAACATAACATCAACTCTTTCTCCCTAATATTGAAATTAAGCAATGATTTCTAATGGAAGCAAAAGTGATCGAAAATTCACAAAACAGATTTTTCTTTTATGTTTTACGCCAAAAAATCTAACTATTTATAAATTTCGACATTTTTATATAAAAAAAGTCTTAACCCTGCAAATGAAGGAAACATATTTTATCACTAAGTTTATGATGAGAGAAATTAGACAGAAATGACGAAATTCCAATAATTATTGTCGGCCTAAGTTAATCATAGTATAACAATTTTGGTTAAAAGTTTTGAGAACAACCAACTATTTTGGTCGGGAGGGTTTTTTAACGTTTACTCTAGTTCCCCCAGAGCGATTCTTTGAAACCCTACAAAATAAAAAAATAATTATTCATTGTACTAGGGCACTAAAGACTAAATCAAACAATACCCTATTAAAAATAAAAAAAAGAAAAAGGTACCGCTATTTTCTTGTCTGGTATAAATTGTATAAAACGGTTCCCAAAAAATTAATGCTATTGTTTTAAATCCATCGCGTCTACAAAACAATAAAATTACCCATATTCACGTAACATCAAAAAATTGGAAAAGCATAGCTGAATTGGACAAGTCCGCCCAAAGACTGTATAACAATTTAGAAAATAGGGGTATCAGTATAATATCATGTAATTTTACAGAATTTATAGATAAATATTTTTTAAACGATGCCCTTAAACAAGTAATGTAGAGATCTTTCTTTTATAAGAATAATATGCCTGAGCGATATTTAGAACTATTTTAATTTAAATAAAATGTTATGTAAACTAGAAATGTATTATTTGGAATAATAATGAAACAAGTCACACAACGATAAAGAAAACATAATAGAAAATGTAAATGAGATACTAATTATCAAGTAACAATTAAACTACTGGGCGGTTGAGCAACTCGAATTTTAGGATGATCCATGGTATACCTGGAAAGAATAAACATTTCTTAGCATACTCATTCTTCAAGACTCAATTTAGTAAAAATTAAACAATTATATTTAGCAGTTACATTTCGTCATAATTTATAGAAAATCATTTACTTAGTAAAGCTGTTAAAATTGTGAATACTAAAATGTGGCATTGAAATAAATATAACCGATGTGCTTCTGTCAGAATTATTAATACAATTATTATACTTAAGATGCTTTCCCGATTGTTATACTGTCTCAGTAACGACAACGTACTGACAATGAATGGGCAAGATAAGAAATACCCATTCAAAGTGCCTGAACAAACATATCGAGTTGTGCAATGAGCAATACAGTCCTCACTCAATATCGTAGCGACCACCCTACCCAAAACATGAGATTGATACAGCAACCTCTGATCTATACCACTTGACCATACCGCTCTGTACTGAGGAGTGCAATGGACACCAAAACGCGAGGGTCCCCTCCAGACATAGAGCGTTGTTAAATACCCTAAAGAGACGTGCAATGATTCCAGACCTGCTCAAGGTATCAACAACAAACAACAACATAGATCACTTGACAATAACACTCTGTACTGAGGAGTGCAATGGACACCAAAACGCGAGAGTCTTACAATTTATTTTTGGCTATTAATTTATCGACGTTTTACATTCGGCCATCCTGCTATCAGCTCATCTCGAGTTGATTGGCGTTATTTTCATCAGGATCTGATAGAACTATTCCTTCTTCATCGCTACTCTGATCTGATTCGCCAGAGGATACTCCACCAGCATGTACCCAAGGCCGCATGCGATCAACCGCAATCACATTTTCATATGTCGCTTTTCTAGTGAGACGCCGTGACACCGTCGTGTCAGCTACAACGTAGCGATCATTAGGTAGTACTGTTTCGATTACCATCGGACCATCATAGGAAGAAGATACTTTTCTACTAGTTCCAGTAGCAGGTTGGTTCTTCATGATCAAAACTAGATCACCAACCTTATACTTTTTGGACTCTTTTTTTTATCATAGTATCTCTTTTGTTGTTTTTGAGAGGCTACTATCTTTTCGGCAGCTTCTTTTCTGGCTTGCAGCAAATTTTCTATTACATCTGGAATTTGTTTGACTTCATCGAGTAGAATACTATCACTGGATCCCCCAGGTGAATATCCAAGTAAAAGCTTCCTGTTGATTTATTTACTACGTTATTTATTGCAAATTGAATTTTCTTGGCATTAACGTCCCACATATCTTCTTCTAAGTTTGATGGTAGAAGTTGCTCCTAAAATGGTTCGATTAAGTCTTTCTACTTGCCCATTAGCACGTGAAGTTGTAACAGCATTTAGTACATGTTTGATATTATTTTGTGAACAAAAGTTTCGGAAATATTTGGAGATGAAGCAGCTTCCTCGGTCTGTGATTAATAGTTTAAAAGACCCGTAAGTAGCACAAATGTTCTTAAGATATTCAATAACATACTTTCTCTTTGTAGATTTAACAACCTGCAAAAATGCAAATTTAGTCAACGAATCAATGCCAGCAATTAAATACAAATTCGATTTCTTACTTTTTGGGAATGGCCCTAAATGATCGATGTGAAAAATGTTCATTGGTTGAGAGTTATTTTGTATAGGATAGAGATATCCTTCCTTCCTTCCGGAGTTACGTTTATTGTATAAACATCGGATGCAACAAGCGATTGTTCCTCATCTTCGGGAGCCAATAATTTTCGCAGAGACGGTATAATGTTTTCTCTAATGCAAAGTGTCCAAACTCATCGTGAGCAGCTTGAACAACTCGGTGCCGCATTCCTTTTGGAACAACCCACTGTAAACCCCTCGCAGTTATTCTATAGACACGCCCATCTTGCAGTGCATAATTTTTATATATTTGCCTATCACTATCTGTTTGTGGAGGTTTCATCAGAACTTGTCTAATTTCATTAATTTTAGAATCAGTAAGTTGTCCAGACAATATCCAATCTGCTTGTTCAATGTGCAATATTTTATTCGGTGACTGACTAGATGGAGAAGGATTACGACTAAGAGCATCAACGTGTTTCATACGATTGCCTGGTCTAAATTTGACATCAAAGCGAAATTCCTGAAGTTAAAGCCACCATCGTGCAATCCGTGGGATGATTTGTTTCTTCTTGCTGGTTGCCTTCAAAGAGTTACAGTCAGTAATTACAGTAAAATCAATTCCTAATAGGTAGCTACGGAATTTCTTTAAGCTTTCAACTACTGCTAATGTTTCCAGCTCGTATGAGTGCCTGCTTTGCCTCTAAGGTTTGACGGCTATAATAAGCTACTGGATGAAAACGTTGGTCGGGATGTAATTGCAATAATATTTCGGCTAAACCCAGCATGCTTGCATCAGTGTGAACTTCGGTGGGTAAACTTGGATTGAATAGTGCTAAAGTTGGTCTTTTAATTAATTCTGCTTGGAGTTTTCGAAATGCATTCTCCTCCTGCTCACCCCATTTCCATTTAACGGTTTTCTTCGTCAGTGTAGTCAGCGGCTTTGCAATGATAGCGTAATCTTTTACGAAATGTCGAAAATATCCCATTAAGTCAATAAATTGTCTTACTTGGTGTACAGATTTAGGTGGTTGAAGTTCTTCGACTGCTTTAATCTTTGCTTTACCTGGACGTACTTCACTTTGACCAACTTCATAACCCAAAAACGTGACTGAATTCATTAAAAATGAACATTTCTTTAAATTTAGTGTTAAATCTTTTTCACGAAATATTTGCAGCAGATTCTTTAAACTCTGAAGTGCCTCATCTATTGTATGGTTGTGTAACTAAACATCATCCAAATAGACAGCAGCATAGCTAGCAGCAGATTTTAGAATTTGATTCATAAGTAGCTGGAATGTTCGAGGGGCGTTAGTTAAGCCAAAAGGCATTCGGTTAAATTCGTACTGTCTTGAAGGGGTAACAAATGAAGTATATCGTTTGGAATTTTCTGCCATTGGAATTTGGTGGTAGCCTGATTTCATGTCCAAACTCTAAAATATACGCCGCCTTGTAACCTATCAACTTGATCGTCGATTCTAGGGAAGGGATGGTTCTCTTTAATAGTCATTGCATTTAATTTCCTATAGTCGATGCACATCCGGCTTTCTCCATTTTTCTTTTTCACTAACAGTACAGGCGAGCAATAATTGGAATCAGACTCTCTTATAATACCATTTGTTAGTAATT
>MU182737.1:0-20021 GCA_016904865.1 Pissodes strobi
TTTTTTTATATTAAAAGACCATTTGTCCGATAAAAGTTGGTTATTTAGACTAGCATTTTTAGCATACATGTTTGGAAAAATAACGAATTAAACCTGTCACTACAAGGAAAACAGACAACAGTTTTCAATGCTATCAACAAGATAACTGCCTTTAAAAGAAAATTAGATTTTCGGATTACTTGTTTTGGTTAGAGAGAAATAGAAAGCTTTTCATTACTAAGTGAGTTCCTTAGTCGCCTTAGTCTTACTGATACAGAAATATTTCTAGTGAAACATTTGTTCAATTGGTGCAATATCTCAATGATCTTCGAGCGACTTTTGAATCTTACTTTCCGGACGAAGAGAATACAAAATTGAAAATAAACACATGGATTCAAAACCATATTTCATCCAAATTGCAGAAGCCTGAAAATATGTCAAATCAGATCTATGAATCAGTTTTAGAAATTACATCGGACACAAACACGGAATCATTTTTAAAAACAATTTCACTGAATGATTTTTGGTGCAGGGCTTGTGTTGAATATTTACAAATTGCCACAGAGGCTTTGAATATTTTTCTGCCGTTCCCAACAACGTACTTATGTGAAACAGGATTTTCAGCATATACAGCTACAAAAACAAAATACGGCAATAGACTGGATGACAAACCAGATATGAGAATTGAACCTTCTATCAAGCCTGGCATTATCCCAGTTGATGAGGAATAAAAAACAATTTCATGCCTCCCATTAAATGAACTTAATTTTATCATTTGCTGACTTTTTAACTTAACCCTTTTAGATGTTCTAAGATTTTAAATTTCGTATATATAAAATTAACTTAAATTTGGTTCATATTAGGCGCTTTTGATTTGTGTTTTCGTTGCCAAGAAATGTTCCCGAATAATTAATCGAATTTTGACATTACTGACTATTAAATGCAGTATATATCTAGCCTGATACCTGATTTATTATTCTCAATGCTCGGTAGTAATTCACACTGCATCCGTGCTAAGGAGTAGTGCCGCGGTTATCTAAAAATAACATTGGCACTGCTTCATTGACTTCTTGAACTAATTATTGTTACAATTTATTAATTTCTTTAATTATCCTTCATTATGGTTCGTATATATATGTTAGCCAGTTGGGGTAGGATCATCTATTGTTTCTTTTCTTATTTGGTCTGGAAATGCGTATTTAAATGAGCAAAACTTCACGCAACACAGTGCGAGTTTAGTACTAGTGAGTTTAGTACGCTTTTGAAGTTTTTTGGAAGGAACACTAGGGCGAAGTCGATGGGCCATGGCCAGGTCACTTTTCGACAGTCATTACGGGATATTGAGCCACAATCACATAAATAAGTCCTTGAGTACCCTATCTTTAGTTCCCTGTATGCATTTTTGATTAATCGCAGAGAAACTAATTTTCTTCACTGAAGGATTTTTACCTACTGGATTGGAGATAGTCACATAGAATAGAAGTTCCACACGCCTATAAAACCCTCTTTAGTAACCTAACATCTTGAATTGAGGTAAATAATAAATATTATTTAAACAATTTATTCATTAATTTAATATTCCTACAATATCTTCAAAACTACTTGGTTGTTGTACACATAGACAGATTTTTCCTTAACATCCCAAGCGTAACATTTCTTTTAAATCCAGATGTTATGTCACTTTATATTGAATACAGATCGTTAGAGATAAAAAGCTATCTTCAATTTTCAGGACGCGAAATTTTAAATATTCAGTCATCTGCTGTAAAACCTAGAAATACTAAATTAATTACACAGAGTTTGTAATTTTCAATTTTATTAAAAGTGTTTAATCTCTCATCATAATCTTCTGTTTCATTGATCCCTTGAAAAAGTAAACCTTATCAATTGAAGGGTTGGCAGAAATATTATATAAACAATGTAATGAAGTGCGATGGGAGAAAAATAAAGCATTTCTACAACATTTAATTAAAGAAAGTCGATAGCTACCGTATGAGTATGACAAATTTTACCTAAACTAATTGATGTGTCGCTTGTAACCATTTAAAATAGATATAGAATATCTGCGGAACTCTGAACGCTTTCCAGACACTAAGATGAATTTTATTACAAAACTCACATCCTAAGTATGTCTGTGTCCATAAACGAAATTTATTATAAGAGTTATAAGGATGGAATTAAAAAACATTTACGGATTACGCTAGAATAAAGCATATTTTTAAATTCTTAGCTAAGAGGATACTTGAGTATGCATATATAATCTACACTGTCGTACACTCGAATTGACCCAAATCAAATTCAGATACTTAAAGACACCTGCCTTGGCTAAATTATTCTTATGTGTAAAACTTGAAGTAAAACTTTTTTGTGAAGGATTGAGATTGCTTGCGGATTATCGCGTTACATATAGGCATTATGTAAGATACTTGTCATGTAGCCTCATCTTTTAGCTTCAATTTTGTTTTTTGTTCATTATTCTATCTAAACTCGCTCGAAAATTATAGCAATTTCGCCAATTAGTTGTTAATGCGATCATTTAAAGTTATTTTTTTTACAGTTCCATCAAAAGTATTCGTGGAAAAGTCAGGTATGGAAGGTATTAGTATATGTAAATTTTATATTTTTTTTTTACAGGAAATACGATGTAGAAGAAATACCAAAAATGTATCTTCAAATAACGATAACACATATACGTACATAATTAAAACAGAAACAGATCCTTCTGTAGATGGCTTTTCCTCTATCATACAATGTTATAAATCAGCCTACCGCTCTCTAAACCCTTAATCGTCCAACAGACCCTCGCAATTTAAACCTGCATTCGTAAGTAAATATCACATTGCCCCATTCCTCATTCCAGCCCAAATGCTCATTACCAAATTCCCTTCTTAATCTTCTCGTCTTTATTTCCTTTCCAAATGCAGATGTTTAAACGAACTGTTCTTACTGTTATTGTTCTTCAGCGCCTTCCACCATGTCTATAAGTCATGCCATTTGTGGCCCGGAATCATCTCCAAGCTCGATCTGTTATAGAGTGAATAACACCAAACCCTCTAGCCACGTATCTTTGCCTTTGAGACCGACTTCTGTCATACCAATTGCTTGATTCAAATGGTTTGCATCTAGTTTAGGTATTTTAACATTGATTTCTGTTATGACATTATCTGCTGACATTTTCGCAAAAAAATCCTGACTTCCACAAATACTTTTGATAGGTATGTACTGTAGAAAAATCGTAAATGACCGTAATGACCACTGGTTAGAGCAATTGCTACAATTTTCTAACGGGTTGAGATAGAGTTATGAACAGAAAGTGAAAATAAAGCTGAAGAACGAGGCCACAACACAAGTATTTTATAATATTCTTAAATTCATAGTGACAGTCTGAAACTAATCTTAAACTTTCCCACACAAACATTATTTTATGTTTTAACACTGAATCTTCATCGAAATCAAGCTACAGATTTTTACACATAAATATAGTACGAGCCAGGGCATGTGCATAGAATTCTTTTTTTCAAAACTTGTTCACCTTTATTAATTATTACCTATATTTTCTTTGGATCACTGGCAGTGTAGATTCTACATTATAGTATGTAATATAAAGAACAGAGAATAATTATTATGCGTCAAGAACATGATTGTCAGAAAAATATTATTTGCAGAGTCTAAAAAAGCGTACAGAAATATGCTACATTATGTGATTAACCAGATTTTTCAAAGACATAGCTTTATCATTCTAACTTACACAACAAAGAACACACCACCTACCTAATAGAGAAGTCGCCTGTAATAGTTACCAACATAACTCATCATTGCTTAAATTATGTCTCACATAAAATACTGTTCAGGATAAGTACAAGATATTTGGTGTATCAATACTGGATTAAGGACTCGCCTTAAAACGATTGTCGAAAACATGTATATTATTTTTTATTATTTAGTTTAAACTGTTATTCAATAGGTGTACATTACTATAAAATTTGTAAAGTACTTTGTAATACGGTACTTTTTGCATTGTTCCAATTTAGTACTTAATAAATAATTAAAAACATAAACGCAAAACAGTCTGAATAAAAATGGTTGATGACCACAAAATTTATTTTAATGAATGTCTCTGCCAGCTTTGTACTTAAATTTTCTCAAATGTATCAGTTTTTCATTACAAAGTAAAATCTCATGATATTCGTAATACTCCATAAGAAACCAGACGGATTCTATTGAGGTAAGCAACCGCGCAAAACTTCCAGTAGATCATCATACCTGATTAATTGTCTATTGAATTATTATTATCATTCATAATTAGAATAGCACGCACATAAATCGCTTTCTTTCCCTATAGGCTGATGTACTCTAACAGAAAAAATATTCGAAAATATCATGGTAGGGGTGATTATTTAGATAAGTGACTATAAAAGTTTCCCAAAATACTTGCCTTGAGATATCTGATTAAATTAAGTGGAAATGTCATTGCGATTTGAGCGACGCAAGATGTAGTCGTAAAAGAAACTTTATTCGTCTACATATTAATTTCATGTTTTTTTAGTAAAAATTTTAAACTGCCCACTTTGTCTAAAACTCTGGCAGTTATGCAATAGAACTTATATTCTAATAATTCATATTTTGATATTGTTATTATGACTTACTTGTCTGGGGGACATTCAGCGACGCAGATTCCATCATTATCATAATTTTTGCAGACTTCACAGTGAGCGCTAGAATTGTTTTTCGTGCACCCCAAGCATTCCATGTGGCAATTATCGCTAAAAACTTGACAATGCTTTTGGTTCCAGCAGTACCCTGAAATATCCAAAAAAAGTCAATTGGTATTGTATGGTAGGTAACGGCCCAAAAATATATTTATTTCAACATGAACTAATGGAAACTAACATAATGCGGTTGGGCTAGGTTAGAAAAGCGAGTACGTATTAGACGACAACTATGCTCTCTGGGAACCGATGTTATGGCACCCTTCTCGCCAGAAGAGGACCGGGTCTAATCAGTTCAGGACCCCAGTGGTTCAGTCAAACTGAAGCCTTCTGACCCTCTTCCTTTGCAAATAAATGTAGAAGTCCTAGAACCCGAATAGCCTCCTCTGTCAGGGTTGGTGTAGTTCTAAATCCCTAGTTATGCACAAGCAGGCAAGTCTCTGTAGTTTCGTAAGCTGTCCCAGCAGGTAGCCTTGAGAACAACTAGCCACCAAACAAGAACATCCTATGTTATCACTGCGGGGCCATAAGCTCCAGGTACGCCCCATAGGCGTGTCATGGTTATTTGTATAACCCTATTAATGTCTCCCTTTTAGGTAAGCCGAAAGTCGATAACAGCCCCTAAGTGTTTAACCTTGTTGCGAAAGAGCAGTAAAAAATATATATACAGGGTGCTACAAATTCGATTCTTTATATGGGTATCTCGAAAACCGTAAGAGATGCGAGGTCGGTTAAATTGGGACAAAGTTGCGCAATTTAAGGGTGATTGACATGCCGTCGAGAAATTTAGAAAATTCCGTCTACTTCCGGAGATATCCGTAAAAAACCGAAAATCATCTATTTTATTTTTATTTTTTCCTGCCTTTGTTTGAAGAGATAAAGTAAAATAAATGTCACATTCTTATTGCCACTTTTTCTCCTCTACAAGCTGGCGGTATCAAATTTTAAATCCGCCGTTTCGCTTTCGGACCCCCTTCATCAACTTCTCTTTTTTTAAATACGGACCTGGAATTTTTATCTAATTTTTAAAAAGCCTTTGGTTTCCTAAAACCAACGATGTATCACACTTATCAATAAATCAACAAATCTAGATTTTTTCCATAAAAGACAGAGATGGGGCGATCTTTTCTGACCCGATTTGACATATGATAATATTTGTTGCCACTATCGGACAAGTGTGATACATCGTTGGTTTTGGGAGACTAAAGGCTTTTTAAAAATTAGATAAAAAACCCATGTCTGTATTTAAAAAAATTAAGTTGATGAAGGGGGCCCGAAAGCGAAACGTCGGATTTAAAATTTGATACCGCCAGCTTGTAGAGGAGAAAAAGTGGCAATAAGAATGTGACATTTATTTTACTTTATCTCTTCAAACAAATTGATGGATGACATTCTGGAGAAGTATTTACCGTCTTATAGAAAACTCAAGGAACATTGCCAACCAAAAGACGAATTGGATTTCAAATATTTTCTGAATATTAAACTAATTAGAAGCAGAAACTATTGCAAAATATTATCAAGTTCACGAAGGTTGAATGAAAATATTGGATTTTGCATTATTTGTAAACTATTTTTGTCAATAAACTATACTACAATAATTTAGATATGGATGTACCAAGGAGTCCGTTAATTTCAATTTAATATTCGGGTAAAAAATATCTTGGCGAACATAAAATAATTTTAATTTAAAAATGGGTTTTTGAATAATTGACGATATATGGCTGCTAAATCTTAACTCGCTATCTATCAATACACCAAGGGTCTTACAAATAGGTGTTGACTGCAACAAGAATTCGTTGAGCCTTACTCTTAAACTAATGAGATAAACGACATTCATGAGATGTGTTTTATTTTTATTTAAGATGAGACCATAAACATTCGAGATCCTTGAAACAAATCTGATTAATATTCTTTTTGCGTTATCAATTTAATCTGATAAGCACAATAGCGCTTCAGAAGTTAAAAAAGATAATTAGAATAAATTCCACTATTTGGCAAGACATTGTCTCCAAGTCTAAAGTATCGACAATCTTGCAGTCGCAAAGAATCAAGACGGAAGTCTTGTGGTCGTTGCGTCGTAAGCTCTGTAAAGCTCATCATTAATGGAAATTAAAGCAGCTGTTGTATTGTGGCCTTTAAGAAAACCAGCCTAAATAACATGTAGATATTATTATATTAGTTATTGAGAAGCAATTATTCTTTCTAAAAAATTTCACGTACTTAGGGGCATACTTATTGGCCTAAAGTGAGAAATATCTGAACAGGTGGAAAATTTAGGTAAAATATTAGCAGCTTTCCATCCCTGTGGATACTGATGTGGGGTATACATTTCTTCATTATAATAAGGAAGTAAAATAAGGCAATACATTAGAAACGGCATATAATAGCATTTTAATATTAATACCGCCAATAATTATGTTTATAATTATTTCTACAGCTCCCTCAGAAACCGCTTAAAAGTCTTTTCCTTGAAAATGGGGCCAAAACCAGGATTTGTTAACATAGTTTTGGTTTGGTCATTGAAGTCCTGACCACCACCTGCAAAAACAGGAACACTATTTACCAAATAAAATTATTAAATAAATCGGCAGAGAAACTCTTGATAAGATGACAGGAAATATCAATAACTAGTGAGGAAATATTTAAGACTTAATTTTCATAGTCTTCCAGAAACTCCGCGGATTAGTCCGAAATGCATATTAAAGACATGCGTTTTCAGCTTTGACAGCTGGATTTTTTACATTTCCATAGAGCTTTGCAGTTTCATCATAACTTTTAAACAGTCCGTAAGCCTTGCAGTACTCACCACCTATTGCCAGCGAGGAAGTAACTATTAAATTAATCAACGTTCGCGAAGAGTTGGCCAATCACGTATGATCTGAAATGCACTGAGTGAGACTATATTTATTTAATTAACAGGCAGCTACAGTAAGTAAAACCAAAGAAAATTCTACTACGAATAGATGGCTTATTCAAATGGCAATCTGTGAATCGGTACGGAGACATCAACGAATATAATATGCGGTAACCCTCGTGTCGCCGGCCGGAACGCGACGCAGTGTTGCCGTATGTTCCCACTTATACCGACTCAATATTATTTCATTATTTCGCATTTTCCAAGGCAAGTTGTCACAATTTATACACATAATTTTAAAACAGTTATCCCAAACCGATGGGGCTGAAATTTTGCGTACGTATTTATTTTGGATAAAAATGCAAAATTATCGTGTTTTTATGCTGGTACAAGACCATATTTAGGAGGAGAATTTTGAATTTAAATTGTCGTATCATGCTGAAAATTTGCATACGTTTTTAGGTCCGGAGACATTGTAAAATTATTATAGTATTTTTGAGCTGGAACAGGCCCGTATTCAGGAGAAGGGGGGCCAAATTTTTAATTTAAATTGTATCGAGCATTAAATTTGCATACGTTTTTTGGTCCGGAGACATTGTAAAATTATTATAGTATTTTTGAGCTGGAACAGACCCCTATTCAGGAGAAGGGGGGCCAAATTTTAAATTTAAATTGTATCGAGCATTAAATTTGCATACGTTTTTTGATCCGGAGACATTGTAAAATTATTATATATAGTATTTTTGAGCTGGAACAGACCCGTATTCAGGAGAAGGGGGACCAAATTTTAAAATTAAATTGTACCGAGCATTAAATTTGCATACGTTTTTTGGTCCGGATACATTGTAAAATTATTACAGTATTTTTGAGCTGGAACAGACCCGTATTCACGAGAAGGGGGGGGCCAAATTTTAAATTTAAATTGTATCGAGCATTAAATTTGCATACGTTTTTTGGTCCGGATACATTGTAAAATTATTATAGTATTTTTGAGCTGGAACAGACCCGTATTTAGAAGAAGGGGGGCCAAATTTTAAATTAAAATTGTATCGAGCATTAAATATGCATACGTTTTTTTGGTCCAGAGACATTGTAAAATTATTATATATAGTATTTTTGAGCTGGAACAGACCCGTATTCAGGAGAAGGGGGGCCAAATTTTAAATTTAAATTGTATCGAGCATTAAATTTGCATACGTTTTTTGGTCCAGAGACATTGTAAAATTATTATAGCTAGTATTTTTGAGCTGGAACAGACCCGCATTCAGGAGAAGGGGCGCCAAATTTTAAATTTAAATTGTATCGAGTATTAAATTTGCATACATATATAGGTTCCTCAAGAATGTAAAATTATCGTGTTTTTAAGCTGGTACAGGGTCGTATTTAGGAGGAGGGGGTCAAATCATGAATTTAAATTGTCGTATGAAGCTGAAAATTTGCATACGTATATAGGTTCGAAATTAATATAAAAATATCGTGGTTTTAAGCCGGTACATGACCGCATTTAGGAAATGGGGGCCAAGTTTAGAATTTAAATTTTCATATCGAGCTGAAAATTTGCATAGGTGGGTATAGGTCCGGAGACAATGTAAAAATACTATATGTATAATAGCAACATCCATGATTATTACTCTATTCCTATAAAATAGAATATATTATATTATTAAATAACATAAAAATAAAAAAGTCGTAAATACATTATGTCGGCATTTTATAGATTATCTAATCTTATTCGACAAAAACTGTAACATAGGTACATGATATTTAAAACTATAAAATTCAGTATTTTTTTAAGCTCGAAACATAAATAACACTATACGTAAACAATCTGTACAATAAATTAACCAAAGCAGAGGAGCTAAACTGCTAAACTTATTAAAGTTTTGTGGTAAATACCTAAATATTCGACTAATACTTTTTTAAAGTAAGAAAGTGTTTTTGAAAACGTACTTTACTATTTTAGTTCTAAAAAATTGTTAATTTCAAAATCTGTCGAAATCTTACCTGTAATATTTACCTATCTAAATTGTTTTATTATTGACAAAATATATTTTTTTTTGTTTTTATCTAATGTCCATTTACAAAACATATAAATGTTACTTACAACCATCTGTTCAATTAATAAAACTATGTATCTCTAACAATTATTATTTTTATCAGCCAACCAACGAACATTTTTTGCCAAAATTTTGTCTGTTATTTTTACCGCAAGGTAATCTCTCGACTCATACAGATTAAAATATTTACGAAAATATAAAAATGATTTTTGGACAATAACAACTATGTCATCTTTTGGTACACATAAAGACTCTCCAGATTTTCCTGCATAATATTTAATTAAAAAAAAATATTTACTTTGAATCCATTAAAAGTGGAATATTACTTTTATTGCAGCTCTCAAAATTCTTTAAGCAATCTAAATAGTTATATTTATTTTTTATTCGTTTAATAAGATACCCTGTATAATAAGTGACAGCACATTCTTCCAAAGGTGTTGTGTATGTTGCGTTTTCAATTAATACATTTTCAGCACTAGTGGATTCTGCATCAGAAATGTCATCTTTACTTTCAAGACAATTAAAAAATTCATTGTCAGCGCTGTTCTTGTTTTTTGATGTTGTATTAGTAGATAACAATATTTGCCTGTCAAAGTCCTCTTTACAATTGGAATATTGTGACGGTTTTAAAAGGCTAGTAATGGTTTGTATTCTAAAAGATAATCATGATTTTGCGGATGGATTTAAATTCCAGTCGCCTTTCTGCCTAACGACACCGAAAAAATTTTCAAAAAATCTTGGTTTAACCGTTTTGTACGAATAAAACCATTACCATCACTTTTTTCAGCATAATTACCGCGTTGATTGTTTGTACAATACCTTGAAAATAAAGAGGTCTAGATTCTTTTGTTTTTTTTGTTACTTTAACTAAATTAGTGAAAATATATTTTCCTTTCATAAGAATCATTGATCGTAAATTCAAAACTCCGCACGATAAGATCGCTTTGACTCTAGATGTTTCAGAAATATTACACATAATTACACATATTACTCACATAATTGCTAATGGCTAGCCAACGTTTTCGCTTTATTATTGTTATTATATTGTTTGTAACTCACTTTTCTGGAGCTGTCAAATTAGAACTTGTCAACGTGGTTGACCGAGGCAGCCATTTGCAATTATGTGAGTTTCAAACTTGAATATTTTTGAAGCATCTACTCTGAATGTCAACATATTATATCGGACGAAAAACGACACCTTTCCGATGTGTATTCTCACCGCAAAAGTCATGATTCCAGTATATTGTATTCGTTGCTTGGCAACATGCAGGAATAGAGAATAACTGTCCGGGAATATAACATTTCCGTCCTAGGACGGGAATGTAACATTTCTGTCCTATTAACACGCCTTGTTTGTCAGATCTGACGTCTATCAAAAGTAACATTTAGCTGTAGTTTCCGTAGTTACGTAATAAACTTCAAGCTCACTCGATTCAATTACCAGTCGTCCGTCCAGGAATGTTTTGCGTTTCCTCCTAGTTACAGAATATACTATTTTGAAGCCAGGAGGAAAAGTTTTTCTTTTCAGCGTAAAATATACAGGGTAGTCCATTAGAGAAAACCCATGTTGCTTTTGTTTCACTGCTTTCCCATACTCAGTTGTTTTTTTCAAGGAGCTTAAAAGATAGTAAAGGAAAAATAATACAACTTTTGCATTTACGATTTTTTTTTTGGTAAGGAATCACCCTGTGTTACTGGTGAAGCAAAAAATAGCATTAAAAGGCATTTCGTACATTTTACCCACATTTTACCCTAATTTACCTTTTGTCATTGTCATTTGTTAGTCATGTCAGTGTGAAATGCCAAGGAATTAAATGTAATATTGTGATTATGTTAATAAGTAAAGAATTGATATGGGAATGACCAAGATTGGAAACTACATTTTTGTAGGGCAGAAATAGAAGAAATTAGGCAGTGAATATATGGTACTTTTTTAATAACATTAAACTTAATGAATTACACTCGCGTTTAATCACCGAATATTACCAACATAAAGAAAGATTTCACTGATGGGGTCTAAAAAATAGTTAGGGTGTCTTGGAAAATCTGGGAAATCTCGCGGGTTCAGATAGAACACGAAAAAATAACATGACAAGTTTCTATAATTTTTTTCCTACCGGCCGGGCCATCCCTACGGAGATATGGGCTCTCAAAGGACGCCGCTGGTTTTAGTTTTTTCTTGAATAACTTTTAAAGTACTTGATGTAGGTAAGTCAATAAAAAAATAATATGATAACAGTAGTAGGGACCACTTAAAATAGGGCTCTTAAAAGATATTTAGCTTTTTTAATTTACCAGGGCGGATTCATGTTTACAGCTTAATGCGTATATTCTTAACACAAAAAATATTTGTGGGTAGCATGAACCTTAAGCTATAGAAAGTCTTCTTGTTCAATATTGATAAAACCGTTTTCGAGTAAAAAAATAATAAAGAAATTAATGTTTTATTTTTTATTAAGAAAATCGATTGATTTCTTCAGATTTCTTATTTTTTTTGGATAACAACTCAAAAACGATTTATTTTATAGCTCTTGAACGGGAATACTTTTTTATAGCTTAAAGTTCAAGCTATCCAGAAATTTTTTCGGGTCTTTATCATACAGGGTGTTAAAAAAAATAAGCACTAGGGTGTTAAATTTTGTCCGCGCCTGGTAAACCAAAGAAGCTAAATATGTTGCAACTATTTTAAGGAGTTCTTACTAGTGACCTTTATACTAAATTTTTATTAATATATGTCAAGTACTTTGGAGGTTATTCAAGAAAAAACGATTTCCAGCGGCGTCCTTTAGGGGCCCATATCTCCATAGGGAGGGGAATAAATATAGGAACTTGTCGGTTGTCACATTATTTTTTCGTGTTCTATTTGAACCCGGGAGATTTCTCACATTTTCCCGGACACCTTGTGTATTCCGTTCATATATTAAAGTCCTTCCCAGTGTGTCATGAAAAAAATGTGTTGGCCAACCTGAAATCGCCAAATTATACACTTTTTACAATGATGCGCGTAAATAACATAGCACCCATAACAAATTATTTGTTTACATCTAACCAATGAAAATGTAATAGTACAGGTAATAGTTGTTAGGCTCGAATTTACCTTAACTTTAAGATGACGTTGTTTGGCAACGATGTCTATAATTATTATTGCACAAAAATAACCTTTATTTCTAAATCTTTCACAATAATGAATAAAATAAAGCATTTGCTTTTGCTCTTTATCTATCCTTATCGTATGTTCGTAATTTGTTTGTTTATTTCAAAAAAATTAAGTAAAAGCATTTGCCTAAATTTTATGCATATCACCCATTGTCAATCATTTTATACAGTGGTAAAATGTTAAATATTCGCATAAATGGTCAGCATTTGAAGCCATACCTAGATTAGAATTTAATATCTCAAAATCTCAATAATAATTATTTTAGGTATACGTAAATGAAAACTGCTTTTCGCCTACTCCTGCACGCTTGCTACTCAAGTCGCTACTGCGTGACAACACGACACGACCAACAAATATTTTCCTAGTAGAATCATCTATTATCTTTGACGCCGCGCCGGGCAAATTTCAACCGCACAAATTTGGCAACGTGGCCTGGCACGCGGTCGCTTTTACGGCGAGACTCGCTCGATGGAAGCAGGCTCGAAAAGTCTGCTTCCATAGGAGATACAAATTTTTAACATGGGATGAGTTTTCTATTGTGTACTATAATATTCTTTGGTAAAATTTAGATTATTATTTGTGTTCATAAAGTTTATGTCGAAATCGCCGCCAAATACAGTCCTATTTCGGCAACCCATCGAATAAGCTACCTTCCAACGGCTGTCTATACAAGCTACCAGGGCAAAATCTTCTGTCATCCACCCTAGCTTCAATCCACAGCTACTCTACAGCCATATGATCACACTCCAGGTCGAGAAATGAAAATTAATGATTATTTTTTATGTACAAATCCACGCCACCGCTGTCTCCTTGCGTATGAATCATATAAAAATTAAGATATTTGTACTATGGCGTGCTACACAGAGTAAATTATTAAATTATTTTATCGTAACATAATTATTTAGAAAACAAATCTGAGATTTTCGGTATTTTTTCCGCCGATCTATACCTCTGCCACCTGGCTTAATAAGCTTGGCTTATCTATATAGTATAGTAGTATAACCTTTCAGTGATTTACTAGGACTCTCAGTTGACTGTCTGTCTCATCTTTTGTATTCTGCTGATCTTTAAATCCTCCCAATTCCTCTATGAACACTGTAAAACACATTTAGTCGGTTATATTGTAATGTGATAACCCAGTTTTATTTACTAGATCTTCTATTAATAATTTTGAAAAATGCGTTTATTCATCAAAGTATAGATACATCGCAAAAACAATCAAGCAACTGGGCTGTTAAAAGATGGGGAATGGATCTCTTAAATAATTCTATATTTAATTAGTCTCCAATCTAATAGCAACCCCCTTGTAATTTTTAATTGAAATTTGAATTAGCCTTCGGAATGGAAATTGAGGTATCCAAGGATATCTGAAGATATATTGTTATGTCAAGATTTGTCACTGATAAAAAGCTGGAAAAAAATATTAATAAACATTTATTTTCTTTTTTTTTATTTGCCTTAAATACAAATTACTTAGATTAAATAAAATTTCGTCAATTTAAATAATTGGGCGTGTTTCATTTTTTATGCCTAGCAATACTTCTATCCACATTAGACATATATTTATTCGCTTTAAATCTTTAAAGAAACGCAACCTCTCCATTGTTTAAAACAAATAAGGGTTGCTTTAAATTAAGGATTGTGAATATTGGATCAAATATTAGAGCTTCATCCGAGTCTCGTACAACCCGTTAGCTTAGCTGTTGCGTGGCCGCGTCGACGTTTTACGCTCCCACTCCTCCAGTCTCCGTCTCGCACCCTCAGTCGTCTCTCTTTCATTTCTGCTGCCGTTTTAAAGAGAGATTTTATAGAGAGTATCTGCTCAGGTCGCCATTTTTTTAAAATATTTGGGATGGAAAATACATTAAGTAAGTGGGATTTGGGTCAACGTAAGTTACGTTTTTATTATATTACTTAGCTAGGTACATAACTAATGGTTTGTATAAAAAGAAGCGTTGTCTCATAATCAAAATGGCGTGAGTTTTATTAGTACCTAAAATTACTTTCTGCTGTTACTAGTTACCAATGCAGATGAATTCATTCGATATACGCCTACAATAGAGTAACAGTATGCCTAGTCAGGTTGGCCTACGAGCCTGATTAAGCATTTTTTGCTTTTCACGTTGTGCAAGTTCAATGGCGTCTTTTCCGTTCTTTTACTTACAGAATATAATATAAATTAATAGGTATTTCATAGCTCCATTTAATAAATCTGAATAAATAAATGGTTGATCTCTGAGAGTACAGTATTCAAACAAATTGTTTTTTTTTTTCGATAAAAGCTAATAGTATTTTAAAAAACCACTAATTATTTTAGTTAAAAGAATAAGATATACTATTAAACAATGTAGCACGCTATTCAAATAGCATCATGAACAACAGTCACAATTGTTTTGTTTCTATTATTTTTTGTTATAATTATTGTTATTTTATTTTTAGATCAAAATATTGACGACATCTAAGTTTCACGTAGCCTGATGGAAATCGATTTAAAGGCCGTTACTAACAATAGAATCGGTGACAATCTTAATGTGCCACTTCCCTCAACGCTCATTATACTGGATCTGGAGAGGTAGTTGTATGTCCTATTAGTTTAATGAAGTAAAATGTTACTGTCTTTCACTATTTTTATACGATTAAACTTTTATGAACTTATTTGCTACATGATTTGTTATAGTTTTTTTTTATTTGCTAATGAAACCCACTTCTAATCACTCATCTAACTGAATTTCAATAAATAGTCCTTTTAGAAAGATCAACACATATTTACAAAGCCCAAATTTGTTTTTTTATTTAAGTCATCAGCCATACAAACAGTAAATATTGAACAGTCAAATAAACACAATTATTTAAAATAAATAAACAATTATTACAAATGCAAGATATCGATAACTAAATAATTTGCTTATTTGAATCAAATTAATTATATTGTTATTTCTAATAAAAATAAGGCTTCAATAAATAAAAATGATTTGATTCGAATCAGAGAAATTAGTATTTCGTACAAATACCCAAAACATTGGTTTAATAACCGACCTATTTAAATTAAAACACAAAAGTTTTAGAAAAAATATGTGTTATAAGTGTTCCAAAAGCTTTGCGTTTTAATTTAAACAGGCCAGGTATTTAAACCAATGTTTTGGGTATTTGTACGAAATAATTTCTCTCATTTGAATCAAAATAACTTTATTTCTTTTAAAGCTATTGTTGTATGATGAGAACAACGATTATAAAATCTTAAAAATAAATCAAATACATATTATTGTATTCAAACAAATATTTCTTTGTCCATTATCAAACAAATATTTGCTTGAATAATTTCCATTTTTTTCGGATCAAATAATATTTTCTTCAGCGTAATGACGTCAAGTGAGTGATGCCAACATCTTCTCTTTTAGTTACAAGGTATATTTTGTTGCACCTCATTTGAAAGAATATCGAATTCTGAATGTGATGACCATATAATGGGTTTGCATAAACATTTTTGTGATTTTTTTTTATTCTAATGGGGGACACAATCAATATTTTGTAAATACAATTTTAATTCAAAGCCCAATTTGGGAACACGTAATGGATATATTTATGGTACGTTACATGAGTTAAATAAAAGCATACAAATCAACTCACTCAAATAAAATTTATTGAAAACATATGCTATCGCTACGCAATTTTTGGATGTAGTATCTTTCTTATGGCCTTCGAGAAATTTGCAAAATTCCGATAACTTCCGAAAATACCCGTGAAAACCCGAACTATTGACAAATTCTATTTCTTTGTTCCTGAGTTTAATTGAAGAGATATTTTAAAATAATTTGATATTTTGCATGATCAACTAAGTAAAACTACCTTAAATACATTCATTACGCTTTCCTAAGTTAGGTTTTGAATTCAAATTTCAATTGAAAATATAGATCTTTGCATTTCATTTGTCATTAGAATACAAAAAAGGCAAAAACGTCAAGAAAATTGTTATGTAACCTTATCATATCTTTAGGTCAGAACTGAATTATCTTTCAAATGATGTGCCACAAAGCATACATTGGATTTGCGCCCATCTGATATTAGAAATTTTAAGATGGCAGATTGCCTCGAACAACCTTGAATACATCTATTTCAAAGATTAGAAGGTTCTTAGCCTCTTCGTTATGCAACCATGTACCACTAAGAAAGAAGGCCGCCTGTATCTCAAAAACCGTTTAATACAGAAGTTTATGCAAAGGCTTTGATGGCAAAAGTGGCCAAAAGAAAATTCAGGAAACTATTTTCAGGTTTTTATAACGGCCAACCATAAAAATAGATTTTTCTCTAATTCTTGCCTAACTAAATAGTATGATTATTATTTGGATAATTTTCAACAAGTCTGATTCTAGAGTTTTGCTCTTAATCTTTAAATAAGAACTGAGAGAGGATCAAATATTGTTATCAAAATATATGCATAACTCGGGTTTGGCATAACGACATAACGGAATTGAATAAACTAAGCCTTGTTGAAATGAGCATTTAATGTATAACAGGTAAAGTCTAGCTATAATTTGCAATGACCGCTACCTTTTTCCGACCTGGGAATATTTAGAAAAGAAATTAAAATCTATAGAAACCCTGGCCTGAAACCCGAATGTACTTATTTAGATGCGACCGCTCGTTTATTTCTAATATCCTATATCTCTTTAGTACCATATTTGTATTAAAATAATACAAAATATACCTAAACTCTTTAATGTTGTCTAATGTTTGACAATTATTGCATATTGTACGATTTACGATGTCGAGAAGCTTCCTTCACAACCCACCACTGTGGTAATATAATAGAATAACCTTTGGACCTGTCTCATTAGACCCTTTTAACTTGATTGATACACAGTTTTACCTAATATTGAGACAAAACCTAGTAAATTGCTTTTCAGATAGGATTCGATAAATAGTAGGATCAAGAAAGAATGTAATTTAATTTGGGGTTTTTGACCTATATACCACATTACGTATAATTATTTTTTTATCTATTAATGGATCAAACTAGTTCCAATATGTTTTCCGCTTCTTATGTTTTATTTTTCGATACTCGTGATTTATCCTTTTGCTTTTTTAACTTATCATAATATGATGTAGCATTTTCAAATTTTGGCATAAACAAATGCTACAGCTTTGCTTGGTTGATATTTATTTTTATTTACGAACACAGTTTAGTTTGGATTATTCCAATATAGATACAGTGTATGAGGTACATTACCTTGTTTTGTCTTGAAAATAATTGAATACACTTTCTATATGTATATTTACGTGTCAGTAGGATGTACTAGATACTTATGATATGATAATAACATCAATGCTGATTTTTATCCCTTCCAATATCGTAGATGCTTGACTAGGTTAGGAAACCTCTTTTTGAAAGTTCTGGTTGGGAAATCCAATGGCTAGGTTATTAACTTCCTTGATTTTTATACTTAAGCTTTCTTTTTATTACTCGGGATAATGCTCACAAGCTTTTCTTTGATCTAAAAGTTAATAAAAACTTAACAATTTGTTCGATACAAATGTAACCTTGAGTATGTTTATTATTTTAAATCAATTATTAGCAGTACCTACCTCAAACGATTTGGAAATAATAAGAGTCATTTAATGTAGATTATAATTCGTTTATCCAATTGTGTTTAGGTATATTGTTTCCTTTTGTTTTATTCATCTTTCGAAAAAATTTCGTGTTTTAATTTTTTAAGTGTCGAAGTGCCATTCACCTATCAGCATATGATTTTGCCAGTTAGGTTAGAGAGGTTCAAGAATCGACGTTCCCAAGTACCGGTTCCTTTTAAGGCGTATTTACTTGATGCTTGGCGAATATGGTTTAGAGCAGAAGTTCGATTAACCGAGCTGTGACGTAGATGGTTCTGCCTGCGCTCGGACTCGGTATTGCAACTAAGTTGGCAGCAATGTTTCGGAATCAAGGTGCTGAAATTCGTTCCGGAACTTTCTTCTTTTTTTACGTTAGACCGGCGAGAGGTACTGCTAATAATTGATTTTAAATAATAAACATACTCAAGGTTACATCTGTGAAGCCTTTTCGATGTGTAAATCCTCACGGACTGGTTTAAATCATTAGGGTCGTTATCTTATGATATTTTTGTTATGTATATATATTTCGACTCAAACCAGGGCCATGAAGATTACCTATAGAAGTTTTTGTTGAGTTATTGGAATCCTACCTCCACGTGGTAAGTTACATTTTCATGCAGTCTTTCAGTGGAATTAATTCTATTTTCCAATATTTCTAGAAGGATCTATGTTTTGTTGTTCTCTTATGCTGTCGATCACTGGAATTGTCGATTATTGATTTTGGAGAAGTCGGTAGAATGGACACTATTCGTTTTGTTCGACTGGCTATTACCAGGCAATAGGCCCTATAAATAGTTCTATAGGTGAAAAACTTGTTAGGTTATGAGTAATCATTTCAATGTTAGATATTTACTTTTTGACTAGACAAACAATTGTTTTTAAGGTTCTCTCCGGCACACGTATATCGCTTTGCCTAATTGTGATATGATTTCCAGCGTGTTTTGGGTTAGAACCATTACTTGCGTGTCTTAGGTCTAAACCAGCGCTTGCGTGTCATTCCCGTTTTGCTTATCATCGGCTGGATGTGATGCAACAAGTTTGGAAATGTCAGGTTATGATTTGAAGTGCTCTGGAGTTGCATGGAGCCTATACATACTAATACTGGTGTTTATTTGGAGAATATTTTAAGACTAAGAATACCTACTTCAGGATTTGCAAGTAATATCATTTATCTATTTGTAAAGCTGTCTTTGGCAAATTTAGATTTTCTATAAATTGAGTGATTATATACGTCTTATTTTATATCCTTGCGGCAGAATAAAATTCACGAATTTTGAACCCTGTCCACCATTTACCGTCATTCTAGTGACATATTAATCGGTACGTAGCGCAGAATACATGCGTAGCAGTTTGTATCTCACGATTGTCAATAATAGTCGATATTATGCAAGCTACTTTTCTATTGCTTTATTGTTTATACATGTGATTGTAATTGTACTGTATAATTGCATTGTTTTATATTAAGGGATCTCCTCAATAGTAGGGAAAGAATAAAGTATTTATTTTGGGAAAATATTATGCCATAATTATGCCTTATTGAAAAGCTCCTCCAAAAATTAATTTTCAGGATTTAATAACATTATAGTTTTTTTCCAAGTTGAGTCGCAGTTGTCTTGGTGGTGCCCAATAGTGTACCGTTCTGCATCAAAATCCTTCCT
>MU182737.1:30021-71909 GCA_016904865.1 Pissodes strobi
ATTGTTATTCTATGATTATTATCAAAAGCATGCTCGGCAACACTTGATTTTTCTGTTCTACCATATTTTAAATGAGCTATATGTTCTTTGAATCTCGTCTGTATAGATCGTCTGGTTTGCCCAACATATTTTTAGTTACAATCCATACATCCAATTTCATATATTCCACTTCTTTCTAACATTTCAATTTTGTCCTTTGGACCACCTAATAGTTTCTTAATGTTAAACTGAGTCTGGTATACTAATTTTAAACCTACTTCCTTAAAAATTTTTCGAGCCCTCCAGTATACTGAGGATTATACGGTATCGAAACATATTTTGTATTTTCATCCTGATTAATGAAAGAAGTGGAATTACGAATGATCCTTCTAAACAAATGCCTGTTAATTAGTCTATTTATTAAGTTAGTATTGAAACCATTAACTTCCGCTATATTCCTAATTGTTTTCTATTCCTCATTAAATCTTTCTCTGCTAAGAGGAAAGTTAACCATACGGTGTACTAAAAAATGAAAGTTGGCCATTTTATGTTGGTCGCAGTGGAATATATCGGCAGTGGCGTGCAGTGCCATTTAGGAGAGGGTAGGCAACATGATAGAAAATGATACAGAAGGTGTAGGTCCGCTGCAGGTGCCGCCGTAGGTAGAATTTTTTTTCAGGTGCCACGCCCAAATACGTCCATTTTGAGACTCCAAAAAATGTAGGTATAAAGCCTTTTCAATTCGAGTTTCGCCAAAACTATGCAAATAAAATGCGCTGTAAATGATTAGTGGACTGGCCTTGTTTTTCTGAGGCATTTGACACATTATTTAAATCAATATACCCACGTTTACTCTACACATTTCCTTCTTCACCAAAGAGTAAGCATAGCCAACGATACATTTTAATTTTATGACGACACCTGCAGAGCCACTAATAATTTTCATGGATTTTTTTATTCAAATATCGAGGTTTCCTTTCTAACCAACAAAACTAACCCACAAAGAAAACAACAACCCCTTGTATAGGCACCAAAACTAACTAAACTTTCAAAACTATGACTAAAAACGCAGGGCATCAAATCCCAATCTCACACAAGAATAGGGCACATGGAAAAGGGAACCTGAGATTATTCTTATTTATGGCTGGCCAATGCCGGTGTTGTAGTATCGGGTTTCAGTTTCTTGCAAAAAATGCATGGCGTTATTAATACCCCGATATCGAAATATAAATTTAGTGATGCCCCATTTACTGTAATTCTAAACATTATTAAATAATAAAGCTTTCTTAACCAAACCCTGTAATAATGTAACCGGTAATCGCTTTTCAACCAATTACTAAAGCGCAAAAAACCGATAACAATATGATCCTTGGTAAAAAAGAATGTCTATCAAAATATTAATTAAATAGAGCACATTTTGGCAACAGCACTTATCGTTGCGTCGCGTCGCATCGGCCCGGACCGGCATGCTTTGTTTCTTTTCTTTTTATGTAACGTTTCATTTGGCTGTCTTTTTTCATGCACTGCTTTTCGCTTCCATAGTAAATCCAGTATTGACGGTATAAATGCATGCCTTCGGTTTGTTATGGAATGCTTTTTAGCGGATTGCCGTCGGAGAATATTATTCCGTTTAATATAGGTAGCGTAATATGAGTGGTAGACTGTGATGTTTTCCTATAATATAATTAATATTTTAATTGGCGCTTAAGATAAGCTTTTTAAATCTGGATTATATTTATTACTAAAATTACAATTTATATTATCGGGATTAAAATTAACTGGGAAAATATAAAAAATTTCTAAACATCAGGGTAGGCAATGCATTTGTGCACGCCACTGTCAATAAGGCTTTCGCGAAGAAAGATCGACAGGAGATATATTGGCCTATATCACTCATATATGGAGTAGGGCAATTGAGAACTACGGAGAGTCTCGAGCGATTGCGTTGGATATTTCAAAGGCATTCGACAGAGTTTGGCATGAAGGACTGCTCTACCGTCCTTTGGACTGCGCCTCAGGGCGCAATACTTTCACCAACTCTGTTCCTCATCTATATTAATGACCTGCTGACCGAAACAAATAATCCTGGTTAGAGTTTTGCTGATGACAGTACCCTTGTTTCCCACTTTAGATCAGAAAAACCCTTACCAGCCACTGAGACTCATCACCGCAAACAGGAGCAGATTTCAGCAATTAATCAAGACCTGGAGAAAGTTCAAACTTGGGGCGACCGAAATTTGATCCAGTTCAATGCAGCAAAGATCCAAGCAGACACGATTGCAGATAAGTTATTGAAATGCAGGAATAGTATTAACAAGTATACAGGGTGCTACAAATTCCAGTGGCGTAACTAGAAAGGTCCGCCCCCCCCCCCCCGTAAATTATTTTGGGGCCTTCCTCGGCGCCCTGTATTCCGGAGCTTTTCCTTTTTAAGGCCCTTCTGGGCGGCGAGCCCCCCGCATTGCGGGGGCTGGCAGCGGTGTAGTTACGCCACTGACAAATTCGTTTCTTGGTATAGGTATCTCGAAAGCCGTACGAGATACTGGGTCAGTTAAATTGCGCAATTTAAGGATGATTGACATGCCGTCTAATAACTCAGAAATTTCCGTCTACTTCTGGAGATATCCGTAAAAAATTGAAAATCATCTATTAAATTTTTATTTTTTCCTGCCTTTGCTTGAAGTTGAATTTAAATATCATAATGAGACTAGGCAATATGTTACACAGATATTGTGGTTGTAATAAAACTATGTTTTGTGATATAAATATAAATTAATCATCTCGTAAATATCATATCCGAAATCAGCCTTCAAAATAAGTTAAGTTCCGGGATATATATTGTAGGCTATAATTCCCCAAACCAAGCTAAATCGTTCAATTAATTTCAGGGAAACACTCCTAATTTTAGATCGCTGTTCATTTGACTTTGCATAACACTGATTAATTCAGAGGCCCTTCCAGCTTAACAGGGTCCTATATTTTATTATCATGTTTAATAATTAATCCTTTATTTAGTAATATCATAGAATCATTTGTCGATCTATTTTTGTTTGCTGCCACCATCAATTAAAATTTACCGAGTTTGAAATATAGTTTTCTCCAGTTCTAATGAAGAATATGACTATGCCTTAGGTTAGTCAATAGCAAGTAATTTTGGAATTATGGAAAGCTTTTGGATAGCCGAAATAAATTTAATTATAAGGGTTGAAGAACCAAAATCCTAAATAGGTGATGGTTATTATGACAGTTAAACATTTTTTGATGGCAAAGAAAAAAAAGGATCTCAAAGTAGCTCTATAGGTAAGAGGGCTTGCAAGAAAATATTATGTGAGTTGCTGAACTAAAACAATAAGATTAGCGATATTTAATGGTCAGTTTTCTTGGAATTAGTTTCTAGTAATTTTCCAGGTGCTACCACTTTACCTTCCTTACCAGGAATATGATTGAGCATCCGTCAAACTGGATTCGTTTTTGTGACATCATTTGCAGCTCTAATTACATACCTCTATTTTACCACCGAGAACCCCCGTGCTTTTTTCTGGTGAATCGATATTATAAATCATTTGAAAGGGTTACGGACTTGGTGATATGAACCACTTTCGAGATTTGCTCTTCCAATCTAAGAGGGCGACTTCCTAACTCACATCCAAATTGGTGCTATATATTTCCATGTGATTAATATACCGCTGAGGAGTAGTGGAAATATTTATCCTTCCGGTAAAATAAAACGGCCCGACAACAAGAACCATTACTTCAAGATTCTCAATGCCTGCTAGTACATGACATTTCGGCCAATTGTAGCTAATCATGTTGTGACCACCATAACTATTAGCAAAAGCTCTGTTGTACGTTTTAGACTCGGAATTCATGTTTTTGAGCAATGGAATACTCTGTCAGCGATTTAATTCAGAAATAGGTATTTTAATCGATAGAGATTTTCTACTGTCTTGTACATAATTGATCAACCCAACAATGTGTCGTTTTATGATTCTTCCTTTTATTAATTATTGAACTTGCCAAGGTTATTTTTCCTCTAAACAAGAAATATTTTATTGATATATTTGATTTTGGCTATCTTATTCCACTTTAAGTTATAGTTCTGATACGATACGATCTTACTAATGGAGTGGAATTCTTTAAAAGGAACGGCACCACCTATACGGAGATTAAGTAGGGAACATAAAAACATTTTTAGGATACAACTACATCGCTGCAAAGACCAAGTAAGTCATCAGGCTATGAAGGCTGGACTAGAGGCTAGCAATGGACATAGCGACACTTGACAATATCAAATCAGGTGGGTTGTAGATTAATCACAACTGTTCAAATTTCCATGGCCTGATGAAATTTATTCTGTACTATTGCCAAAAAGCCAAGAAATGCTAATAACAGATTAGGTAAAATCTACAGATGCTGTTTAGCCTGGAGATTTATTCCAAGTATGTGGACATAGGTGAAGGTTATATACTTGCCAAAAGTAGGGTAGCATATCGAACCCTTCATCCAAATCTGTCAGAGTCTGCCATCATTTTTAAAGACCCTAGTAAGGCCAGTCGACGATATCTAAGAGATACTGCACTTAAGATGATTCCATTAAATGAACGCCAATATATGCATGCCAAGATTGCCAAGCAGGTAGATCGAAGGACTTAGCACTGGACAGGCTATTCTCAAAGTCAATAGAGGAGGAGGATATTTTTTGAAGATGGGGGCACCTGAGATGCAGCATTTAGTTACCGAGTTACAAAAAGTTATTAAAAAAGATCTTATATTTTTCATAATTAACAAAAAGTTTCCGGAAAATGTAGTTTCAACACTGAGTGATGAAGTGGTGGCATTTTTGGAAAAAAGTCAACAACATGACGATGTTTTCCACGACTCTGTATCTACGGAAGAACAGGTATGTCATAAGTTTTCTTGCTTAAATAAGTGGAGACTTAAGAGTGGCACAATGTGAAATAAATATGCAAAACCGGCTTATTGAACAATTACAACAGTCAAATAAAACTTTAAATTCAATGATTACACTATTACAAACCCAACATAATAGTGAGATTATTCAAAATAATAACAATGATACGTCACACACTCGGCCCCAAAACACTCATGTTATCGATAATTTTACTCCTCCAACGAAGACAACAGGGCGAAGCCCCGCTGTACCTGCACATGGCCTCCCACCAAAATCATCATCGGTTCCCATTCCCAGCGGCGCACAACCATCGACGACTAGTAAATCTGCTGTTGCAGTTGCTCCTTCAGTCGACAGTCGACCCAATTATTCTACCGAGAACTGCGGCTGGTCGCAAAAACTCTAGTACTGCCATAACATCGCAGCAAGTTTCGCATGCAATATACGGGCATAGTCTGAAAGTATATTAAATCGCATAATATCGGCTAATGAGCCGATCCAGAACATGGGCGCTGATGAGGGTTGGAAGGATGTCAAGCACAAAAAAGAAGACCGAGACCAATTGTTGGTACTCACATACAAAGTAATAGTAGTATACTATCAGCTGTACCGAAATTGGCAACTTTACATGTATCTAGACTCGCTACGTCAACAACTAAGGAACCTATGAGAAATTATTTGGCAACTCATTTTCCTGAAGTTATTATTTATCCCATGCAATCAAAGCATCCTGAGCGATATGCTTCCTCTAAAGTTTCAATTAATGAGAATAATTTTAAAGCGGCCATGAACTATCAACCCAGATTTATGGCCTCAGTATTGCTTTGTCCAGCGTTTTGTCTTCCGAAGAAAGGTGGCAGAGTTAACTCGCTAGTATTTGATCCTAAATTATGTTTTCTAAGCTTAGGCCCCCCATGAAAAAATTAGTGAACTAATGATCGAAATGTCAGTTTAAAATAATATGATGTTTTATTGTTTTAATGAGACATGAAGATGTGATTTATCGATATCTAGTTTTCAAATTGAGGGTTTACATTGGCTACTTCTTATAATAGATCTAATCTTTTTTCTTTTTCTTTTCTTGTTTGTTTTATGGCACTGCTGCAAGGCAATTTGCCAGCACGATTAGGGGGTGACCTCGACGTTGACTGGCTGTAAACCATATCGTGGCCACCAATCATATTGCATTAAACTCTTGCGTAACGCTGAAACTTGTCAACACTTGGTTACTATTATTTCTTTTAACCTGACTAAATTGTAACGATGAGGGGGCTATATTAGTCTGGACAACACAACATAGGAGATTGCAAAAAAAGGATTACAAGTTGAGCATTATAATTTAATTTTATTATAATTCAAGAACTGAACGATTAAACTGGTTGCTTGCAAGCATAGTTTAGATATAATCCCATATATGGAAATTGGTGCAGGAAAGTGCATATTGATGAATTCATTATACAAGTTTAAATTTGCGATGATCCTAATAGGACATTCAAAAAATATATGATTAAGATCATCGATTCTACCGCATTCGCAATAAGGACTCTCTTTGAGTTTCAACTTATGCAGAAATTCACCAGTCAAACAATGCCCTGTTCGCATTCTAATAACGGTTGTTATATGTCTTCTATCTACATAAGGCAAGCATGAAAACCATTTTTTGCACGGAAATTCCGATTGAACCTTTAAGTATCTATAATTTTTATTAAACAACATTGCAGACCAATGTTCTGAAAATTTTTCTTTTAAATTTGCTTTAATGACGTTAGTAATTTCATTGGAATCTAAATCCATTGCTTTAGGTACATTCAAGATTCTACCAACATTGGCTAAAGTGTCCGCCTCCATATTTCCCGGAATACCTGCATGCCCTGGGATCCAGGCCAGCCTGATATCATACCCATACTTATTCGCCTCTAGAATTAATCTTTTGGTTCTCAAAGTCCAGAAATCGGCTTTAACACTAAATAGGTTATTATTAATTTTTTGGATGGCACTTTTCGAGTCGCTGAATACAATAACTTTATTTATTCTTTTATTAATGATGGTTTTTAAAGCTTCATGAAAAGCAATTGTTTCCGCCTTGCAAATACACAAATTATCGTTAAGCCTGGATGAAAACTTAAATTTCAATTCTGGAATGAATATTCCAAAACCCACTTTGTTATCTTTTTTCGAAGCGTCTGTATAGACAAAAGTATATACCCCTCGATACTTATCCATCTCCAAATTAAACCCTTCTTTTATCATTAATTCACCCTTTCTTAGATTTGTCGCTAAAAGTTTGACTGGTACTATCAAATTTTGAAAATTAATTTCAAAACAAGGAAAATTTGGAGTTTTGTGTAGTCTGTTACCGAAAGGTAGAAACCATTTAACCATCTCAATTGAATAGGTCGCTTTTGATAACCCTAAAACGCCTTTCTTATGTAATATATATCTGCGACTATTTAAAATAATATTCAGAGTGGGATGGTTTTGAATACTTATAATTTTAGATAAAAACTGTACAGTTAACATTCTCCTTCTCTGTTCCAAATCAAGCATAGAGGCTTCCGCAATCAGCGCCAACCTTGGAGTAGATCTCATACAACCGAGACAGATATGCAGCCCTTCATAAAATATCATATCAATCTGTTTAGACTCCTATGACTAACTGGCTTCATAAAAATCGATCCAAAATCCAAATGAGACACTACCATAGCACGGCACATATAACAACCAGCAATATTACTCGACCTGTCAGGCGAAAAATTAAATTTGACCTTGCTAATGTCAGTTGGGTAGGAAAAGTCAGGGCTGGATTTGAAATATATATAAGTTTATGATTTTCCTTTGACAGAGCCGTAATATAAAATTTCAAATATCAATGGGTTATGAAATACGAGTATATGTATACCTTGTTGTATGAGCAGGAAATCTAAAGAAATTATTCTTGGAAGAATAGCTCTGGTTTGTACAAGTTCTTATTGCTTAAACACCATGACTTTTTGCATTACACAATATCATAAACAACGTTCGTATCTCACAATGTCAATTATTTGACAAATACACGCCTATGGTTTCGATTTAACTCCAATAGCAAGTAAAATAAACTAGTCCTAAAAACACGACGCCGCTGGCGGCAGTTTGACGGATTTCCTACCAAGGAATATCTTGCGCGCGGACTTGCGCAGATGCGAAAAAGAAGATGTGATATTGCTGGTTTTTATATGTGCCGTGACCATAGCCTGAAATACTACCAGTAAAGTTGTAGGGTCAGCGCCCCACCAAACTCTAGAAATTGCCCTTAAAATGTTAAGAGCTTTCTTTGCTTTATTTGTAACATATTCTATATGTACATCCCATTTCAGATGTTTGTGTAGATATATATGCCTAAATATCCTGCCTAAAATTTATATATTGTTTGTTAATTTTAATTGCCGGTGGCATTATCTTTCTAGACCCTTTGGTAAATCACATTACCTCACATTTATCTATCGCTAACGCCAAATCAATTTCTTTGAGGTATACATCAGTTTTTCCGAGCGCTTCCGCCATTTTGGAAGACATGTTTTCTATATTTGCGCCTTTTAAAAACAACACTAAATCGCCAGCGTAGCCCATTACAAGTACATCACCCAGATTGAGTTTAAAAATGTCTGCAATATAGATATTAAACAGAATTGTGCTTAAAGGCGAGCCTTGAGGAATTCCCTTCGTAACCAACACTGGACCCAGAAAGGCATCATCTTCTCCTCTCGTGTAGACCAGCCTATTACGTAAAGTTTTATGAATCAGGTTGTTTGTTTCTACCGGAATTTTTAACGCTTTCATTTTTTTATATAGTTTATAGATATTAACATTATTAAAAGCACCTTCAATGTCTAGAAATATGGCTAAAACTGAATCGGATGTAAGAAACGCATTGTGTATATAGGATGAAAGGTAAGCGACATTATCATAAATTCCTCTGCCCTTACGAAAACCGAATTGTAAATTACTGAAATAATTTTTATGCTCTAATGACCATTCCAACCTATTTTTCAACATTATTTCCAAAATATTACAGCCGCATGACGACAACACTATGGGCCTGTAACTCTTTGTTTGTTTTGGGTCCTTGTTTGGTTTGAGAAATGCTATTACATTAAATTTTCTCCAAGCGTCAGGAATGTTATCTCCCAATAGAAAACGATTATAACAGTTGATCAATTCCTGCTTTGCTCTAAAAGATAAATTTTTAATCATAATATAGGCAATATCATCCATACCAGGGGCCGACAGCTTTTTATTTTGCAAGGCGCTATTTAGTTCATGAATGTTAAAAGGTAGAAAGTCATTGTCCAAATTAGGGTGTTCCATCTGGAATTCCGGATCAATATTAAACGACGCCATCCTATCCAGTATAGCGATTTTCAAGCTATCATTAATTATGTGGTCTTTAGAAGTATTTTTCGCGATATTAGAAAACTTTTTAATTTTATCCCAAACATCTGAAATATCAGAATCTCTATTTAAGGACTGACAAAAATCAATGAATTTATTCCTCTTTTTTGACTTTAATTTATTTTTTGTGATTGCTATTATCGTTTTTGCTATAATGAAGTTATCAGACGTTGGAAAATTATTAAAGTTTGCAATAGCCTCTTTCCTTTCTCCGACCCAAGCGTTACACTCTTCGTCCCACCATGGGTTACCAGTCCTGCCAGGTATGCCACAGCATTTATTAGGAATAGACTCAACTGCCGCTGAATTGAAAATCTCTATAAGTTCATTATAGTTGAGCATACCATCCTTTAATACAATATCAGTGAGCACTTTATCATGAAAAAGACTCCAATTAGCTTTCTTATAATTTTTTAAAAGATAAGTACCTATACGAGAACCCTTTAAATGACTAATATTATTAGATTGTATAAAAAGAGAAGTAGGAAAATGATCACTGTTCCCATTATCGTAAATGACTTTCCAGGTGGAACATATTGCTATCTGACCTCTGGTCATTGTTAAAGCTACTGCACTCTATTTAGCGTTGGAGTTTTGAAATAGGGTATTAGAACCATCATTCATTATAACGAGATCCTTATTAAGAATGAACTCCTCGATAATTTTCCCACCTTTGTTGGCAGGTGTTTTATCCCATAAAGGATGATGTGAATTTAAATCCCCCATAATAATTACTTTTTGATCTGCCGTACTAGGAAGAAGAGAATATAAAAAAGCCAAATCGAATGTTGTATCAGAGCTACTATAAATGTTAATTATAAAAAACTCCCCTATTTTAATAGATATATATTGTATTGTGTAGGACAAAAATTTATTAACCACCGTGTAAATAACATTACTTTTAATGCAGGTTGCTACTCCCCCGTATCCATCTGGCCTATCCTGACGAATAATATTATAAAATTTTAAATGAAAATTTTGTTCTGGTTTTAACCATGTTTCGTTAAGCAATAGAATATCAGAATTTTCTTCCGATAACAATTTACATAAATTATCTCTATTTGAGTGAACACTGCGAATATTCCATTGAATAATCCTTAAGTTAGCTTTTTTTTGCCATGGATCAATGTATAGAGTGGAGAGTGAAGCAAGCAAAGAGAAGAGAAAAAATTCTTATATAGTTCACTAACATTGCTAATCGGATTCCGAACCACGATCCAAGTCCATATAGAACTCAGGTCGTAGCTCGGTCCGCAACAGTTCTCTGCAGATCGGTTTGCTAGTTTCAGATGTGTTTCTAAGAAAATTCACAATATGCGTCAAATTAATAATGTTATGTTGTGTACTGGCATATAAACTTGTAGATGCACTATCTGTAGGCTTGTTTAAATTTGCATTTTTATGGAATAGTTGAGAAGATTGAATTGGTGATGTAGTCTTTTCGATTCTAGAATTCGGGGAGAATAGATGTTCCTCATGAGCTTTACGGTCATATCCTTTTTGTATGACTCTTTTCTTGGTAGAATCTGAGGACACCACTTGTTGGAAAGATCTTTTCGTAGGACTATTTCTGAAGGAATGTCCACGCCTATCTACTGGATCTATAATTGAATCTGAAGTTCTTTGAGAAAAAGATAAATTGTTGCCCTTTCTTAAATTAGGAAAATTATCAGCATTATACACAAAATCCCCTTTAGGAATATAAGACTTCCTACAAAGATTGCTTGCTTCAAAAAACGTAATATTCTCAAAAGCCATAAGCTCTTTAATATTTTTTGCCTAAGATATTCTGGGCATTTCTTAAATGTTGTTTTGTGACTGTCTTTACAATAAAAGCAAAAAGGGTCACACAGTAAATCTTCCCCCTCTTGCGCATGAATTTCCCCTGCACAATTAAAACACTTCTCCTTCCCTTTACAATTCTTACGCGTATGACCATACTGAAAACAGCGAAAACATTGCGTGACTGGCGAAATGTATACAGAAATTGGAAACTCAAGATAAAAATAATTTACTGCCTTGGGTAATATTACCCCTTTAAAAGTAAACAACACGGTTCCTGTAGGCTCGTACGTGGTTGTGTTATTGTTAACTACCTTTCTGTTCAGTCTTTTCACACTTAAGATTTGAATGTCGTCATTAGTTCTACATGAATTTAACAATTCTTCCTCGGATAAATCAACATCCACTTTCCTCGCTATACCCTTTGAGGTAACAAAATTGAATGGAATAAAGACCCTTCTCTAACAGAGACTTATTATTAACAAATGCATTAGCTGCCTTATAAGATAAGAATGTAATTGCAATTCTATTTAACCCTTTGTTATATATTTTGCAAACATCGGTCAGATTTAAATTAAAAATGTCTCTTGCAATCTTAATATTATTGGATTTACCTATGTTAAATCCTACTTTATCAGTAGTTTCCAGGTATACAAAAAATGGTCCCTTATCTTTAGGCGAGTAAAGAATGTTGTTTACTTTATCAGATTTTTTTTTCTGTCTGCAACTGGTTATTAGTCTGAAAAGTGTTCATATGATTTACCGAATTTTCAGTAACTAATAAATTGGGAATATTGGGATTGTGGCCTGCAGGCCTTACTGAAAGAGCTAGGGGGGCTCCACCCCTCCCCCCCCGTGTCACTCATTTTATATACCTAGCTGTTAAAACCCTCTATTAAACAATCTAGCCTAAAAGCAACTGAAAAAAGGCAAAATTATACTATTAAGAAGCAATTCAAAAACAAAAAAGCGAACCCAAATGCTCAACTTACCGAAAACCTTACGACACAACACAATATTAGGGGGATTGTGAACGTGCCCTTTAACTTTTTCGCTAAATTCGAGAAACGATGCTGTCCGTACAAGAGTATGAACAGGAATGAGATCTAATCTTAAGAGAGGTGGAGTTGCAATCTATACACGTAATGACGTAACATACAAACCGATTGATCTTCAGAAATATTGCTTTGGACGGGGTATTTAAGTCTGTGCGATATCCCGTACGATCTCTAAAAGTAAAATAATTGTACTAAATTGTTATCGTTCACCTGATGGGAATGTGAGTTTATTTCTAGAAAAAGTTGAAGAGATTTTATATTCAATTTCTGATCCTAATTATATTTTTATTGTATGTGGCGATTTTAATTTTAATTGTTTTAATACTAAATGTATAAATTTTTTAAAATTGTCCAATATATTTTCTTCTTTTAGTTTATACCATGGCTGACCTGAGTAACAGACAGATCAGCGAGTAGTATAGATCACATTTTTACTAATGTTGTTCAGTTAGCTTCTTGTGTCTATGATAACACAATATCGGATCATAGAACTATTCTGGCCGATTTTGAGGTTTGTTCTGGAGAATCCAAAAAAATCTATCTTTGGAAAAGAGATTTTCATAAAGACGCAATTTACAATTTTAAAAGTTCTTTACTTGAGGAGACGTGGCAGTCAGTATATTGGGACGTAACATTTTCTGAATCCTTTGACAGTTTTATTTAAAAGTATGCAATATTATTTCAACAAATATTTTCCTTTATATGTCATGCAAACAAAATAGCTCTAACGGTTGGTTATCACAAAGTGTTATAAAATCAAGTAAATGACCAAAAAGATCTTTATTATTTTTCTAAAATTAATCCAGAGTTAAAATCACTTTACAAAGAGTCAAAAAAGGTTAATAGTAAATTAGTTAGTAAAACCAAAAAAACATTTTATCAAAATAAAATTTCCCTTTCTGAAAATACCACAAAAGCATGCTGGCAAGTTATAAATGAAATGACTAGCAAAAACTTTTTAAAGAAAAACATAGTTCTGCGTAGTGACCAAAACAATAAGATTTTTGACCCTGAGTTAATGGCCAGAATGTTTAATGACTTTTTTCAAAATGCTCCTTTTGAAATATTAAACAAAATTAAGATTTCCGATAGTATACCTGATTTTTCATTTAACATAAATGATAATTTTACCCTCTGTCCTTATACAGAACATGAACTGGGTGAACTACTTTAAAAAAAAAAATTAAAAACACCAAGTCTTGTGGATTCGACGAAATTCCAAATTTCCTAATAAAAGATGTATTAACCTTCATAATTAAGCCATTAACACATATTGTAAACCTTTCGTTCTGTGGCGGAGAGTTTCCTGCTAGATTAAAACTTGGTAAGATCATCTCAATTTTAAAAAGAGGTAATCAACTTAATATTCAAAACTATAGGCCAATTACTATTTCATCTGTTTTATCAAAAATGTTTGAATACGCATTTTTAAATAGGTTACTTTTACATCTTAAAAATAATAAAATTTTGTCTGACAACCAACATGGGTTCAGGGATGGTAAGAGTACAATCTCAGCGATAGACTCGTTTTATGAGAAAGTTGTTGAGCTTATCGATGCGGGCGAGTGTCCTGCTGGGATCTTTTATGATCTCAGTAGGGCATTTGATTGCGTTGATCACAATAAATTCTTAATAACCATTAAAAAATATGGTTTTGTTGGTCGATCCTTCGAGTGGTCCAAGTCTTTTTTAGTTGATAGGAGGCACGTTTCTGTCCATCATACGGACTCTCGCAACAATATAAGAAATTTTACATCAAATACTTTGGAAAATCACACTGGCGTACCCCAGGGATCCGTTTTGGGTTCGGTAGTCTTTCTGTTGTTTATAAATCAATTTGACAATATAGATCCAAGGTCCATATTTACGGCTTTTGCTGATGATGTTTCTGCTATAACATCAAATAAATCTGAAATTTTAGTAGAAAGTGGTTGTAATGAGCTTATCACAAGTATCAACTCATGGTTTTCTCGGCACTCACTCTACTTAAATTTCATCATCCGCAGAAGTGAGGGAGTTGAATGTTTCATTGGATATCAGTAGGCTTGGCGTTACTGAAAACGCCAAATTCCTGGGACTCTATATCGATTCAAACCTTAATTGGAAATCCCACTGTCAATACCTTATACCCAAAATAAATTTTCAGAGCTTTGTGCTACGACAATTGAAATCGGTTTTAACAGCTGAACAACTAATACAAGTTTATTTCGCTAATGTCGATTCTAGTTTGAGATATGGTGTCTGTTTCTGGGGTTGGTCAACATTCGCTAATGATCTCTTTGTAGCTCAGAAAAGATGCGTTCGTTCTTTAGCGGGGATTCCCCCTACTGAAAGTTGCAAAGATTTTTTTATTAAATTTAAAATTTTAACTATTGCATCGTTATTTATATTTGAATTGTGTTTGTATGTTTTTAAAAATAATGACAAATTTAAACAAAACTGTGATATACATAGATTTAATACTAGGAATTACAATAAATTACACACAAATATTTGCAAGTCTAAGGTAGCATTCCGATCACCTAATAATATGGGCCCACTACTCTTTAATATTCTTCCAAACCATATTAAGAAGTGTACTACTCTTAACCAGTTTAAAATCCAATTAAAACAGTTTTTAATTACTAAATGCTTTTATCGGGTTGATGAATATTTAAATATAATAATTCAGGGTTTTGTGTTTATATAATACATTTTTAATTTTAGTCTTAGGTTAGTTTTAGAAATTTTTGACTCTTCCGATACAATTTATTATTATTGTCTTATGGAAATAAAATGATTTGAATTTGAATTTGGGCAAAGAGATAGCAGTAATTACTGTTCTAGATAAAGAAAGAACATTTAATGATGCTTCAACCCTTTCCACTAAAAGAACGCTGGATAGAAGACAGATATTAGCTACTGTGTACCAACATACATGCCTGGAAAACATAACTATATCATCATCCTCGGGCGAGGCTACCATTATAGCTAAAATAGGTAGAGGATATCCCCAGGGAGGAGTTTTATCTTCACTGTTGTGGGCTATTCTGGTAGATGATCTAATCCAAAAACCACCTGCTGTAGGTTTTCTATGTTTAGGATAGTAGGATATGCAGATGAGATAGCGATAGTGGTGAGAGAATTAATTTACCGGCACACATTTGGAGAGAAGTCAAAGAGCTGTCAATAAGTGCGAATAGCTCTCAATTCATCCACAGAAAAAATAGTGATTCCCTTAGCACATAAAAAAAGCCCTGAGAAGGATAAAACCTCTAATTCTTAACAGGGACACAATTTCCTTTTCCACAGTTGTGAAACACTTTGGAATCATTTTTAACCAAAAGTTGACATGAAATTCATATATTCCAAAAATTACAAAGAAGGTTACAATAGCATTAGGCCGGTAGAGCAGATTATGTGGGAAAAAACTGGTGTCTAAGCCCCAAGATGACCCCATGGTTATACATGGTGGTGGTGAAACTCATGATAATATATGGATCTGTGGTTTGGTGGATAAATACCAGGCATTTTTGCCTACATTTTACACCTTAACAGAGTGATATTTTGATCAAGTCACTATAATACCAAGTTGCTTTTCCTTTTCTAAAAACTTCTGTTGAAGTCCTCGATGAAGTGGTATTATGACTAAAAACTTTTACTTGTGAAATATATTGGAAACACTGTGCAAGAGTACAGTACTTTTTAAAACAAAACAAACTTAAAGATAAATTTTAACCATATTAAGGAATTAAAAAAATATATAAAAGAACTGTTAGATGCAATATCAACCGCCTTATATAGGTAAAATTAATGATCCTGATCCTCTGACTACATTAACCCCGCCAAAAAGTAGTAGGGAGATTCATAAGAAATTTTCAAGTGGAAAAATGCACTGTCTTTTCAAAAGTCTGAGGATTTGGCTGAAGTTTTTCGCCTACTGTACTAGTTTTTTACGCGATGATCAAACATATATCGAGCCGAGCCTGTACGAGTAATATAATGCTCAATAAGAAGACGCAACAGCTGTATCAAATTGTGAGCTCGAGTGATCAATCATTCAATAAAGGCTCAAAACACTTACTAATATGAAAACACCGTCACAATATAACGAGCGCAAAACCTTTGCTTTCGTGGAAAAAACAGACCCCTAGTGGATCGTTTACGAGCTCCGAATTGCTTGCCCCCCTGCTTATTTGAAAATGGCTTCCTGTCTGCGTACGTTACATGTTACATTACAGGCTTGGCTCGTTATATCGGTATATGTTTACTTGGCTTAAGATATTACTGGCGAATTTAGTCGCTTGCCACTGTGTCATTTTGCGGAAATATCCTGCTACATGTGTCGGCTGGTATGTATTTTTGATGTGTACACATCTTACGCGGCGGTATGAGGGAAATAATGTCGGCAAATGGGACCGAAATGTGCAAGCGGATGGGGACGGAAATGTGCAAGCGGCTGTGACATCATAACCATGCGCAGTGATTTTACGAGGGCTGCTCAAAGATTTATGTATGTCGAAGTCGAATAGGATATGTTTACACATCAGTATCTCGAGTAGTAGTAGACTCGCTTATTTTTGAAGTGAAACTTCGGAACGCGCGCCGGCAGTAAAAGCGACAAGTCCGACACGATGACATGTCCCGATTCTTGACGCGCGCCGGGAGTAAATTTAGAAGGCCGCGACATAACGAGATGTCCCGAAAAAGCTTTACGATATTTTATTGTGATATCTTTGTTAGTTTACAAGCAAAAATATGGGATTTGCTCTATTACCTTGTCAAGACATAAGCGAAACTTTTATGAAGATTTTTTTTTCATTTAGGCCTTCCCTTTTTGTCAATTGAGTGGTATATTTAAAAAACTACATTTAACCAAATCTGTTGTGATATGTATAAGGCTAGGGTGTTTAAGTTTAAGAAGCTTCGCTTCAGATATGCGCACATAGTGGACAACTCTTTTTTTATTATTATAAGGTGGAAATATTTTCAATCTAGTTTTTTTATGGCAGTGGCACACACACTAAAGGGAGATCCTATGGCGCTCGACGAGCGGTGTATGTGCGAAGATTAAACTCTGCTTCTTTCTTATAGATATGGTATTTATAAAAATAAAATTTGCGTGAAATAAAAATAAAATGCAAAAAGTGTGCAACGGATTACACCAATTAAATTTTATAGGGATGGAATCTTAAGTCTTTGGTTAAAATCCGTTGCACACTTATGCGGGCCTGGGGATGTTTTCGGATTGGGCGCCTCAGATTCTCAGTCGCAGCACGGCACACAATTTCAATGTTCTTTGGCGTTCTGACAGACTCCTGGTTACCTAGTCACTTCTGATTTGTCTGAATCTTTGAACCCATGATTTTCCTAAATTTTTCGACGGAGCATCACGTATACGCCGAATATTGTAACGGTTGCAAAAACGTCGCCGCGCCTCGACATAGGAATCGTTCGATTTAAAAGGCGCCTCGACCATGTACGCACGTTGTTCGTTCAACCAAAACTCCATGTTTACTGTTACTGATAATGCGCATGTAGTCGTCGCAAACTGCCAGCGCTACCCCCTACTGTAACTAAATTCAGTGCCCCGAAAGTAGGGCGCCAATTTGTAACGAATTGAACAGTTGGGCGTCACTTTGTAATGAAATACTACCTCAGTAGCCAATTTGTCATGATAGCTAATTTATTTAATCAAAATTGCATGAGACTTGTTTTAATTTTCATCGTTAACGGAGATTTTTATATTTTGGGCGCCACAGTTTTTAGAGACAATGCGAACTAAATATAAATATTTAGATATCAATAACTATAAAGATAAGAATGTCAGCAATTTGCCCTTATAATTCGTGTCTCACAGACCTCAATCTTGCGATAAATTAAACAAAGGAATTTCAAAATAACAATATATTAATTTTACAATTAATTTACAAATATGAGTGATGAAATTTGAAAAATTGAAATCTATATAATCAGATGTAAATATAACTTATGAAATTGTTTGAAATATAGTTTTTGAATAAATTGACTAGCAATGAGAATGAAAGTTAAAAGATTAAAAAAATAATAATAATAACAGAGGTCTTTACAATCGATTAATCTTCTGACTGACTGATACTTAACTTCGCTCAGTTATTCTGTAACCATGCGATCGTATTGGGACCTCCACTGGAACCGCTTTTGCCTGTACTTAAGTTCAGTTGAGTTAGGGTTATCCAGGACTTATAGGTAATCCATGTGACGATTCCCACCAATTTGCATGGTGCAGCTGTCGTCGACGTCTCCAATCAGTCGTAACATGAAGGAAATAGACAAGTCTTAGACCAACTTATACTGCTAATTAACTAATGTTCAGGGAAATATCGTGTGAACCTCAGTTACACTGTTTCATAGGATGTAGCAATCAACAATTTGAAAATTTACTGGTTACAGCAGGTATAATCAGAACTTAAATTACAATTTATGTTGAGCAAAAATTATAAATAATTACTGTTACTCAAGATATTATTTTTCTTTACTTTAAGATGTGAAATTCAAAAGTGTTGATGGTGCGATCGGATAGAGTTGACACAAAATACTTGTCACAGTTATTTCGGAACAGGTATCAAGGTGGAACAGTACATAACAGGTATCAATTATCTAAAATACCTGTTCCAGCAATACTAGCTGTTATCAAGGAATTATAATACTTGATACTTCGGTATTCAAGAGTAAATAGATACATGGCGCGGGCATCCATCCCGGTCACCGGTGACTATAACTGGCTCGGGTATTTCGATTCAATACGTACTCTTTCGCTGTAATGTTATGTTTTTACTTTTGACTCTCGAGGTTATTTTTACGGACAGCGCGTAAAGCGTTCCAATGTAATCGAAGGCAGAATATTAGGCGATAACATTTTAACAAAATTACAGATTAGTTAGTCGATTTTTGTATATATTTAAATTAATATCTAATTATTTTATTAAAAAAAAGCATGAATCAATTGCCTTAATCTTTAGATTGCTTTGATTAATGAAGAGAAAGAAATAATAACAAGTTTCGGTTTACGGATTGGTAGGTTCGTATAAAGTCAGTACCGCTTTGCCTAACTTAAAAATTGCTTTCGCAGAGAGCCCTTATTCTTATCTCGTTCTGTTTATATATGAAAAAAAGAAATGAATAACATTTTTTATCGTTTCAGCTATTTAAAAAACCATGTAACATGATGACTAATAACTGATCTACGACACATTTATGACCCTTTCTCTTTCGGTATAAACTATACTAATATGCCAGAATATTTTTCCTTGTGCGATGAAACCGATCTTCTTTTATTTCAGTATGGATTATGGATTTAGTTTAATTCGTTAACTGCAATAATTAGGTAGTTGTTTATTCGCATTTATTTATTGTTTCTTTAACAATTTTATACACACTTTATTTATTATTATTGAAGTAAAATCTTAAATAACATAATGCTGGAATAACGCACGGTACAATACACTATTGCATCCAACATTTTTAGGATAGGTATAGATGCAAATCAAAAAATCAATCAATTTATGCTTCATATCTTGCTCTATCAATAATATTATTATTAAGCTGTCATATCTCCTTTTTCAACGCGTGGTCTCTATATTGTTTACATTAACAGAATATTAGTCTTTCATTTTTGGGCATCCATATAATTTAAAATGTAATGCTATTTTCATTCGCTTTGTCTTTATCGGCAATCCCGATTATACAAAAACGTATCCTTCTTCGTCTAGTAGCATGGACCATATTACACGACACCTTATCATGTTACTCAACGTATATCAAGATCAGCCATATCGCGAATACCGCCTACTGACTGACTATATTGCAGAAAACGCAAACGCCGCACAACAGTCGAAGGCCTAGGCGGCGAGCCTGCTTATCGCCAATTTGTTTATCCTAGTGAGTTAACGTTTTAACTGATTAGCTCAATACTATCCCCAAAACTTAACTCTACAAGCAATAAAAAATAAACAATACATTTTTACATATGTTTTACATGTTTGACAAATCTGACATGCCTAATTTACATTTTAGAAAATTAAATCTAGGTTTTGCAATTGCTTTTGTAAAAATATCTGCAAGGTGTATTTCTGTTGACACATATTCTAATTTTATTGTACCATTTACATAAAGATCTCTAATAAAATGGTACTTTACATCAATGTGTTTAGTACGTTGGTGAAATTCAAGATTTTTAACTAATTTAATGGCACTTATATTGTCCATAAACAAAATATTGTCCTGTTTAGCCGCATTAATACTAATTTCACTTAACAAACGTATTAACCATAGAATTTCTTTCACTGCACTAGCCGCACTCACATATTCTGCTTCTGTTGTGGACTGGGCGACACATTGTTGTTTTCTGCTCTGCCATACGATTGCTGCACTGCCATACATGCACAATACACCTGATGTTGATTTCCTCGTCTCATTGTCACTTGCAAAATCCGCATCACTGTATGTTACAAAATCTCCATTATTCGTATAGAGCAGTCCAAGATTTTCTGTGCCTTTTAGGTATCTAAGGATTCTTTTAACTAGTTGACAATGGGCTTTCGTCGGCTTGTCTAATGCTCTGGAAGCAATTCCAACGACAAATGCGATATCAGGTCTGGTGACTACCTGCAAATACATTAGACTGCCCACTATCTCTCTGTATGGAAAATCTTCTTCTTCAATATCTTCACTGGCTTTCCATCCAGTTTCCATGGGCGTAGAAACAGGTTTTGCCTCAGCCATTTCAAAACGATACAAAATCTTTTTTATATAACTGGCTTGATTGATGAAAATCGGACCATTTCCACACCGCTGAAGTTCAATTCCTAAGTAACTGTTCACATTGGTTGTAACTTTTGCTTCAAACTCAGCTGGGAATGAAAATCCGAGGCTTCATTTTCACAATTTGTTGCAAATCAATCCATCATCCACGTATAAAAGTAATAACAATTTTGTACTGTTGAAGTCTTTAACATACAAACAAGAATCAGCGCTGCTTTCTATTAAGCCATATTCCAAAAGAAAATGCTTAAATGCTTTATTCCAGCACCTAGGGGTTTGTTTTAGGCCGTATAAACCCTTTACTAATTTGCACACACGGTTTGTGCCATCTTCGAAGCCTTTGGGTTGTTGCATAAAAATATCCTCGTCAAGCGTGCCATAAAGAAATGCTGATTTAATGTCAAATTGTTTCAAACTTAAGTTTTCGCGAGCTGCTACACAAAGCACCGTTCTAATAGTGTCAAAACGTGCCACTGGACTGAATGTCTCTGAATAATCGATGCCCTTTTCTTGTGAAAAACCTTTGATGACAAGGCGAGCTTTATAACGTTCAATTGTTCCATCCAAATTGTATTTAATTCGATAGACCCAACGATTATTAATCACTTTCTTGTTTTCTGGTTTATCAACCAAAAACCATGTAGTGTTTCTATGCAACAAGTCGATTTCTTCTTTCATAGCATTAATCCAGTATTGGGAATCTTCTGAGGAAACTGCCTCACTATAACTTGTTGGTTCAAAATCGGCTAACATTGCCACAGGAACCCCAAAGAAATCAGGTCTTTTGATTTTGTTTCGGTCACGTAGCTTGGATAAAACAACGGGTGATGACACATTTTCTTCTGTAGCTGATTCGTTAAACTCGTCGACCTCTTGCTCAGGGTCGTTCTGAAAATTTTCAAATTCACTCACAGAAACACACAGCTTTTCCGATTTAAAGGTGACATCATGGCTCAAAACTACGTCATTTGTCTCAGGAACCCAAACACGATATCCTTTTACACCTTCCATGTAACCCACTAGATACCCTTTTTGAGCTTTCTTGTCCCATTTAGAGCGTTTCTGCTTTGGTATATGCACAAAACATTCAGTACCGAAGACTTTCAGATTATCAATTTTTGCATTTTTGCCAAACCACAATTCGTATGGAGTTTTTCCATCAACTCTTGTAGGACCGGTTCTATTGATTACGTATACGGCCATGTTCACTGCTTCTGCCCACAGAAACTGAGGAATATCTGGGTTAGAATGAAGCATTGAGCGAGCTGCCTCCATTATTGTACGATTTTCCCTTTCAGAACTGCCATTCTGCTCAGGGGTATAAGGAGCAGTTGTCGAATGTTTTATTCCTTTACTATTCAAGAAGACAGCTATTTCCTTACTAGCATATTCTTTTCCTCCATCCGTACGCAACTCAACAATATCCTTATCAAATCTGGTTTTAACTTCATTGCAAAATTGTTTTAATTTAATTTCCACATCTGACTTTTTATTCAAAAAATAAACGGTGCGAAATTTACTAAAGTCATCTTTAAAAAACATAATATCGTTTATTACCAATAGATTGAACATTCATTGGACCACAAACATCAGAGTACATAAGCTCTCTCGAATTCCTAGAAATATCTTCCCTGCTGATAAAACTCTGGCGATGTTGTTTCCCGTACGCGCAAGCATCACAAAAAATGTTGTCGTCGGTCACATCAATACCCGCTTTGTTGATAAATGTTTTCACGTGTTTTTTATTTTGATGACATAGCCGTTCATGCCAAAGTTGTAATGTTTCAGCCGAATAAGCGACACAAGCAGTTTCTGGTGGTATTACGCGTAACTTCATACGATAGAGATTATCGGCTTCTGTTCCAACTTCGATTACTTTATTGCTTCTCACAAATAAACACTTGGAACCGTTATCACTCAAAATAAAGTCGACTCCCTTTTTTGCTGACATCTTAACAGAGAACAAATTCTTAGCCATATCGGGTACAAACAAGACATCGTACAGTGTTGCCGATATCCACTTTTCTCCGTCAAATGTTTCAACATCAATGTTGCCACTTCCCATTGCATGCACTTGATCACCATTTCCAACATAAACTGGTTGTGGATCCTGAAATTCCGTATACTCACAAAACCATTCACGCTTGTTTGAAATGTGATTCGATGCACCCGAATCTATTATCGAATGGGTGTCACTTCTGTCAGCAATTGTAATGTTCCCAACAAAAGCCTCTCTTCTTGTTTGAGCACTTACATTCTTCCTTGGACAGTCTTTCAGTAAATGTTCTTTTGAACCACATATAAAACAGCCTTTACAGTCTTCCGTTTCGTGATTGATCTTTCGACACAACGAACAACGCTTAACATTTTCACCCGATTTTTAATTTTTCACAAACTTCGGTTTATTTTTATTGAAATGTTTACCTTTAAAATTTAATTTGGTGAGCAAAGCTACTGTTGACTCTTCCTCATCCTCACGTTGCTTGTCCAATCGCAGTTCTTCGGTTAAAAGTCGTGTTGTTAATACTTCAAGCGTTTTCTGGGAGGGTTGTGTTGAATCCCATGCACTATGAAAGTAGTTGTACTTAGATGGTAAAGTTGATAAAACTCTTGTCATTATCATGGACTGCGGTATTTCCCCACCTAATTTCTTCATCTTAACAGCCAACTGTTCAAGCTGAGAAATATGTTGAGCAATGTTACTATCAGCATCCCACTTAAAGTCAAAAAACCTTTTTTGCACTAAAGACAAACTTTCGTCCGATTTTAAGTCGTACACACTATGCAATTTTTGCCACATTTCACGAGCAGTAGCGCAATTCATCAGCAGTTGTAACGGCTTACTTTCTACAGTTGTAACGAACAGTTTTCTTGCCATCCCGTCAGCTTTGTTCCACTTCTTTAATTTGTGTTCATAGTTAGCCTCACGTTCTTCAGGCTTGAGCTGAATACCTTCGCAGACCTCTAGGGCTTCTTCACTATCCAGTAATGTTTGCATAACAAACTGCCACTGTTGCCAGTTATCTGAGTCACGCAGCTTTTCAATTTTGGTCATGTCAAGCTCCATCTTCGAAGACACTTACAAACGCCAACACAAAGAAAACACGCGTACTTAGTTACTGCAACTCACCACTTATTATTCTCATACAAACGCCAACACAAAGAAAACACGCGTACTTAGTTACTGCAACTCACCACTTATTATTCTCATTCGCACACTGGGTCCATAACCTGTTGAGGGTGCGATCGGATGAGAATAGTAGAACAACTCTTATACCAAACAAAAGATTTATTAGATAATGAAAATTGTTAAAAATACAAGTCCTTAACTCTACGCTATATTCTTACTGACTGACTATATTGCAGAAAACGCAAACGCCGCACAACAGTCGAAGGCGGCGAGCCTGCTTATCGCCAATTTGTTTATCCTAGTGAGTTAACGTTTTAACTGATTAGCTCAATACAAAGAAAATTATGGAACTACGTTCCAAACAGTGGCTCTCGGCAAATCTAAATAAAAAATAGCTTTAATTTAATGATAAATAGAAAAATAAAGGTACAACCTCTCTATAAACGAGTCTTATAACTCCAAATAAGTAATTTCTATTAATTTTTGTATATGTATGGCCTTTGTCACATATACGATAATTGAGCGTAATTACGCCTCAATTAATTAAAGATAAAGAGAAGGTAATCACTATCTCGCATTGAGATAGAAATTTAGATAAAAAATAAAAAAACGAGGCAAATTTACACATGTGAGATTAACCTCTCATAAATGCAAATCAATGTCGGTACATCGGTGATAAGACGAGACAGGGCGAGTGCTAATAATTATAAGCTTGATGTAACAAATAAACTGAAAATTTAATTAAATAAGCCTGGAAAGAAAAAATGTTAAAACCAACAATACTATGAGGGGAAAGTCGAAGAAATTCTACTGAAAATTCAATTTACTACCTTTGCAGGAACATATAAAACTTACTGCAAGAATTTCCCAAATAATACTGTTCAATTTGAATGGAAATACGTAAAATAAAGTGCGTGATTGCTAAACGATGAAATAATTACGATCTCTGTAAATTTGGACTAAACCATTATCGTTACATGAATTTGACTAGTGAAAGACGCAATTATCCACCAATAAATCGGTATCTTAGCCCAACGGTCACTACAAAAATTTGAGAGTTTATTGGAGCTGTAAGTTAATTGAAAGTGTAATATAAAAATGCTAAATTCTTGCTTTAGCCAAATACGATCAAGCGAATCAGAAACAATTATTAATTATATATTCAAAAATGTGAAAATTAGTAAAGTATATTGCAAGATGAATAAAATATTTCAAGATTAAAAACTAGCACTCACCCGGTCAGGCGTCGCCACAAAGATAAAACGACTTCGCTTTCAAAATTTAAGACATTCTACAAATTATGCTTTTCGATGCCTTAATTGGATAGTTTATATCATGTGACTACCACTATAGGTCACGCAGCGTCAAACCAAAGAAATACTCAATATATACTAAATTTAGTAACAAATCCTCAAATTGTAGGTATAAACCAGCGTACATGTGCTTCTTAAATAATTAGTTGCATGAAATATACCCATTCGCGAATAGATGTCACTGGCGATTCATATCCCAAACATCGAAAATCATTCGTAATTAAACTGAATTTAGTGGAAAGGAATATGCTAATATTCCGTTACACTACAACTATTAAATTGGCTGTTCAGGGTACGTTCGAAAAGGGCAATTTATTCTGAGTCACCCAGTATAAATAGCCGAACTGCTGCTAATAAGGAATACTTAACGGAAATAAACAAGCAAAGGACGGTAGGATATACCTACCCATTAACATTTAAATCGAAATAATTTGTGGAACAAGATTATATTTTCAGATGGACAAAATTTTCACTCCTGTAATAACGGGAGAATTTACAGGCCAACTGGAATGAGGTATGATGGAAGATACACATATAAAACCAACTTCACATCACAGCATTATATTGCCCCCTATATATAAGGCCCGAATAGTTGAAAAATATCTCGAGGAAAACAAATCCATATTTTACCATGACCCTGGAAGAATCCTGATCTAATCAAAAATAGAACGTTTGAAGGGAGATAACAACATGTACGTATATATACGACTTGCCCCTCACAAATCAAGAAGAACTACGAGAAAGAATAAATGACGATTGATATATAATACCAGAAGAGTATACCAAAAATTAATTAAGATCTGAATGATGTTTAAAAACTCTTTTAATGTCTTCTCGTATTTCTAAAAAAGGTATAATAAAGGAAATTTGTTTTGATGCACAATAAAATAAACTTTACTCAGTAGATTTGCATACTTCTTAAGGCCTAGGAGCTACTCTACAACTAGATTTTTACTGTAAATGTTGACCCTTTCCCAAAAATTTTGTGCTAACAAAAACATCGTACCAGCTTCTTTTTAAAATGGCGCATAAGCAAGCAAAGAATGTTAAAAACTGTTTGTCTATACCTGGCGACAAATGTTGTTCTTTTTTCCAAATCATAAGGAAGTTTTACGTGTTAAAACTTTCGAAACTATTGTTTTGCGACATGTTTTGTGCTCTACCAGCTATTCCACATTAAACGAATGTCACTGAAGTAAATTTTGCTTTATCCGAACGTACCCGGTTTGACGTGTAAGACAAAGAAAATCTTTAATGACTTGGGCTCTCATACTAAACTTAAAGGTTAAATAATTTGTACTTTATCACGTATATTTGCAGACACCAGGTCCATGCTCATATACTGTATTACACGAGCAAAAAGCGCGTTTCTTCCTCATGTGATTACGAATCTCGCGTATGGCTCGCCTCAACAAATTCTCACAGTTCGTAAGAACTATGCACGTTTCTAAACTTGTCGCATTTTCAACTATTTTACTAAAACTGCTACGCAAATAGTATATTATGTAATGAGCATTTAATGACAGCTATCAATATTATTAGCCATAGCTCATAGTGCCGAAATTAGCCAGGCTGCCTAACATGATAGGTGAGACATCATCTGCGAGGAAAGTTAAGTCCATTACTCGCGCATGTTCTTACAGACTGGTTGAAAATATATTGTTACGTAATTACGACATAAAAGTCTACGCTACGTTTCCCCTCTATTTACCTTTCAAGCATGTTGCCGGGTAACACTCAGTTATCAGTTGATAAGCAGCGTTTCATGGGAGTGTCACATCAACACGGTGTAGAAGAACGGGTGCGATTATCCAAGGAACTAATTTTATTCTAAATATTTTTTTCCTTTGTGCTCTTACAACAAATATTATTTACGACTAAATCTATTGAAATTCCTATAGAATAAGTTGTTATTTCTTCGGAAATCCAACTATTTGTATGCAGATGTCGATCACGTCAAGGAGCGGGAAAGACTGTCGAGGTTGTTTGAGGAAGTGTAAGCTGACGAAAATTTTGTAGATTATGATGTGAATGATTAAAAATACTTTGACGATATAGAAAGTGATACAGAGCAAGAGTTTGAGAATGATGCAGGTGATTATGTATCTGTTGCTACTTCCAGAGATTCAGACTTTATATGAGAAAGTAACAAAAAGGCTCAAACATTATCCATCAATTTTTTTAAAATACTTGTATGTGTATTGTCTTGAAAATACTAGGGGTAAAACGTTATGCAAATCCCAAAAATTGTCCTCTCGATATTTGGCTGTCTTTGTTTGACGAAGAAATCATAATTATCATTGTTGATTGCGCTAATATATTAATAAATAGTATTTCTCAAGATTCTTCTAGGGAAAGGGATGTCAGAACTACTGATCTGATAAAAGTGCTGGTTGGGATCCTATATCTTGCTGGAGCCAGAAAAGCTAATCATACGCTTTTAGGCGACCTTTGGCGACGGATGGTACTGCGGTTGAAGCTTTTTGTCTTGAAATGAACAGAATAAGTTTCCAATTTCTAACGAGATGTCTTCGCTTCGATGATATACATACAAGATAAGGGAGGGTATAAATTGATAAACTGGCTCCAATTAAAATATTGTGTGAAAAATTCAACGGAAATCAAAAAAATTTTACTCACATCCTTCACATGTAACCATAGATGAAAAGCTTGAACCTTTTAAAGGTAGTTATAGCTTTAGACAATATACACCTAGCAAGCCAAATTAATATGTCCTAAAATTATTCGCTTTCTGTATGATCTGTACCAGCCATATGAAGGTATATGTGGGTGAGCATCCGAAGACAACTGGTAAATCAGTAGTAGAAAGACTTTCTCAGCAATACTAATAAAAAAGTCACCACAGATAATTACTTCACCAGCATGGACTTTACAGAAAGTCTGAAATAAATTAAGCTAATGTTTTAAGGGACCATCCAAAAAAAAAAACAATAGGTAGGTTCTCTTGGAATTCGTTCAAAGAATTGCAGTCCCATTGGTGTTTGGGATCTCTAAAGACATAACACTGGTGTTTTTCACTCCAAAAAAGTTAAACATTTGCTACTTATTTCAACAATGCATTATGCAGATGATATCGATGCTCGTACGAATAAACCAAAAATGATAATGCCTATAATGACATTAAAAAAGGTGTGAACATTGTAGATAAATTGTGTGCTCAATATAATTATGCTTGCAGTACCAGACGATGGTCAATGGTGTTATTTTATAGCATGATCTGGTATAAATGTATTTACTGTTTATAATGGAAATAATCTCGATTCAGAACCATACTTGTTAATGAAAGTCATTCACTGACATGCCAAGGCTCCAAGGCCTACTCGCTGTAGACACTTTCGACAAAGCTATTAAAAATTCAGTCAAAGTTTTCCGGACAGTGCAACACGTTTTTCTTCTTGAAGTTAAAACTAAAGATTTTTTTCAATTATTAAAAGGAAGCCTAGCCCCGGAGATTCGTGTTAGAAATGCCCGGCCCCGGTAGTGGGGTCGTTAGAGCGCCACCAGTTCTGTCCAACTAAACTGAAAAAGCTCCGCTGGTGTTGTGCAGGGTGGGTAGGCTGGCTTATTAAATCAATTATTACTCAAGCTTAACTTAACACGAAAACAAGAAAACACAATCTAAAATTTAAGGAACAACATATTATCTACTAAGTTTTCTTTTTTTCAAAACACAGCAACAACTTACAGTAAAATTTGCAACTTTAAAGACCAAGGAATGTCGGAGGACTATTAAAGAAATTGATAAATAGAGTACAATATGGATATTGTACGGAGACCAATTCTGTTGTTAACGGTACTGTATGCCTTACAACTAAATGCACTAAATGCTACAAACCCAAGTGATCACTTTGATGTTAACTAAGCTAATTATATCTAGGTAAGCGTTCGCTAATAGCTGCACCGATTTTAAATGTAGCAATAATAATATGTAGCAATGAACGGTCACAGTAATTAAATCAAATTACTCGATAAATTAATAAAAAGAATAAAATTAAAATAAAACTATTGAAAGCGTGGCTGTCGATGCTTGATTCATATTATAAAGAGAAAAAATTCAGAGCGGTGATAAATGAATGAAAAGAATAAAATTATTGAAACTGTTTTAAAGCCGGTCAATGCTTGACTTATATTAAAAAGAGAGAAAATTCAGCGCAATTAGATTAACTGGTCCGATAAACCAGTGAATAAATGAAAATAAAATTAATGAACTATCTCATAGCTTTGCGGTCAATGTTTGATTTATATTAAAAGAAGGAAAATTAAGAGCGATTATATTAAACGGATAAACAAACGAATTCATGAAAGATAAAGCCTCCGTACGAAACCCAAATCCGGTCGTCATATGGATACCTCAGGTACTGAGACTCGATGGCCCCGAGGAAAAATAGCCGAAGACTCGATAGCTCGGTGTCAAGATTGGCTGATAATTGAACTGTGGCCCACTAATTGAAGTTGCGGCCCGCTACTAAAACTTGTAGCCTGCTAGCAAAAGTGGTAGCCTGGTGGCAAAGGTGGTAGCCTGGTAGTAAAAGGTGGTAGCCTGCTGGTATAAGGTGGTAGCCTGCTGGTAAAACCCTGAAATAACCCAGTGCGCCTTAGACAAAGCCCCCTTACTTTAATAAAAAACCATAGCCCCCCCCCTTGCATAAACATATCTTCTTTATAAAACAAATTCTCCCAGAAAAAAAACATGGACTTGAAATGATCATCAGCAAATAAAAGAGATACCAAGGTACAGACAACTTGAATTAAAAAATATAGGTATGAATCACCCCTAAAATAAAATATAAACTTCCCCATATGATCAAAATTAAAGTTACATTAAAATAAAAATTCGGATTTGATAAAATGGAGTAGATAAGATAACATATGGGACGCAAAGCAAATGGCGAACTATGCATAAAAAAGGTTAACACAGATAAAGCAATTAAATCATTAATTTAGAAAAAAAAACTGTAGCAATAATTTCCTCGATCGTGTGTGAGGGTTATGGGAACTTCGACGGTTTCGGTCTTACACGACGAACGTGGAAAACCTCTAGAAATAAGGAAACAAAACCATTAGCGTCATGGCGTCGTCCGCATGCTTCACACGCAATAGGGGAAAAAATAATTCCAGAGAAAATGCTTACCCAGTACAGTATATAGATCCCGAAAATCAGTCGTGTCAAAACACCAAGAGATACCACAGTACATCCCCAATAAATGGGCGGAATTAAATCACAAACTAAATGTGGAGTCTATGAAACTGCACTCACGGCAAACCTTCGCGCCTTGAAAGTTAATCTTAGAAGCACTCTCGATAAGTTTCCGTCAATTTGCCTTTCTCCTTCTACGAGATCAAACGCTACATCAAATCTGCAAGTAGTGATGGGCTTTTCATGCCAAATGGTTCGATACAAGGAATAATTCTAAGATAACAAACGACTTAGTTCTCGTTAATTATGAGGGTAACATGACGGCGAAAGCCACAATTAAGGCATTGAAATCAAGTGATTCAAGAAATACCAAACAATATTCCCTAACAAAACGATAAACGTTTAAAAATTTAAATCGACGGCTGGTATTTATAAGAAATAGTACATTCCTATTACTCGGGACTAACAACCGAATGTTACAAAAAAGCAGCAGAAGTGTGGAAAGATCAAAGCAGAGGCCCCAAAACGATCTAACGATCTCAGAAAAGATCGGTCGCCAATTGGAGGTCAGCAACCAAGGGGTCCCCAATAAGTTATGAAATATTCAAACCGACAATAAAATATGAATCGACGAGTTTAATACAGCGTATTCGCAGGTTTTATTAACAGAATTCTTAAAAATATAAATCGGTTCGCTGGCCGTTCTTCAGTAATGTAATATAAATCAAGCCAAGCTATCCTAATAACAATGTGCTTTGCTTATCAAGTACAAATAAACATAGTCACAACGTGTTATAAATGCTAATACAAATATATCGTTAACCCATACTTAGAATAGAGTTAATTTACATTATGAAAGGCGGCAATTTCAAGCGAATTTTTAGCAAAACGAATCAATAAATCTAGAATTAATAAACCGATGAGTGCAAAATACATCATCTTTTTCTTAAATGCGGCATATAAATGAAATTATGAAAATATTTGACACTAGCAAAATCCGACTATTACAACAGCCAATTCCGAGATCCTAACAGAATGCCAAAAAGCCCGATAGGCACAACGCAAAAGCCAAATCAAGACGTTGATTGACACGATTCATGAGCTTAATAAAATGAAGGCTGTATTAAAGGATATCAAACAAAATAGAAATAAGACGGCATTTTATGATGGTTACAAATAACTTCTATCAAAAGTTAAAGTTTATTGTCTCAAAATTATATATTATGAGTTTGATACCGTGGTTAAATTCATCTCACTTTACACTTTAAAAGCTTTGAATAATCCTGTTTCTGTGACGTGGAAAAGCTAATGTACACCAAGGAATGCAAGAACATACTATTGAGGAATTTAATCAATAAAGTCGAGTTACCCCAAGAAATAAATATAGATTGCACCAAAATTACAATTCACTATACCCATACAAGATATGTATTTTATAAAATTAAGAAACTATCACACTATTCTAAGCTAAGTTAACGTTCTCGAATCAAAATTTGAGATCAAGCTACTAAAACCCACTTTAAAATAAACATCTACTTTAATTTAAGGCAACCACATGTGTGGCCGTCTTCACCCTTTCCGGAGAACAAAAAAATAAGAGGATATGGTCAAAACAGATGATCCCTATAACGAGATGTCAATGTAGATGAATGGATTCTAATCGTAATTAATTGAAGAATTATCAATATGCTATGTAATGTGACCATAAATATATAAAACAATTCGAAATTAAATCAAGTTATATCTCTTTCTTACTTTATAGAATTTAAGATATGACATTTTCATAAATTACCGGAGGAACAACTGGATGACTGGACGACGAAATCATCTGCTCTTTTAGCTGATTTGTTCCGCTTCTCTTAATTCTTACCATTATCTTCTCTATATATAAATTTATATATAAAAGGCTTGATGATAAAAAAACACAAACTGGCGAATTTGCTGCATTATTATGTATAATATTAACCTATTTGTCATAATATACCAGTAAACGTGAAACCAATGATCGGGTAAAAGATCATTACACGAAGCGCGAGTGTGAAATTAAATGTAGTTATCGTGTTGCTAATCAGCCGATATGATGAATGGAAAACTATAAATAAAAACGCACTTTATACCTAGATTAGACATAAATTGAAATACTGGACTAACTATCACGGAACGGCGCAAAGAAGCAGTGTCTATGCAGCACAAGCATTCTAATGTTTGATCAAGGATTACTGCCTAATAGCTTTTCCAACAAAAACGTCGCAAACGGAATCAATACTTCCGCTTTGTGCTTGAACCCTCCATTCCATCTGTCGAGGGAAGAAATGCGTTCTTGCGGCGCGGCGGCAAAACGGCAGCTATGAAAAATATTAGTTGGGTATAATAGCTCTATTTTCGTAAAAACGTGTGATATGAAGTAAGTAAATAAGTTAACTTTAACTGTTTAAAGTGACTAAGTTAACACTACTACAGATTGTGTATGTTGAAATTTTGAATTTTGATCTAGGTTACTAGTGAGTAAATACATACCGCTATAATCTTAGAAATAATGAGATGCCAAAGCGTGTGAACTAACCGAAACCGAGAGAACTTTCCCTTTTCTCTGCCGGTGCAATCGACGACGCGTTTCAGACTATACAGATCTCGTCATGTGGCAGGGCTGACAGAAATTGCTCGGTCCGCACCTTAAGAACAGACAAGTACAGTGTAAGTAGAGGAAAAATGCCGGTTGACCATCCTCCCATTTTTGGGAGGGCCTCCCATTTCCGAAAAATACCTAATTTAATAAAAAGTCTTGGAGTCTTGCGGGGATCGAACCTATAACCCTATGCATCATAGTCCAACGATATAACCACTAGTCCATTGGTGAACTTATAAATAATCGTTTAACTGTTGTATTTGAAGTTTAATCTAATCGGATACCAGCAGTAAGATATTAATTTAAGTCATAGCAATACCTAACTATATTTTAAATTAACAAAATAGATTAAAACTACGCATGACCCAATGCTCGAGCCGACTTCACCGAGCCTTTCACTTTCACATAACGGATGAATCCCAAGCCAGGGGCGTAACATAATTTTTCATTCACTTCGTCTATATATATTTTTAAATTGTTTAACCCATATAAAAGTAATGTAACCTATCGACTCCAATGGCGTACCTGTTTTACAGGTTACGTCATACGTCATTTTTTTTTATTACGTCATCTGTCATACTTGCCATTATCATCCGCGTAAGCAGCTCTATTTTATAGGTTATTTTTTCTGTCATCTGTCATTTGGTACTACGTCATCTGTCATTATCCATTTTTTATTACGTTACCAAAAGTAAATGGGATTAATAGCAAATATTCGATTTTACTCAATTTTTCGCTGACTACCTACGTCTCTGTCGACTAGACAAGCTGAGGATTAAAAACCCAGTGCCCTAATGAGTAATTCACTACCCATTAAGGTATTTAAATGCAGATTATTTTCAAACTAATACGATTTCTATTATTCCGGTATAGGCTTAAAATTTACGGAATGTGGATATACGTCATGTTAACGGATTTCTGCAACGCGCTCGTTCCTTACCTAAGAAAACGGAAATAAAAAACCAATTTTTTTCTATCGTCTGTTTATTATTATTATCAATCACATATCATTTAAAAGACAGAATCTAAAATTATATAATAGTTTAGCATTGTTTAAAGAGCAATACCAAATATTCCGTCCTCTGTGAAAATAGCATTCTGGTGTTTTTTTAAATTTACTCAACTTAGGTTCATTCTTCATAGGAAAGTTAAATATTTGTCTCGCATCAATAAATTTCTTTATAACATTCATCTTTAAATCGCCTTTAATCAATATTTTTGGGTTGCCATATATTTTTAATATATCCATCAAAACTTTTTGTAAATCATTCAAGTCGATGAATCCAGACTCCCAAAGTAATCCATGGTGATTATTTTCTAAATATGTAACTACTTTCAGATCTTCTTCACTCAATAGATGCTTGCAATACGGAGGTTTAAATAATACAGTACAACTTCGTTCTCCATCATAAATTGTAAGCTCTTTAGGGAAAAATCCACCTGAACATGGAAAACCTTATATATTTTCAGGAATGTACTCACCAAGCATGACGAAATAAAACCGTATCGACATTTTTTTATTTTTTGTTTAGGTGGATAGGAAAAAGAAACTAAAGCAAGAAATTTAACAAATAATTATATTAAATTCAATGCATATTTCATACAATAAAAAAAAATTAATGGTGGCCTTTTTTAATGAAATTATTTAAATGTATTTTCATTTTTACATGACAGCTATCATGTGAAAGAGAACAATTTTTGGACAGCCACAAACCACATAGAGAATGTATGTCTCTGTAACACAAATAGCACTTGGGAAATTCAACTTGCTGGTACGATTCTTTCTGCTTTTGGTGACTGGCCCGGATACGAGCATCCTGAATAAAGAAATATAGAATTAATATCTTGTTTATATCAAATGAATATGAGGTGATATTATTCCAAATTTATATCCTATTTCATATATATTCGGAACACCCTCCGTTATCCTTTTTTAATAGTTCGTATTATGTCTTTATATGGCAGTTCTTTTCGTAAATGCTTTCCCACACCACATTTCAAATAAAGTATTTATTTTATTTTATGGGGATAGGAAAATAAAATAAAAATCAAGAAATTTAACGAAAAATCATATTAAGTTCGATATATATTTCCAGGAATGCACAATAAGAAAAACTCTAATGGTAGCTAAAACATGTTGTAGTTTGAAGATTATTTAAAAATTTGCACTCTTGGGTATCTTTTCATAACAATGGAGACTGATATTTGTGATGGAAAAATGTAACTCATCATTAAATCTGTGTTTTGCTACCAATCATTTACAAAAATAAAACGAAATAAATAAATTGTATATGTTTACACTCACAGCAAAACCTTTGTTCATTGTTTTCCATTTCATGATGAAATCCTGCTGCTTTTCAAGTAGTACGATTAAACGGCTTAAATATTTGCTATAAGCAAGATGAAACCTGGAATAAATCCCAAAAATTAATGATTACCCTTTTTTAATGTAAGAGAATAACTTCTTCGTCATATCAACATGGCATTTGTTGGTAGACAAAATAAAGGAAAAATATTTATTTGCAATAAAATGGATGAGAAAAATCCATAATCGCTCATCATAGAGATTAAGTTTTAGCACAGTTTCGAATATGCAATTAAAAAGAATACCGGAAATTTTTGAAATAATATTAATGAGAAAGGATTGTTGAACTTTCAAATAAATATTCACCCTTAGCATATACCCGTTCATTGAATGTAATAACCTTACTTAAAAATATAGCAATATTTTCGAAAGGTAAATAATTTAAAACATTATCCGAAGAGACTGATGTGATGCTATTTATTTTTGAACAGCCTCACACTCCCGATTTTTACTAATGGTTCAAATGATATTAATTAGGCTGAAAAAAGAAATACATAAAAAATGTACTAAATGTATTGTATTAGTTTACTTAACCATACTTCGAGAAAATATATTTAAATTATTTGATAGCTACTCGATCTGCTTGTGGAAAGTATTATCTATCCATTGTACATGTGATTATCTATCCATTGTACATGTGATATAATTAAAAAATTGATATTTTTCAAAGTATTGAAATGACCTCTCTAACTTGTAATGTATAGAACACTTACCCCCTAAATAACACTAACAAAAAAAAAACAGTCAATGTTTAGAGTGTATAAAAAAATGCAAACAGCGTAACTTCTAAAATCTTAAAACTTCGCACGAGTATGAACAACGATCTGTTATGAACTAAAAATTTGCGATAGGCCCTTCGTATAGAAGAAAGATGGGTCTAATGAGTTTGGAAAAGGTTTTTAATGACTTACTTTAGAATTTCAACATAATAGATTATTTCGAAAGTTTTAAGATTATCTAGGTACTAAATCCGTTTGAAACAAAAAAAAAAAAACATTGCCTTCAGATATATATATATATTTTTCTGGTACTTAGTTCTTTGAAGCCTCTGCACAAAATTGATTTGATTCAATCACATTTCCATTTATTCAAATGTGGATTCAATCAAATATTGACTATCTTTGCTTTGTGCATATACTATATCGGGTGTCTTATAGGCTCTATCGAGAGGATTAATACTACTATCACCTCGAGCTAATCTCTCGGAATTTTCTCTTAATGAAAAGCATGAACGGATTACAATACTGAAAATAATAACGGATAAGTATTTCTAACATACAATAAGATTCAACTCAGGTGGAAATTGTACAAATTCGAGTAATCTGTTCGGAATAAGTCTCTTCAACTACACTATTATCTATAACACATTTTAAAATATTATAATAATAATTTACAAAATGGATATTGTCTAGCAATCTAAGTCTAAGATGTATAAGCGGGAAATAGCTAACAAGCAAATATGACAATACATTAGATAAATAAATTATGCGGTTATTTCTTACAATCTTAAGTAGTCTACTATCACGCTCACAAGGAATGTTAGTTAAGGTGAACTTAGCTAATTTTAATACATTTTCACATAAATATCCTTCATCCTTGATACTTGGTTTCGAGTCTTCTTGAAACATAAGCATGGTTCTGTATGGAGATATCAAATCAAGCGCTATGTATCCATCACAGCATTCATAGCTTAAAGATATGGAGTCACTTATTGAAAAAATCTTGCTTAAAATAACCAGATCTGTCTGCTTCAATGTCTTCAATGTTTATATACGTTTTCAAGAAATTACACCCCAATTCTGTCGAATTAGCTTGACTACTCTTTCAGTTCTTCCTTTCACTTGACCTATGTTAACTTGAAAATATTAATTTATGTTGATAACATGGTGATATGCTTCGAATATCGCAACATGTTCGACAGGTTCTTCTTCACAATAGGAATTGTGTGAACCTAACTCATCAACACTAGATAAATCAGGTGAATATCCGAAATCGCTCAAATACTCTTGAGATTGCATTGTAAAAGGAATGACTAATTCTGCACTACTTGTAGAAACGATGAAGCTCTAACACGATGTTTTAACTTGAAAAAAGTTGATTAATACAGCAATGCACTAGTGACCCGAGGTTTTATACGCGCGGTGAAAAGCTGCTTCCACTAGAACAAACCAATATTTCTCAATTAACTGATACATATTCTAAAAAAAGGATATAGTAATCTGTGCAAATCTATTAAGTTGCAATTTTCAGATATATTAAGCCATTTATTAATTGACAAGTCTTCGTTATGGTTTACAACTCGAACCAGTTCACCATTTGAATTAAGTCCTGCATTAATTATTGTTGAACGGCAAGGGTTTCTTAAATAGAACCATCAGCAGGCAACACATTAAGGTATCGGAATGCATAATAATTTCATACTTATCGATCGATAACGCATTGTATAATATTAACAATTTTTTTGATTTATGAAGATGTTAACAGGGTTTTCCAAACGTATCGGATCTAAATTAAAAAAAATAATAAAATAACTCAATTTTCCAACTCACATCACCTACGCATATGTCTTTTTAACCTAATTCTTTACTCTTTAAACTTTCGAAATAATCTATAACGGTAAAATTCGAAAGCAAATTATTAAAAGGTTATTGAGGGATTACCGATAGCAATCCAAAACGAATAGACATTATGTAGGTATTAACTCGATTTAGAATCTGCAAAAAATTTTTTTGTTTTACGTGAACCAATCTATATGTTTGGCGAGAGGGGTAAAGCATGTCTTTGATAATGATATATAGCTATGATCATCTTTAATTTCCTGTATATGCAGAAATTGTTTGCATTTACATACTTTCAAATATATTGTAGGTGTTTTAGTTTAATTTTTAAGCTGACTATGTGGTGAATTATATATTCGATATTATACGAAAGATAGGATCACTGTCTCAGTCTGAATAAAGACTAAGAAAGCGACTCCAATCTCGCGGTTTTTGTGTAATGATTCTTATTTGTATAAAACTTTCTTTAAAAAATGGGTTATATGAAAGTAGGTAGCACCCATCTACATCATATAGGGTGTTTGAGAATACCTTAGATGATTATAAGAAAACCACAAATAACGAGTTTCGCTTATTTTTACGAATATTACCGCGGAAGAATAGTTTTACAACTATTTAATATATTTTCGCAGTAGAAACTTGACAATCTGACTAGATATAAATTCGTATCAAGCATAGACAATGACATTATATATGCATCTACATTTAAATATGATAGTCTCATAGATTTTCAAAACATACACATGTAACTTAAGGAAAGTATGTTACTCATATCAAGCATTCTTCATTTGAAGCATGCTTGCATGAGAGCTCCAAAGATTTTCAAAGCATAGATACACAACTTAAAAAAAAAACAGTTACTTGTAGCAAACCTTCTTCATTTGAAGCATGCTTGCATGACAACTCCAAAGATTTTCAAAGCACACACTCACAACTTAAAGAAAAATACGCTACTTGTAGTAAACCTTCTTCATTTGAAGCAGCAAGAATAGTTTCGATACTTAGTGCTTTGAAGTCTTTAAACAATTAGTCTCTCTACAGTTGCATTTCAACTTCTTCAAATAAACATTGTTTGTATTTACTTACTTTCAAATATATTGCAGGTGTTTTAGTTTAATTTTTAAACCGACTATATGGTGAATTTTATTATGCTAAAGATAAGGTCACTGTCTCAGTCTGAATAAAGACTAAGAAAGCGACTCCAATCTCGCGGTTTTTGTGTAATGTTTCTTATTTGTATAAAGCTTTCTTTAAAAAACGGGTTATATGAAAGTAGGTAACACATCTACATTATATAGGGTGTTTGAGAATACCTTAGCTGATTATAAGAAAACCACAAATAACGAGTTTCGCTTATTTTTACGAATATTACCGCGGAAGAATAGTTTTACAACTATTTAATATATTTTCGCAGTAGAAACTTGACAATCTGACTAGATATAAATTCGTATCAAGCATAGACAATGACATTATATATGCATCTACATCTAAATATATATGTACTTGCATGATAGCATTATAGATTTTCAAAACATACACATATGTAACTTAAGGAAAGTATGTTACTCATAGCAAGCCTTCTTCATTTGAAGCATGCTTGCATGACAGCTCCAAAGATTTTGAAAGCATAGACTCACAACTTAAAAAAAACAGTTACCTATAGTAAACCTTCTTCATTTGAAGCATGCTTGCATGACAACTCCAAAGATTTTCAAAGCACACGCTCACAACTTAAAGAAAAATACGCTACTTGTAGTAAACCTTCTTCATTTGAAGCAGCATGACTAGTTTCGATATTTAGTGCTTTGAAGTCTTTACGCAATTAGACTCTCTGCAGCTGCATTTCAACTTCTTCAAATAGACATTGTTTGAATTTACTTACTTTCAACTATATTGCAGGTGTTTTAGTTTCATTTTTGAACTGGCTATATGGTGAATTATATTATGCTAAAGATAAAGTCATTGTCTCAGTCTGAATAAAGACTAAGAAAGCGACTCCAATCTCGCGGTTTTTGTATAATGTTTCTTATTTGTATAAAACTTTCTTAAAAAATGGGTTATATGAAAGTAGGAGCACACTACATCATATAGGGAGTTTGAGAATAACTTAGCTGATTATAAGAAAAGCAAAAATAACGAGTTTCGCTTATTTTTACGAAATATTTTACAAATATTTAACATATTTTCGCAGTAGAAACTTGACCATCTGACTAGACATAAATCCGTATCAAGCAAAGACAATGACATTATATATATATCTACATTTAAATATATGCTTGCATGATAGCTTCATAGATTGTCAAAACATACACATGTAACTTAAAGAAAATCTGTTACTTGTAGCAAACCTTCTTCATTTGAAGCAGCAAGAAAAGTTCTGATACATAGTGCTTTGAATTTTTTACACAACTAGACTCGATACAGTAGCATTTCAACTTCCTCAAATGCCAATTCAGTCAAATGTTGGCCATACAGAGATTCAACTAAATCGTTTTTATAAGATTTTATTAACTCTCGATTTAACATCTGTAATTTTCTTTTTACGTGAACACACCTTTACGTTTGGTAAAAGAAGTAAAGTATGCCTTTGATGATGATGTATGATTGCTTATGATCATGTTGAATTTCCTGGACTAATAGAAATTGTTTGCATATACCTCTTTTTACAAATATATATAAAAGTTTCTCAAAAATGACTAATATGAAAGTAGATAACATATCTGCATCGTATAGAGAGAGTTTGAAAATATCTAAGATGACTATAAGAAAACCACAAATAATGAGTTTCGCTTATTTTAGCGAATAATGACGCATTTTATTGGATTAAGATCAAAATTGTATGCTACAAAACTGTTTTTCACGGTTGGAAAATTGAGAGAAGAGCGAGTTAAATTAGAAGTAGCGGGAAAACAACGAGATGAGATAAACTATTAGTTATGTATTAAAGGTGTAACCAAAAAAAAAATCAAGATTTACTTAGGTAATCATACAAAGCAGATAAGTAGGTTATCTCATTATTTAAACTAAACAAAACCATAGGATGAAAAAACGAAGACTAGACTGCACTTTTACTATTCAATTATTCAATTATTTACAGACTGATCTGTTAAAAGAACTATGATACCTAAATTTTACTCTGTGCGCTTGTATATCTTAAACTACTTCTACAAATTATTTTGAAATATAGCCTAAGGGCCACCAAGGCTTCGACATTATTTAATTCGAGCTGGAGTTTACTTTTACCAAAAATGCTCGTAAGAAGCAGTACATATACCTTCGATAAGACTTTGAAGCTTTGATCTATACTTTGAGCGACTCTCATTTATTAGTACTTTACCATTATTCAATAGCTGTGTCCATATGTGCTTAATACTTTGAAAATTTCAATGTATTGCAGATTGTAATTGAACTGAAACAATTACGATTTTCTTTTGTTACAGTGATAGGTTTGAATAAATATATAGAAGATCCAATCATGTTAATGGAAATAAAAGCAGCAGAGGAAGAATCGAAAGAACTTCAAGTAAAAGTGTAAGAAATGGAGGACTTTGCATTAGAAATATATAAAATCTATCTTATGTCTAAAGATTGTTTTAGGTTAAAGCAAATTGGGGATGCCATTGATGATGGAGAATGACGTCTGATAGATAACGTATGACGTTTTACAAATGTCGGCTGATAGGTGATAGATGACGTATTAAAAATTATGGATGACATTTGGCAAATAACATAACCTGTAAAATGGACTAGCCCAATCCCAAAATTGGGTTAGATTGGGTCGGCCCCCGACCCAATCTA
>MU182737.1:96909-153297 GCA_016904865.1 Pissodes strobi
AAATGATTTGAATTTGAATTTGGGCAAAGAGATAGCAGTAATTACTGCTCTAGATAAAGAAAGAACATTTAATGATGCTTCAACCCTTTCCACTAAAAGAACGCTGGATAGAAGACAGATATTAGCTACTGTGTACCAACATACATGCCTGGAAAACATAACTATATCATCATCCTCGGGCGAGGCTACCATTATAGCTAAAATAGGTAGAGGATATCCCCAGGGAGGAGTTTTATCTTCACTGTTGTGAGCTATTCTGGCAGATAATCTAATCCAAAAACCACCTGCTGTAGGTTTTCTATGTCTAGGATAGTAGGACATGCAGATAAGATAGCGATAGTGGTGAGAGAATTAATTTACCGGCACACATTTGGAGAGAAGTCAAAGGGCTGTCAATAAGCGCGAATAGCTCTCAATTAATCCACAGAAAAAATAGTGATTCCCTAGCACATAAAAAAGCCCTGAGAAGTATAAAACCACTAACTCTTAACAGGGAAACAATTTCCTTTTCCACAGTTGTGAAACATTTTGGAATCATTTTTAACCAAAAGTTGACATGAAATTCATATTTTCCAAAAATTACAAAGAAGGTTACAATAGCATTAGGCCGGTAGAGCAGAATATGTGGGAAAAAACTGGTGTCTAAGCCCCAAGATGACCCCATGGTTATACATGGTGGTGGTGAAACTCATGGATCTGTGGTTTGGTGGATAAATACCAGGCATTTTTGCCTACATTTTACACCTTAACAGAGTGATATTTTGATCAATTCACTATAATACCAAGTTGCTTTTCCTTTTCTGAAAACTTCTGTTGAAGTCCTCGATGAAGTGGTATTATGACTAAAAACTTTTACTTGTGAAATATATTGGAAACACTGTGCAAGAGTACAGTACCTTTTAAAACAAAACAAACTCAAAGATAAATTTTAACCATATTAAGGAATTAAAAAAAATAAAAGAACTGTTAGATGCAATATCAACTGCCTTATATAGGTAAAATTAATGATCCTGATCCTCTGACGACATTAACCCTGCCAAAAAGTAGTAAGGAGATTCATAAGATATTTTCAAGTGAAAAAATGCACTGTCTTTTCAAAAGTCTGAGGACTTGGCTAAAGTTTTTCGCCGACTGTACTAGTTTTTTGACGCGATGATCAAACATATATCGAACCGAGCCTGTAACGTGTAATATAATGCTCAATAAGAAGACGCAACAGCTGTATCAAATTGTGAGCTGGAGTGATCAATCATTCAATAAAGGCTCAAAACACTTACTAATATGAAAACACCGTCACAATATAACGAGCGCAAAACCTTTGCTTTCGTGGAAAAAACCGACCCCTAGTGGATCGTTTACGAGCTCCGAATTGCTTGCCCCCTGCTTATTTGAAAATGACTTCCTGTCTGCGTACGTTACATGTTACATTACAGGCTTGGCTCGTTATATCGGTATATGTATACTTGGCTTAAGATATTACTGGCGAATTTAGTCGCTTGCCACTGTGTCATTTTGCGGAAATATCCTGCTACATGTGTCGGCTGGTATGTATTTTTGATGTGTACACATCTTACGCGGCGGTATGAGGGAAATAATGTCGGCAAATGGGACCGAAATGTGCAAGCGGATGGGGACGGAAATGTGCAAGCGGCTGTGACATCATAACCATGCGCAGTGATTTTACGAGGGCTGCTCAAAGATTTATGTATGTCGAAGTCGAATAGGATATGTTTACACATCAGTATCTCGAGTAGTAGTAGACTCGCTTATTTTTGAAGTGAAACTTCTGAACGCGCGCCGGCAGTAAAAGCGACAAGTCCGACACGATGACATGTCCCGATTCTTGACGCGCGCCGGGAGTAAATTTTGAAGGCCGCGACATGACGAGATGTCCCGAAAAAGCTTTACGATATTTTATTGTGATATCTTTGTTAGTTTACAAGCAAAAATATGGGATTTTCTCTATTACCTTGTCAAGACATAAGCGAAACTTTTATGAAGATTTTTTTTTTCATTTAGGCCTTCCCTTTTTGTCAATTGAGTGGTATATTTAAAAAACTACATTTAACCAAATCTGTTGTGATATGTATAAGGCTAGGGCGTTTAAGTTTAAGAAGCTTCGCTTCAGATATGCGCACATAGTGCACAACCCTTTTTTTATTATTATAAGGTGGAAATATTTTCAATCTAGTTTTTTTGTGGCAGTGGCACACACACTAAAGGGAGATCCTATGGCGCTCGACGAGCGGTGTATGTGCGAAGATTAAACTCTGCTTCTTTCTTATAGATATGGTATTTATAAAAATAAAATTTGCGTGAAATAAAAATAAAATGCAAAAAGTGTGCAACCGATTACACCAATTAAATTTTATAGGGATGGAATCTTAAGTCTTTGGTTAAAATCCGTTGCACACTTATGCGGGCCTGGGGATGTTTTCGGATTGGGCGCCTCAGATTCTCAGTCGCAGCACGGCGCACAATTTCAATGTTCTCTGGCGTTCTGACAGACTCCTGGTTACCTAGTCGCTTCTGATTTGTCGGAATCTTTGAACCCCTGATTTTCCTAAATTTTTCGACGGAGCATCACGTATACGTCGAATATTGTAACGGTTGCAAAAACGTCGCCGCGCCTCGACATAGGAATCGTTCGATTTAAAAGGCGCCTCGACCATGTACGCACGTTGTTCGTTCAACCAAAACTCCATGTTTACTGTTACTGATAATGCGCATGTAGTCGTCGCAAACTGCCAGCGCTACCCCCTACTGTAACTAAATCCAGTGCCCCGAAAGTAGGGCGCCAATTTGTAACGAATTGAACAGTTGGACGTCACTTTGTAATGAAATACTAGCTCAGTCGCCAATTTGTCATGATAGTTAATTTATTTAATCAAAATTGCATGAGACTTGTTTTAATTTTCATCGTTAACAGAGATTTTTATATTTTGGGCGCCAGAGTTCCTAGAGACAATGCGAACTAAATATAAATATTTAGATATCAATAACTATAAAGATAAAAATGTCAGAAATTTGCCCTTATAATTCGTGTCTCACAGACCTCAATCTTGCGATAAATTAAACAAAGGAATTTTAAAATAACAATATATTAATTTTATAATTATTAATTTACAACTATTAGTGATGAAATTTGAAAAAGTGAAATCTATATAATGAGATGTAAATATAACTTATGAAATTGTTTGAAATATAGTTTTTGAATAAATTGACTAGCAATGAGAAGAAAAGTTAAAAGATTAAAAAAATATTAATAATATCCTATCGTTGGTCTTTACAATCGATTAATCTTCTGGCTGACTGATACTTAACTTCGTTCAGTTATTCTGTAACTATGCGATCGTGTTGGGACCTCCACTGGAACCGCTTCTGCCTGTACCTAAGTTCAATTGAGTTAGGGTTATCCAGGACTTATAGGTAATTCATGTGACGATTCCCACCAATTTGCATGTTACAGCTGTCGTCGACGTCTCCAATCAGTCGTAACATGAAAGAAATAGACAAGTCTTAAACCAACTTATACTGCTAATTAACCAATGTTCAGGGAAATATCGTGTGGACCTCAGTTACACTGTTACATAGGAGGTAGCAATCAACAATTTGAAAATTTACTGGTTACAGCAGGTATAATCAGAACTTAAATTACAATTTTAAGTTGAGCAAAAATTATAAATAACTACTGTTAAGCAAAAATTATAAATAATTACAGTTATTTAAGATTCTTTTTCTTTACCTTAAGATATGAAATTTAAAAGAAATTATGACTGCAATTTAAAATACAAAAGAAAATTATGGAACTACCTTCCAAACAGTGGCTATCGGCAAATCTAAATAAAAGATAACTTGAATTTAATGATAAATAGAAAAATAGAGGTACAACCTCTCTATAAACGAGTCTTATAACTCCAAATAAGTACTTTCTATAATTTTTTATATATGGCCCTTGCCACATAAACGATAATTGATAAATAGAAAAATAGAGGTACAACCTCTCTATAAACGAGTCTTATAACTCCAAATAAGTAATTTCTATTACTTTTTATATATGTATGGCCTTTGGCACATAAACAATAATTGAGCGTAATTATGCCTCAATTAATTAAAGATAAAGATAAGGTAATCACTATCTCGCATTGAGATAGAAATTTAGATAAAAGAGAAAGAAAAAGCAGGTAAATTTACTCATACATGCAAATCAATGTCGGTACATCAATGTTAAGACGAGACAGACAGTGCTAATAATTATATGCTTGATGTAACAAATAAACTGAAAATTTAATTAAATAAGCCTGGAAAGAAAAAATATTAAAACCAACAATACTATGAGAGAAAAATCGAAGAAATTCTACCGAAAATTCAATTTACTACCTTTACAGGAACATATAAAACTTACTCCAAGAATTTCCCAAATAATACTGTTCAATTTGAATAGAAATACGTAAAATAAAGTGCGTGACCGCTAAACGTTGAAATAATTACGTTCTCTGTAAATTTGGACTAAACCATTATCAAATTACATGAATTTGACTAATGAGAGACGTAATTATCCACCAATAAATCGGTATCTTAGCCCAACGGTCACTACAAAAATTTAAGATTATTGAAGCTGTAAGTTAATTGAAAGTGTAATATAAAAATACTGAATTCTTGCTTTAGCCAAATATGATTAAGCGAATCAGAAACAATTATTAATTATATATTTAAAAATGAAAAAATTAGTAAAATATATTGCAAGAAGAATAAAATATTTCAAGATAAAAACTAGCACTCACCCGGTCAAGCGTCGCTACAAAGATAAAACGACCTCGCTTTCAAAGTTCAAGACGTTCAACAAATTATGCGTTTCGATGCTTTAATTGGATAGTTTATATCATGTGACTACCACTATAATGCACGCGGCGTCACACCAAAGAAATACTCAATATATACTAAATATAGTAATCTATAGTAAATTAAATTCATAAATTGTAGGTATTAAATAGCGTACTACGCATTCCAATTACCAACTACATGAGATAAGCCCGTTCCCGAATAGATGTCACTACCAAACATAGTGATGGACCGTGAAACAAATCCACAAATTGTAGGTATAAACCAGCGTACCTGTGCTTCTTAAACAATTAGTTGCACGAAATATACCTATTCGCGAATAGATGTCATTGGCGATTCATATCCCAAACATCGAAAATCATTCGTAATTAAACTGAATTTAGTGGAGCGGAAGCTAATATTCCGTTACACTACAACTATTAAGTTGGCTGTACGTACAGGGTACGTTCGAAAAGGGTAATTTGCTCTGAGTCACCCTGTATAAATAGCCGAACTGTTGCTAATAAGTAATTCTTAACGGAAAGAAACAAGCAAAGGACGGACGCGCGGACGGTAGGATATATCTACCCATTAATATTTAAATCGAAATAATTTGTGGAACAAGATTATGTTTTCAGATGGACAGAATTTTCACTCTTGTAATAACGGGAGAATTTACAGGCCAACTGGAATGAGGTATGATGGAAGATACACATATAAAACTAACTTCATATCACAGCATTATATTGCCCCCTATTATAAGGCCCGAATAGTTGAAAAATATCTCGAGGAAAACAAATCCATATTTTGCCATAACCCTGGAAAAATCCTGATCTAATCCAAAATAGAACGTTTGAAGGGAGATAACAACATGTACGTATATATACGAGTTGCCCCTCACAAATCAAGAAGAACTACGAGAAAGAATAAATGACGCATGATAATATATAATACCAGAAGAGTATACCAAAAATTAATTAAGACCGGAATGATGAATGGTGCTATGACAAAATGTTTAATGTTAATGTCTTCTCGTATTTCTAAAAAAGGTATAATAAAGGAAATTTGTTTTGATGCGCAATCCTTTTACTTTCATGACAACAATAAAATTAACTTTACTCAGTAGATTTGCATACTTCTTAAGGCCTAGGAGCTACTCTACAACTAGATTTTTACTGTAAATGTTGACCCTTTTCCAAAAATGTTGTGTTAACAAACACATCGTACTAGCTTCTTTTTAAAATGGCGCATAAGCAAGCAAAGAATGTTAAAAACTGTTTGTCTATACCTGGCGACAAATGTTGTTCTTTTCTCCAAATCATAAGGAAGTTTTACGTGTTAAAACTTTCGAAACTATTGTCCTGCGACATGTTTTGTGCTCTACCAGCTATTCCACATTAAACGAATGTCACTAAAGTTAATTTTGCCTTATCCGAACGTACCCGGTTTGACGGGTAAGACAAAGAAAATATTCAATGACTTGGGCTCTCATACTAAACTTAAAGGTTAAATAATTTGTACTTTATCACGTACATTTGCAGACACCAGCTCCATGGTCATATAGTGTATTACACGAGCTAAAAGCGCGCTTCTTCCTCATGTGATTACGAATCTCACGTATGGCTCGCCTCACCAAATTCTCACAGTTCGTAAGAACTATGTACGTTTCTAAACTTGTCGCATTTTCAACTATTTTACTAGAACTACTACGCAAATAGTATATTATGTAATGAGCATTTAATGACAGCTATCAATATTATTAGCCATAGCTCATAGTGCCGAAATTAGCCAGGCTGCCTAACATGATAGGTGAGACATCATCTGTGAGGAAAGTTAAGTCCATTACTCGCGCATGTTCTTACAGACTGGTTGAAAATATATTGTTACGCAATTACGACATAAAAGTCTACGCTGCGTTTCCCCTCCATTTACCTTTCAAGCATGTTGCCAGGTAACACTCAATTATCAGTTGATAAGCAGCGTTTCATGGGAGTGTCACATCAACACGGTGTAGAAGATCGGGTGCGATTATCCAAGGAACTAATTTTATTCTAAATATTTTTTTCCTTATTTTATTTGCTCTTACAACAAATATTATTTACGACTAAATTTATTGAAATTCCTATAAATAAGTTGTTATTTCTTCGGAAATCCAACTATTTGTATGCAGATGTCGATAACGTCAAAGAGCGGGAAAGACTGTTGAGGAAGTGTAAGCTGACGAAAATTTTGTAGATTATGATGTGAATGATTAAAAATACTTTGGCGATATAGAGCCGAGATAAGAAAGTACTGATACAGAGCAAGAGTTTGAGAATGATGCAGGTGATTATGTATATGTTGGTACTTCCAGAGATTCAGACTTTATAGGAGAACAAAATGGCTCAAACATTATCCATCAATTTTTTTTAAAATACTTGTATGTGTATTGTCTTGAAAATACCAGGGGTAAAACATTATGCAAATCTCAAAAATTGTCTTCTCGATATTTGGCTGTCCTTTGTTTGACGAAGAAATGATAAATATCATGGTTGATTGCGCTAATATATTAATAAATAGTATTTCTCAACATTCTTCTGTCAAAACTACTGATCTGATAAAAGTGCTGGTTGGGATCCTATATCTTGCTGGAGCCAGAAAAGCTAATCATACGGTTTTAGGCGACCTTTGGAAAACGGATGGTACTGCGGTTGAAACTTTTCGTCTTGAAATGAACAGAATAAGTTTCAAATTTCTAATGAGATGTCTTCGCTTCGATGATATACATACAAGATAAGGGAGGGTATAAATTGATACATTGGCTCCAATTAAAATATTGTGTGAAAAATTCAACGGAAATCAAAAAAGTTTTACTCACATCCTTCACATGTAACCATAGATGAAAAGCTTGAACCTTTTAACGGTAGTTATAGCTTTAGACAATATACACCTAGCAAGCCAAATTAATATGTCCTAAAATTATTCGCTTTCTGTATGATCTGTACCAACCATATGAAGGTATATGTGGGTGAGCATCCGAAGACAACTGGTAAATCAGTAGTAGAAAGACTTTCTCAGCAATACTAATAAAAAAGTGACCACAGATAATTACTTCACCAGCATGGACTTTGCAGAAAGTCTGAAATAAATTAAGCTAATGTTTTAAGGGACCATCCAAAAAAAAACAATAGGTAGCTTCTCTTGGAATTCGTTCAAAGAATGGTATTCTATCGCCTCATTGGTGTTTGGGATATCTAAGGACATAACACTGGTGTTTTTCATTCCAAAAAAGTTAAACATTTGCTACTTATTTCAACAATGCGTTATGCAGATGATATCGATGCTCGTACGAATAAACCAAAAATGATAATGCCTATAATGACATTAAAAAAGGTGTGAACATTGTAGATAAATTGTGTGCTCAATATAAATATGCTTGCAGTACCAGACGATGGTCAATGGTGTCATTTTATAGGATGATCTGGTATAAATGTATTTACTGTTTATAATGGAAATAATCTCGATTCAGAACCATGCTTGGTAATGAAAGTCATTCACTGATATGCCAAGGCTCCAAGGCCTACACGCAGCAGACACTTTCGACAAAGGTACTAAAAATTCAGTCCAAGTTTTCCGGACAGTGCAACACATTTTTAAAGTAAAGACTTTTTTCAATTACTAAAAGGATACCTAGCCCCGGAGATTCGTGTTAGGAATGCCCGGCCCCGGTAGTGGGGTCATTAGAGCGCCACCAGTTCTGTCCAACTAAACTGAAAAAGCTCCGCTGGTATTGTGCAGGGTGGGTAGGCTGGCTTATTAAATCAATTATTACTCAAGCTTAACTTAACACGAAAACAAGAAAACACAATGTAAAATTTAGGGAACAACATATTAGCTACTAAGGTCTCTTTTTTAAAAACACAGCAGCAATTTGCAGTAAAATTTGCAATTTTAAAGACCAACGAATGTCGGAGGACTATTAAAGAAATTGGTAAATAGAGTACAATATGATATGGTGATGTTAACTAAGCTAATTAGATCTAGGTATGCGTTTGCTAATAGCTGCACCGATTTTAAATGTAGCAATAATAATATGTAGCAATGAACGGTCACAGTAATTAAATCGAATGACTCGATAAATTAATAAAAAGAATAAAATTAGAATAAAACTATTGAAAGCATGGCTGTCGATGCTTGATTCATATTATAAAGAGAAAAAAATCAGAGCGGTGATATAACTCGATAAATCAATGAAAAGAATAAAATTATTGAAACTGTTTTAAAGCCGTTCAATGCTTGACTTACATTAAAAAGAGAGAAAATTCAGCAATTAGATTAACTGGTCGAATAAACCAGTGAATAAATGAAAATAAAATTAATGAACTATCTCATAGCTTAGCGACCAATGTTTGATTTAATTAAAAGAAGGAACATTAAGAGCGATTATATTAAACGGATAAACAAACAATGAAAGATAAAGCCTCTGCACGAAACCCAAATCCGGTCGTCATATAAGATACCTCAGGTACTGAGACTCGATAGCCCCGGGGAAAAATAGCCGAGGACTCGATAGCTCAGTGTCAAGATTGGCTGATAATTGAACTGTGGCCCACTAATTGAAGTTGCGGCTCGCTAGTAAAATTTGTAGCCTGCTAGCAAAAGTGGTAGCCTGCTAGCAAATGTGGTAGTAAAAGGTGGTAGCCTGCTGGTATAAGGTGGTAGCCTACTGGTAAACCCCTGAAATAACCCAGTGTGCATTAGACAAAGCCCCCTTACTTTAATAAAAAAAACCATAGCCCCCCTCCTTGCATAAATATATCTTCTTTATAAAACAAATTCCCCCAGAAAAAAACATGGACTTGAAATGATTATCAGCAAATAAAAGAGATACCAAGGTACAGACAACTTGAATAAAAAAAGATAGATATGAATCACCCCTAAAAGAAAATATAAATTTCCCCATATGATCAAAATTAAAGTTACATTAAAATAAAAATTCGGATTTGATAAAATGGAGTAGATAAGATAACATATGGGACGCAAAGCAAATGGCGAACTATGCACAAAAAAGGTTAACACAGATAAAGCAATTAAATCATTAATTTAGGCAAAAAAACTGTAGCAATAATTTCCTCGATCATGTGTGAGGATTATGGGAACTTAGAGGTTTCGGTCTTACACGACGAACGTGGAAGGCCTCTAGAAACAAGGAAACAAAACCATTAGCGTCATGGCGTCGTCCGCATGCTTCACTAGCAATAGGGAAAAAAATAATTCCAGAGAAAATGCTTACCCAGTACAGTATGTAGATCCCGAATATCAGTCGTGTCAAAACACCAAATGGTACCACAGTATATCCCCAATAAATGGGCGGAATTAAATCACAAACTAAATGTGGAGTCTATGAGACTGCACTCACGGCAAACCTTCTTCGCGCCTTGAAAGGTAATCTTAGAAGTACTCTCGATTGGTTTCCGTCAATTTGCCTTTCTCCTTCTACGAGATCAAGTAGTAATGGGCTTTTCATGCCGAATGGTTCGATACAAGGAATAATTCTAAGATAACAAAGGACTTAGTTCTCGTTTATTATGAGGGTAACATGACGGCGGAAGCCACAATTAAGGCATTGAAATCAAGTGATTCAAGAAATACCAGACAATATTCCCTAACAAAACGATAAACGTTCAAAAAATGGACGGTTGGCATTTATAAGAAATAGTACATTCCTATTACTCGGGACTAACAACCGAATGTTACAAAAAAGCAGCAGCAGTGTGGAAAGATAAAAGCAGATGCCCCAAAACGATCTAACGATCTCAGAAATGATCGGCCGGCAATTGGAGGCCAGCAACCAAGGGGTTCCCAAAAAGTTATGAAATATTCAAACCGACAATAAAATATGAATCGACGAGTTTAATACAGCGTATTCGCAGGTTTTATAAACAGAATTCTTAAAAATATAAATCGGTTCGCTGGCCGTTCTTCAGTAATGTAATATAAATCAAGTCAAGCTATCCTAATAACAATGTGCTTTGCGTATCAACTAAAATAAACATAGTCACAACGTGTTATAAATGCTAATACAAATATATCGTTAACCCATACTTAGAATAGAGTTAATTTGCATTATGAAAGGCGGCAATTTCAAGCGAATTTTTAGCAAAGCGAATCAATAAATTTAGAATTATTAAACCGGTGAGTGCAAAATACACCATCTTTTTCCTAAATGCGGCATATAAATGAAATTTAAAAAATATTTGACACTGGCAAAATCCGACTGTTGGGGAAACACCCCAACAAATGTATAAACTATGGTTTTTCACCGTCTAGTTTGGTGATAACACCCTGTATGTATGTAGAATGAATGAGCCATAATTAAACGTAAAATAGATTTATTTCACCCCGGGTACAACCCAATTTGTGCATTTAAATTAGCATATGCCAGTTCTTCAAAAACCCCATAGTCCAAACCTAGACGGACGACCTCTTAATGCGATCCTGTACACTAGCTCTGTCGGTATAATAGATTGCAATATAGCCAACTTTCACTCGGAAAGGAAATCGTCCTTAATACAAAGAAATCAAACAAAACAGAAATAAGACGGCATTTTATGATGGTTACTAATAACTTCTATCAAAAGTTGAGGTATATTGTCTCAAAATTACATATTATGAGTTTGATACCAAGGTTAAATTCATCTCACTTTACAGTTTAAAAGCTTTGAATAATCCTGTTTCTGTGACGTCGAAAAGCTAGTGTACACCAAGGAAAGCAAGAACATACTATTGAGGAATTTAATCAATAAAGTCGAGTTACCCCAAGAAATAAATATAGATTGCATCAAAATTACAATTCACTATACCCATACAAGATATGTATTTTATAAAATTAAGAAACTATCACAGCTAAGCTAAGCTAAGTTAACATTGTTAACATGCATGTTCTCGAATCAAAATTTCAGTTCAAGCTACTAAAACCCACTTTAAAATAAATATCTACTTTAATTTAAGGCAACCGCATGTGTGGCCGTCTTCACGCTTTCCGGAGAACAAAAAAATAAGAGGATATGGTCAAAACAGATGATCCCTATAACGAGAAGTCAATGTAGAGTAATGGATTCTAATCGTAATTAATTCAAGAATTATCAATATGCTATGTAATGTGACCATAAATATATAAAACAATTCGAAATTAAATCAAGTTATATCTCTTTCATACTTTATAGAATTTAAGATATGAAATTTTCATAAATTACCGGAGGAACAACTGGATGACTGGACGACGAAATCATCTGCTCTTTTAGCTGATTTGTTCCGCTTCTCTTAATTCTTACCATGCATTTAATTATCTTCTCTATATATAAATGTATAGATAAAAGGCTTGATGATAAAAAACACAAACTGGCGAATTTGTCGCATTATTATGTATAATATTAACCCTATTAGTCATAATATACCAGTAAACGTGAAACCAATGATCGGGTAAAAGATCATTACACGAAGCGCGAGTGTGAAATTAAATGTAGTTATCGTGTTGCTAATCAGCCGATATGATGAATGGAAAACTATAAATCAAAACGCACTTTATACCTAGATTAGACATAAATTGAAATGCTGGACAAACTATTACGGAACGGCGAAAGAAGCAGTGTCTATGCAGCACGAGCATTCTAATGTTTGATCAAGGATTACTGCCTAATAGCTTTTCCAACAAAAACGTCGCAAACGGAATCAATACTTCCGCTTTCTACTTGAACCCTCCATTCCATCTGTCGAGGGAAGAAATGCGTTCTTGCGGGGCGGCGGAAAAACGGCAGCTATGAAAAATATTAGTTGGGTATAATAACTCTATTTTCGTAAAAACGTGTGATATGAAGTAAGTAAATAAATTAACTTTAACTGTTTAAAGTGACTAAGTTAACAGTACTACAGATTGTGTATGTTGAAATTTTGAATTTTGATCTGAGTAAAGACATACCGCTATAATCTTAGAAATAATGAGATGCCAAAGCGTATGAACTAATCGAAACCAAGAGAACTTTCCCTTTTCTCTGCCGGTGCAATCGACGACGCGTTTCAGACTATACAGATCTCGTCATGTGGCAGGGCTGACAGAAATTGCTCGGTCCGCACCTTAAGAACAGACAAGTACAGTGTATGTAAATTACATCAGACTGTATTGGTGCTTCTCATATGCATCTTGATATTAATTGGAAAAAACACAAGTATAATTTGCAAGGTGTCAATCACGATAAGACGACATAAAGACGGACCACATTTTTTTCTCTTCACCTTGAGTTGTAAATGGTTTTTAAACATCAGCGAGGACCCAAAAGTTACGGATCATTATACGCTGAATGTTTTAAGCTAAAATAATGTAAAATTAGAAAAATAAATTAGCATCCGAGGTGTTTAAAACAAAAGAAAATGAAATTCGTGGTTTAAGCGTACTTATTTACCTGGTGCGAGTTTACTCACCACAAAATAGTGCAACTCAAACGAAGCCAAACTATCAGTTATTTCCCTCTTCTCTGCAGGCACAAACGACAAAGTGTTTCGTTCTGTATCGAGGTTATCGGAATTGCTCCGTAGGCCGAGAGAATGGATCATGACCAAACAAAGTAGTGAGTTCATACAGGTCGAAACGCATTGTCGATTGTGCTGATAGAGATGAGGGAGATTGCTCGTAGCTCACACGCTTTGATTTTCCATTATCTTGAAAAACATAACGGTGAAGTGAGCTTGGAAATGTTTTTGTTTCCCTAGTATGGGGAAAAAGTGTATACTAAATTTGCCACATCACGTCATACGCGTGAGAGGTCGCGTTAGTTTGTTTATGCGGACTGAATCTTAAAAATAAATTAAAACTAACTGAAACTAACCGAAAGTTGATTGAACGACTAACCCAAACTAACCAAAAGTACCCAAAAGCATCGAAAAGGGTTAAATTGTATCAGAACAGATTTAAAAAAATAAAAGTAAGTTAAAACTAATTCAAACCGAACATTAACGACTAACCATATTTAACCAAAAACATCAACATTGGTTATAACGTATCGAATCCGGTTCTAATTACTAAAATAAATTGGAATTAACTGAAACTAACTGAAAGTTGATTGATTCCAAAACTAACCAAAAGTAATCAAAAGCACCAAAAAGGGCTAAAATGAATCGGAGCATATTAACAATATTAAAGTAAGTTAATACTAACCAAAACGAACCGAATTTTGGCGACTAACCAAAACTAACCAAAAACATTAAATTTGATTATAACGTATCGGAGCTGGTTCAAATGACTAACATAATTTAAAACTAACTGATAATAACCGAAAGTTGATTGAACGACTAACCAAAACTAACCAAAAGCACCAAAAAGGGTAAAGCATATCGGAACAGTTTAAAAAAATTAAGTATGTTAAAACTAACCCAAATTAACCGAACTTTGGCGAATAACTAAAATTAACCAAAAACACTAAAATTGGTTATAACGAACCGGAACCGGTTCAAATAACTAAAATAAATTAAAACTAGCTGAAATTAATCGAAAGTTGATTGAACGAGTTACTAAAACTAACCAAAAAGCACCAAAATGGGCTAAAACGTATCGTAACAGATTAAAAATATTAAAGTAGTTTAAAACTAACCCAAATTAACCGAATTTTGGCAACTGACCAAAACTAACCAAAACCTTTTTAATAGCTTATAACGCATCGGAACCGGTTCAAATGACTAAAATAAAATAAAACTATCCGAAATTAATCGAAATTTGATTGAAGGACTAACCAAAAGTAACCAAAATGCCAAAAGGGCTAAAACGTATCGGAACAGATTAAAAGTATTAAATTAAGTTAAAAATAACCGAAATTAACCTCTTTTAACCAAATTTTGACGAGTAAGCAAAATTAACCAAAAACATTAAAAATAGTTATAACGTATCGGAACCGATTCAAAGGACTAAAATAAATTAAAACTAACTAAAACTAAACGAAAGTTGATTGAATGACTAGCCAAAACTGACTAAAAGCACCAAAACAGCCTATAATATATCGGAATAGATTACACAAATGAAAGTAAGTTAAAACTAACCAAAACGAACCGAGTTTTTGCGACTAACCAAAATTATCCAAATCTATTATAAACATATAGAAACCGGTTCAAATGACTAAAGTAAGGTGAGAGGAAGTGAAACTAACCGAAAGTTGATTGGATGACTAAACAAGACTAACCAAATCTATTAAAATTGATTATAACGTATCGGAACCGGTTCAGATTACTAAAATAAGTTGAGACTAAGTGAAACTAACTGAAAGTTTATTGGACGACTAACCAAAACTAACCAAATCTATGAAAATTGATTATAACGTACCGGAACTGGCTCAAATAAGTAAAACTAACCCAAAGTTGATACGACGACTAACCAAAAATAACCTAATCCATTAATATTGATTATAACGTATCGTAACCGGTCCAAGTAACTAAAATTAGTTGATACTAAGTGAAATGAACCGAAAGATGATTAGGCGACTAACCAAAACTAATCAAATCTATTAAAATTGATTATAATGTTAGGAACCGACTCATAAAATTAAAATAATTTGAGACTAAGTGAAACTAGCCGAAAATTGATTAGACGACTAACGAAAACTATCCAAATCTATTAAAATTGATAATAACGGATCGGAACCGACTCAAATGATTAAAATAATATGAGACTAATTGAAACTAACCGAAAGTTGATTGAACAACTAAGCGAAACTAATCAAATCCATTAAAATTAATTAAAACGCATCGGAACCAGTTCAAATGACTAAAATGAGTTAAGACTAAGGGAAACTAACAGAAAGTTGATTGGACTACTAACCAAATCTATTAAAATTGATTATAACGTATTGGAACCGACTCAAATGACTAAAATAACTTGATACTCAGTGAAACTAACCGCGTTAGATCGGGGATTGAAAGACGAATCGAATGCAGTTTTTACAACCACCACTAATATTAAACTACGTTGGGGTTTGGAACCTTCGGCAACATGCACTAAAACAGAGATTTATCCACAATACCGAAACAGAATTTTTGCACTCGACGCGCGTTTCGCTAACCATGTTAGCATCATCAGGAGATGATTAAAACTAAAATTAAAATCTACCTAACTCTCTTTTATACTACTGTTTGCTTAATCAAGAGGAACTAAAAAGAACCAATCCTGGAATCCCACTAGTCACGCTTGATCAACCAATACAATGGACTATACGGAATAGGCCCTCTAAACTATTCTTACATTTAATAATTGCCATACTTTCATATGCGTCTAATAATCTCCTATCAGTTATATTATGAATTAATTTTAAATTTTTATTTGTTATTCTATGATTATTATCAAAACATGCTCGGCAACACTTGATTTTTCTGTTCTACCATACTTTAAATGAGCTATATGTTCTCTGAATCTCGTTTGTATAGTCTTCTAGTTTGCACAACATATTTTTGGTTACAATCCATACATCCAATTTCATATATTCCACTTCTTTCTAATATTTCAATTTTGTCCTTTGGACCAACCAATAATTTCTTAATGTTAAACTGAGTCTGGTATACTAATTTTAAACCTACTTCCTTAAAAGCTTTTTGGAGTCCTCTAGTATACTGAGGATTATACGGTATCGAAACATATTTTGTATTTTCATCCTGATTAATGAAAGAAGTGGAATCACGAGTGGTCTTTCTAAACAAATGCCTATTAATTAGTTTATTTATTAGGTTAGTATTAAAAACATTAACTTTCGCTATATTCCTAATTGTTTCCTTTTCATTATTAAATCTCTCTCTGCTAAGAGGGAAGTTAACCAAACGGCGTACTAAGAAATGAAAGCTTGCCATTTTATGTTGGTCTCAGTGAAATGAGTCATTAGGAATATATCGGTTAGTGGCAGTATTTTTTCTGTAAATATCAAATTCTAGAGTGTTATTATCGTTCCTAATCACTGAAGTATCCAATAATGGTAGCTGACCATTGTTCTCGACTTCATAAGTAAATTTAATGGTGGGGAAACGGTAGGTTAGTTTTGTTACAAAATCTTCAATATTAGCGGTTTTTGTGTCGAATATCGCGAAAAGGTCATCCACATACCTATACCATACCCTTGGAAAATATTCGAACTCCTGACTGATTTCATTTTCAAATTTACTCATGAAAAGATTAGCTAAGAACGGAGATAAACAGTTGCCCATTGCCGTGCCTTCAAGTTGTTGGTAATAGTTATTTTTATATGGAAAATAATTTTGATCCATGCAAAGTTTGGATAACGTTAAATATTCTTGTTTGATTTCGTTATCAAAACTATTCATCTCAAGTAATTCACCAAGGTATTGCAAGGTCTGTAGGATTGGTACACTAGGGAACAATGAGCTAACATCAAACGAGATTACCTTCATTAAGAATCGTATCTTTAATTTTGTTTATGAAATCTAAGGAATTTAGTACTTCTGAATTCTGTTGTTTTATAAGTAAATTTTCAATCTGGTTTGCTAGCCACTTGGTTATATTATAAGTTGGCGATCCTATTGCCGAGACTATGGGACGCATTGCCTTCCCAGGTTGTTGAATCTTGGGAAGACAATATAGTTTCGGCATAGTAGGATTACTCACAGATAATTTGTATCTAATTTGATCAGAAATAAGGTTGCTACATTTCTTCAAAGTGTTTTTAACTTGTGTTACCATCTTAGATAATGCATTCCTTGAGATTCTATTATAGGGTCCAGATTCGATTAAATTATTAACCCGTTGAAAATATTCGCTTTTTCTAATATAACAACCTTATTGCCTTTGTCAGCTTTTAAGTAGAAAACATCTTTCTCCTTCAATCTCTTGTTCCTTTTCCAGGTCGAGAGTTAACATTATTATTAATTACATTTTTTGAGATCTGATTTCTGCATGCTTCTCTAACAAATCTTTTAGTAGAGTCAGGAAGATGTTGAATAGAGCTTTCTATTTTACCTACAATATCAAGTAAGTTATCCTTTGGTGGAGGCAATGCAAAATTCAGACCCTTGTTTATAAGATCCAGTTCAGCTTTATCAAAAGATTTAGAAGATAGATTTTTCCACAATGTTTACGACTTCCTGAGAACAACTCAGTCAGGAGTTCGCATATTTTCCAAGGGTAGGGTACAGGCATAGCCTAAAGAAAACTATAGCCGCGACACTCGGCTCGTTTAGTGGGGTACGGAATCAAATTTTCTCCGTGAAGCTCAGTGAAGGGAGGACACCACGCAGTTGGAACTCGATGCCAATCATACGCGCTTACCTGGGCCGGAGTGCAATAAATTTTCATAGGAATTAAAATAGAAAAAGATTCGTTGTTTGGGTAAATCGACGTTATGCGTATATATTGTTTTGTTTGTATGTTATATAAATAAGTTAATGTTTATGTGTTAAAATGGGAAAAAAACGGCAGAATTAAGCAGCTAGTTAGTTTGTTTATTTAAACATAAATTTGATCATAAGGTATCGGAATCGGTTCAAATGACTAAAATAAATTGGAACTAACTGAAACCAGACGAAAGTTAATTGAACGACTAACCAAAGCTAGCCAAAAGTAACCATAAGCTCAAAAACAGGCTAAAACGTACCTATCGTAATAGGTTACAAAAATTAAAGTAAGTTAAAACTAACCAAAACGAAAGGAATTTAAGCGACTAATCAAAAATATTAAATTTGCTTATAACGTATAGGAACCGATTCAAATGACTAAAATAAATTGGAACTAACTGAAAGTAACCGAAAGTTGATTGAATGACAAACCAAAAGTAACTAATAGCACAAAAACGGACTAAAACGTATCGGAACAGATTAAAAATGTTAAAGTAAATTAAAACTAACCCAAATTAACCGAATATTGGCAAGTAACCAAAGACATTAAAATTGGTTATAACGTATCGGAACCGGTTCCAATGACTAAAATAAATTAAAATTAACTGAAATTAACCGAAAGTTGATTGAACGAAAGTAAGTTAAAACTAACCCAATTAGCCGAATTTTGGCGACTAACCGAAAGTAATCAAATACTTTAAAATTGGTTATAGCGTATCGGAATCGGTTCATATGATTTAAATAAATTAAAACTAACTGAAATTAACCGAAAGTCGATTGAACGACTAACCAAAAGTAACCAAAAGGGCTAAAACATATGGTAACAGATTAAAATTATTAAAGTAAGTTGAAACTAACCCAGATTAACCGAATTTTGGCGACTAACCTAAATTAATTAAAAACATTTAAATTGGTTATAACGTATCCGAACCGATTCAAATTACTAAACTAAACTAAAACTAACTGAAATTAACCGAAAGTCGATTGAACGACTAACCAAAACTAACCAATAGCATCAAAAAGGGCTAAAACGTATCGTAACAGATTAAAAATATTAAAATAAGTTGAAACTAACCAAAACTAAGCGAATTTTGACGACTAACTTGAATTAATTCAATAACTAAAATAAATTGAAAGTAACCAAAATTTGATTGAAAGACTAACTAAAACAAACCAAAAGTAACTAAAAGTACCAAAACGGGCTAAAACGTATCGGAATAGCTTAAAAATAATATTAAGTAAGTTAAAACTATCAATTCAATTTTGGCGACTATCCTAAACACTAAAATTGGTAATAACGTATCGGAACCGAAAGTAATCGATAGTTGATTGAACGACCCAGCTTTGGCGGCTAACCAAAACTAACCAAAAATATTAAAATTGGTTATAATGTATCGGAACCGGGTTCAAATGACTAAAATAAATTAAACTAAACGAAAGCTGATTGAACTAACCCAAACTAACTAAAAGCACCAAAACGGACTAAAACGTATCATAATAGGTTACAAAATTTAAAGTGCCCAAAAATAATCGAAAATTAATAATATGGAAACATTCATAAAATATATACGAAGGGTACAGGGGAAAAACGATCTAAGCGCCATTTCCATAGGAAACTTTTATTATTGATTTCACAGAAAATTTTATTCTTGATAAAAGTTGGTGCTTGGAAAAAAACTAATTTTGACAATGTTAAATTAAGACTAAGTATTACAGGGTACATACAAAAATGGTGGTTAAAAAAACAAAAACTTAGGAATATCGGAAAAGCTTCTACAGGAAAAATAAAGCTCCTATTAAGGTAAAAATAAAAGTCGAATACCATTTTTTCCAAAAGTGCATCGTTGCTGAAAAAAATAAGGACAAAATTAAGAAAAAGCGGGTTTTTTCAGTAATTGAAATGGATTTTCTCCGCAACGGTGCGGTGCACTTTTGGGAAAAATGGTATTTGACTTTTATTTTTATCTTAATACGAGATTTATTTTTCTGTAGAAGGTTTTCCGATATTCCAAAGTTCTTGATTTTTTAACCATCATTTTTGTATTTATTGAGTACCCTGTATAACATATCTTTAATTTAGCATTGTCAAAATTAGTTTTTTTCGAAACACCAACTTTTATCAAGAATAAAATTTTCTGTGAAGTCAATAATAAAAAATTTTCCTATGGAAATGGCGCTTAGATCATTTTGCCCCTGTACCCTTCATATGTATACACATTTTATAGAAATAACATGTTTTTAATATTTTTATTAGTCTTACAACCATTTCATCATTTAGCCATGTTGATTTCAGTTTGACAATATAATTCAATTCAATATAAAAGGTCTCAAAAGAGCGGGACATATTTTCCGATTTTCGAATTCTTCTAAAAATTCTAGATAAATTTCATGTAGCATGTCGAATAGCCTCCTTTCCATCTAAAGAATTTGATCTGTTTAACTTAGCGCGAAACGATTTGCATCTTCTTATCTTAGTTATTTAGTAACTATCTAGATATATGAAATTTTCGGTTTGGTGGGGAGTATTTTCCAGGTTGTGGCTATGTGGAAGATAAGAAAGTGCAAAACATTTCGTTTGACAATAAACAGTTCGTATTCTACCATAAAGGCGTAAGTCTCAAAAACATTGTTTTTGCTGGTTGTTTTTCGTAAAAGTCGATCGTTATCCACATATATCCATTATTTCAGATTTGATCAGCACCTTGATATCATTTTGATTCGCTGTACCTTTTTTGGTTTTAAAGATAACAAGGTAAACAAAAAAGCAAAATGTAGGGTTGGTAGCCAAGTTTTTTCTAGATTACATATAAAACAAACACCAATAATTTTCTGACATAAAAGCCTACTTTATATATTTTTTAAATAGAACACCCTGTATATAACTACATTTTTGGACTCTCTAGTGAAATCAAAACACATGTCGTGTATAATATCCTATACCTATCTTTAGCTGTTTACGAAATATTGACAGTTGAAAGTCGGGCATTTTGACAGGCTCTAAACCGCACGAGATCAAAGAAAACGGTTTGCACATCTCTATCTTAGGTTTTCATAAGCTATCGAGTGACAGTGGCTTTCAATTTAACCGGAGGTTTAAAAGTTCCGGTCAATTTTATTCGCGGGTTAAATTCAAACTTACTGTCATTTGATAGCTCATGAAAACCTAAGACAGGAATATGCAAACCGTTTTCTTTGCTCTCAAGCGGTTTAGATTTTAAAGCCTATCAAAATGTCAAAATGCACGACTTTCAACTGTCAATATTTCGTAAACACCTAAAGAAAGATAGGTATAAGATATTATACACGAAATGTGTTTAGACTTCTCTACAGATTCCAAAAATGTAGTAATATACAGGGTGTTCCATTTAAAAAATATAGAGTAGGCTGATATGTCAGAAAATCGTTAGTGTTTTATTTTATATGTAACGTAGAAAAAAATTTGGCTACCAACCCTACATTTTGCTTTTTTGTTTAACTTGATATCTTTAAAAACAAAAAAGTTACCGCGAATCAAAATGTTATCAAGATAAATTGAACGCACGGTTGCTCCGATTTAGCGTAATTGTGCACTTCACGCATAAACTAGTTCGTGAACTATAGCCAGATCAAAAATTTACTTTCATTTCACCATCTTGACAATATTTTTATCTAGCGAATAAAATGAAAAAGCTGTTACGAAAAAATATGCAAAATCGTACATAATACGTTTATAAAATTGTGCAGGTTGCTAAGAATCTATATAAAACAAAATTATGTACTTATATAAGATCTTTTTTTAGCTTAGAAGAGAACAACTAGATAAATCAAAATTTTGAAAATTATTATTGCAGATCTTCACAAGTTCGTCTAAAACCGTAACTACTTGTGCAAAATAAAATCTCATATAAAAAAACTTTTGTTGTGTATAGATCTTGTTGATATTTAAAGATTAACTTGGAGCTTATATTCTATTATAGTTATATTCAGCATTCAAGAATGCTGTACTTACTACAAGTAATCTACATTCGCCATTCTTAATTTCACTTCAAAAGACATTTTTAACTATTTCTTTCAGGTGTAATGTTTAAATAAATATCCGGCTCTCTTTATGCAGCTTTCTGGACCAAAAAAATGGTCATTCTCTACTCGAAATAAACAGTATTTTATAAATCATATATTTTGTGATGAAAGTTTAAATAAAATAATAGGGGAGAGTATATAACGTCCCAAAAAATTTTAGTACGGCTCGGTTGTCGAAAGAAACGAACGTGTTTTTTCAGTTCAAATTCGATCCGGCTCAATGTATTAACGCATAGCGTAAGTGGATAAATAACGTTATCGGACGAAATAACGTTAAAAATTTTTTATTACTGCATCGGCATCGGGCAGTGCTGCAGATTAACCGAGTGCGTGGAAATAGCGTTAACGTTAACGTTAACGGGGAAAATAGCGTAAAGCAATTCTTTTCGCTACTATTGCAAACCCAATGTGTTGTGAACTTATTGTGACTAAAAAACTTATCGTTACCGTTAACGGTAACGGAAGAAACAGCTGCATAGGATTACTTGTGGACTGACTTCAAAAACAAAACACAAATACACCGGCGTTAATTAGCGTTAACGTTAACGGGTATTGTGGAAACCAGCGGTAAGTGACCAAAACTTGAACTTAAACAAAAACTTTTAAACTTGAACTAAACAAATAATTATTATAAACATATTCATAAAGTGTATAAATAATAAACGAAAAGTTATATTGTAAATTGAACTGACGGCTTTCTTTTCATCACGGTGAACTGAGTAGCCACAGCATGAAGGGACAGGGGGGAGGGAAACCCCCCACGCCGTCAATTGAGCTACCGAGAAAAGCAAGCACTTCAAAGCGACCAAAAGATAGGGATAGTATAGGAACTGTCTCAACGGAGTCTATTAAAGTCTCTAGGCTAGAAGGAGATGTCTCAGGAATCATGGGCGAAATGCGAGATTACAAACGTATGCATGACAAACTAGTAAATGAATACAGCAAATATAGAGAAAAAAGTGAAAAGACTATTGATGAATTAAAAAAGAGTATCGATTTGGTTAGACAAGACTACGAGCTAGAAAAAGCAATTGCAAATGAAGCATACAATAAAGTAAAAGAAGACCTGGAGAAGGAGAAACAAGAGAAGAATGAAATTAAAAGTGAAATGGCGCTACTAAAAGAGGCCTTAAAAGAATTAAAGTCTCAATTTGAAGCTAAAGATAGTAATGCCAAAGAAGATCCAAACTGGCCCAAATTAGGCACTAAGAAAAACAACTATAAACAAACAACACAGATAGACGAAGAAGAAGAAGACGAGATGGAAATTCAAACTCAATCGTACGCGGAAAAAGCCAAGAGGATTCCCCCGATCACTATTCATGGAAACCGGGGCTGGATTGACCTGCGGGATAAGTTATACCGAAACGGCATCAAGTTTGACAATGCTAGGATTGTAGGTGAAAATACCAGGATTTTTGTGAGCAATGCGGAAGATCACCGAAAATTAACAAAATACCTGACTGAAAAAGAGAAACCTTACTTCACTTACACGTTAGATGAAAATAAAAAATATAACGTAGTTTTGTACGGCCTTGACTTAGACATTGCTCCCTTTATTATTAAGCAAGAGTTGGAGGAACTTGGAATGAATGACGTGGAAGTCACCCAGATGTTCTCATACCGTACCAAGCAGCAACTCCCAATGTTTAACGTAAAAACTTCAAGCAAAGAAATTTACAAAGTTGATAGATTAATCGATATGACAGTAAAAATCACTGAAAAGAAACGAATGAACGGCCCTATACAGTGCTACAGATGCCAGCGCTACGGGCATGGGCAGGCCTATTGCTCCATGCCAGAACGCTGTGTAAAATGTGCCGGTGATCATGCTTCGTACAAGTGCACCCTGCAAAAACCAAAGGCAGACGAGCCAAATAACTCAAAGTGCGTTCTCTGCAGCAAAGAAGGACATCCAGCGAGCTATCGCGGATGTCAACATTTCCAAACTTTTTATGGGAAAAACAAAAACTCAAAGATGACTACCTCCGGTAAAACAGAGAATAAAACAGAAAATAAAGAACGGCAAGGAAAAACACAAAACTTGAAAGCTAACCATACAATAGACTTTGATGAAAAAATAAACAAAATAAGTAACATACTAAAGATATTGATGGAAGCCATAACAGCTCTAAATGGATAGTTTAAAAATCGCTTCTTGGAACACTAAAGGAATTCGCACTAGAAAATTCGACGTAGATCTGTTCCTCAAGGAACATGAACCCGCAGTCTTAGCGGTCCAGGAGACCATGCTAACAAAAGACAATAAAATTAGTTTTAAAAACTACCATACACATAGAAAAGATGGATTGGCTGTTCCAGGAAACGGATTAGCCATTATAGTTAGAAATGACATCTCCAGTTATGAATTAGGGAATAAACAAATGGACATAGACAACCTTTCAATAATTGCCAAACTAAATGGAAATTACTACAAAATAGTCACTGTATATAAAAGTCCAGAAAAACAGCTAAAATCTACTGAAGTAGCCCAGCTAATAAATGGAAATCTCCCCGCCATCGTGATGGGTGACCTAAATTGCCATTCCCGTGCATGGAACAGCCGAAATACATGCAAAAACGGACTAACCTTAGAAAAAACTGCTCTGGATCTGGGCTTAGAAAGTCTGGGCCCAGAAATGCCCACTTACATCCCTTCCTGTAACGGGCTGCCCGATGTGATAGACATTGCTATACTCAACGGAATTACCTCTCGCGCCGAAATAGAAGCCTTGAACATTGGAACTTCGGACCACAATCCAGTAATCCTTACATTAGGCCATGGCACAGCATCGAGGTTCATCAAAAAACGTTCTACAACGAACTGGGTACGTTTTAAGAAGACTGTATCTGAGCTAATAAAGTTAAAGAAAATTAACTCCGTAAACGAGCTTGAACAAGAGACAAAAACACTTACCAAAATATTGACCGAAGCTCACAAAAACTGTACATACACTAAGGAAATTAAAACTGGATCAATAAACGAATTACCAGCTCAACTCCAGAACAAGATCAGGGAAAATCGCCGCCTAAGAAGACAGTATGCTGTTCACAGAAACGATCAAAATAAACAAGCATTAAACGTACATACTCGGTCACTAAAAGTAGAAATAGTAAATTACCAAAATAAGCACTGGGAAGACAAAGTCAGCAGACTTAACCTAGCAGATAACTCTGCATGGAAAGTGGCAAAGGCCCTGCGAAGAGAACCACAAAAAATACCTCCTATTCACGGGCTGACTGGGATGGTATACTCGCCAAAAGAGAAAGCCAACGCCTTTGCCCAAACTCTGGAGATGACCTTCACCGATAATCACTTGGAAGAAGAAGACGAAGAATACGAACGAAGTGCCACAAGAACCGTTAGACACTTGAGGATAATAAAGCCAATGACAAGAAACGAAAATTATGTAACACCGGGTGAAATAAAAACGATAGTTAGACACCTAAAAACTAGAAAGGCTCCAGGATTAGATGAAATAAATAACAAGATGGCAAAGGAAATGCCAAAGAAGGGTCACGTATTCCTTGCGAATATAGCAAACGCAGTAATAAAGTTTAGTCACTTCCCCTCCATCTGGAAAAAATCCTGTATAGTGGTATTTCCCAAGCCTGGAAAGGACCTCACCTTCCCAGGAAGCTATCGACCGATTAGCCTGTTACCAACCCTCAGCAAAATCATTGAAAAAACGATTAAGAAAAGATTTTTGAAAATGCTGGAAGATCGACACATAATACCGGCGTATCAATTTGGATTCAGGGCCAGACACTCTGCGGAACAACAGCTCACCAGGGTAACTGAATACGTAATACAAGGTTTCAATCTGTACATGGCTACCGGGGCGGTATTTCTCGATATCGAGAAAGCTTTTGATAAGCTTTGGCACACTGGACTCATATATAAGATAATGCAAGCAGGCATCCCTCTAACCATGTGCAAACTTATCAAAGACTATAAGGCAAGAACCTTCCAAGTGAAAATTGGGAGCACTCTTTCAGAGGCTAGGGATATCCATGCCGGCGTCCCTCAAGGATCGGTCCTGGGGCCTCTGTTGTATTTGACCTTTATCAGTGACTTCAAACATACGTCAGAAGTGTTCACAGCGACGTACGCTGATGACACAGCCTTTTTATTTCGAGGCAGAAATACAAGCTGCATTGTCAAACACCTACAAGCTCACCTAAATGCTTACACAAATTGGGCAAATAGAAATAAGATTAAAATAAATCCTGAAAAAACTCAATCAATAATATTCCAGAAAAGATTACTGAAGACAAATAAGAGACTAAAACTTCTTGATGATGAACTACCATGGAAAAATGATGCAAGATATTTGGGGATGATCTTGGACTCCAAACTAAACTGGGTTAAACATATTAACACTGCAATCAAGAAGGTAAGAGCAGCATGGCTCAAACTATACTCCTTGGTTGGCAGGAAAAGCAAATTAGAAATCAAAACAAAAATCATCATCCTACATGCTATACTCAGGGCGCAGATAGGATATGGATCTTCATGCTGGTGCATGGCCGCAAACACTTACTTGAAAAAGATTATTAGTCTCGATAACATCTTGATAAGATGTGCAGTTGATGCTCCCTGGTTCATGAGAAACTGTGACATTCAGAAGGATGTAAATTGGACCACAATAATGAAGCACCTGCATAAAAAAGCGGTAACCTTTTTCAAAGTTTTAGAATCACACGAATGTCCTGACTTCAAATGGCTCTTGGACTACGAACCACGAAATGATTTCTGCAAAAAGGACTACAAGAGGACTAAGGACACAATCCTTATTTTAGAAAACCTCACTAAATAATGTAAACTGAACATAAGACAAACAAATCAACCAAATGAAAACAATAGCGCAACCGATAACAAATAGGAACATTAGTTAAAAGCTCCTCAGGGGTTTACAAGAACAGAAAATAAATTGACAAACTAAACCATAATTACACAAGAAGACAAAAAAGAGAGAGGCGCCAGCAGTAGCGGCAAGATATGGACAATCAAAACCTAAGGCAACGCTTAAAAAGGCAGACGCCTGTAAGCGTATGGAACAGGGCAAAGACAGTCGCCCTGTTCAGAGCGGTGGATAGGTTTGGTGGGTAGTTTCCTACCATAGAATATGTGTAGGGAGAGACCCACACTACCCTCCTTGTTGCCGGGAGGGTGCCGATAAAGCGGTTCCTCCACCTTACCAAAAAAAAAAAAAAAAAAAAAGTACGGCTCACTTCACTAATGATTGCCGGGGGGTTGACGTCAAGTTAGATTTATTTATTTCCTCCCCACTACATAGTGATAAAGTTGGTCCTCGCTTCTCAAAGGTGCCGCGCTTAAGTGTCGCAGCTATAGTTTTCTTTAGGCTATGGTACAGGTATGTGGATGACATTTTCGCGATTTTCGACGCAAAAACCGCTAATATTGAAGATTTTGTAACAAAACTAAACAACCGTTTCCCCACCATTAAATTTACTTATGAAGTCGAGAACAATGGCCAGCTACCATTTTTGGATACTTTAGTGATTAGGAACGATAATAACACACTAGTATTTGATATTTACAGAAAAAATACTGCCACTAACCGATATATTTCTAATGACTCATTCCACTGCGACCAACATAAAATGGCCAGCTTTCATTTCTTAGTACACCGTTTGGTTAATTTTCCTCTTTATAGAGAGATATTTAATAATGAAAAGGAAATATAGCGAAAGTTAATGGTTTTAATACTAACTTCATGAATAAACTAATTAATAGGCATTTGTTTAGAAAGACAATTCGTAATTCCACTTATTTCATTAATCAGGATGAAAATACAAAATATGTTTCGATACCGTATAATCCTCAGTCTACTAGACGACTCGAAAAAGTTTTTAAGGAAGTAGGTTTAAAATTAGTATACCAGACTCAGTTTAACATTAAGAAATTATTGGGTGGTCCAAAGGACAAAATTGAAATATTAGAAAGAAGTGGAATATATGAAATTGGATGAATGGATTGTAACCAAAAATATGTTGGGCAAACTAGAATATCTATACAAACGAGATTCAGAGAACATATAGCTCATTTAAAGTATGGTAGAACAGAAAAATCAAGTGATGCCGAGCATGCTTTTGATAATAATCATAGAATAACAATAAAAAATTTAAAATTAATTCATAATATAACTGATAGCAGATTATTAGACCCATATGAAAGTATGGAAATTATTAAAAGTAAGAATAGTTTAAATAGAGATAGAGGATCTATTCCGTATAGTCCATTGCATTGGTTGATCAAGCGTGACTAGTGGGATTACAGGATTGGTTCTTTTTAGTTCTGCTTGATTAAGCAAAGAGTAGTATAAAAGAGAGTTAGGTAGATTTTAATTTTAGTTTTAATCATCTCCTGATGATGCTAACATGGTTAGCGAAACGCGCGTCGAGTGCAAAAATTCTGTTTCCGTATTGTGGATAAAACTCTGTTCTAGTACTAATATTAAAAATTGGAAAAACGAACGAAACTTGAAGTAATATGCATTTACTTGGTATATTTTGCTGAACTAAACTTAAGTAATCTAACCTGATCTCACACAAACTTCTATCAACTATTATATTTCCACACAATTATGAGTTTTCTCAGATCTCAAATTTAATGAGCATTGCATTCTGCTTCGGCATTTTTTATGTCTCCCCCGGTTCCACCTTTGAGAAGGACTATGAATTTTTTTCATTAGTTTTCAAATTTACGACCGCAAATTCATGACTAATATTCTGCTAGCTTTAAATCGGATAGTTTCTATATTCTTGGTCAATCTAAACCAAATTCACAGCAGAATCTAATTCACGCTTGAAGTAGAAAAGAATGAGAAGCTACATTTCTTAGACATCACCAGAATGCCGGACAAAACCCTAGATTAATACCATCTATAGGAAACTCACCCATACCAACAGATATCTAAACGCCGAATCCCATCACCACCCTTCACAAACCCAGTCCATGGCAAATACATTGATATCTCGATCCTATCGCCTAACAAAATCTAACCAAAGGCAAGAAGAAATAAAATTAACAACATACGCCCTTAAAAAGGAAGACACCAGAAAGCAACTAAGAACAGAACAAGCAAAAGGCCATACTTCCATATAGTGCAGGATTCGGTATTAGAAATATATATCCTCATCTGTTATTTGACGATGACAAAGATTATACCGGGTGTTGCATCGGAAAAACGTCCATAGGAAATCCAATGCAAATTTTAATACCTCCTAATATTACCTACCCTATTCATTTTAGAGCAAACTTGTATTAGACTTTTTTGAAGGTCCTTGTATGGTAGACTCCCATGTAAAATATGAATAATTTTCATTTAGCGAATTAGAGGTATTTTGAAAAATGTTTCCTAAAATTTGTGGTACAAAAATGCGATCCTGATAATTTTCTCAATTAAACCACCAGCAGATGTCAAATTATAATAACTGACAAACGATTTCATATTTTATAGTAACTATTTGTCTTTATTTATTAAAAATGTTCTACACAATAGCAGAAAAGGGAGCTTTAGTCATCCTAAACAATAAAAACAAAGAAATGCCAACAATACAATTTTCTTATTCTACTGAATCAGGTGTTCAAATAATCCCCCATTTACTGCTAAACAGTACCCTAGACGGTCATAAAATTCCATTCTTGAGTTGCTAAGCTGTTGAGGAGAAATTTGTGCACAAACCGCAGAAATTATATTTTTTAATTGTTCCAAGCCTTGGTAATGGGTTTCTTTGTAAATGCGACTTGTCAGGTGTCCCCACAAGAAGAAGTCGTTCATAGAGAGATCGGGCGATCTGGCTGGCCAACCAATGCAATGGTGTGATTTGGTCCGATTACGTGCCCACTGAAGGCGTTCTGCAGGTATTCACGAACTGCTAGTGTATTGTGTTCAGGACAACCATCCATCTGAAACCAGGCCTCTTCATTTTCCGGAGCAACTTCTGCCAGTGCTGGCCCAATGTAATTTTGTAGTAATTCGAGAAGATTCCCCAGTCAAGTTTCCTTCCAAAAAAAAATGGTCCAATAATATGATGTCCCAGAATACCCGCCCACAAATTAATCTTTTGGGGATATTGTGTCCTTGTTTCAACAAAGCGATGTTGATTTGTTTTGCTCCAATACCTGAGGTTTTGAGAATTTGGTTCATTGTTCAGAGTAAACGTACACTCATCCGTGAAACAGATATTGCGCAAAAAACTTCGGTCATTATTGGTTCTTTGCATTTCTCAGTTTACGCCATACTGTGGTGTGACACTTCTCCACAACTTCACCAAGACATCTGGAGCTAAGGTCACTATTCTCCTCGACATGAAGAAGGATTTCCAAATCCGCGTTATTTTCCTGCTCTTCGCCTCCGGCAATCGGTCTCGACCAGTTGCAATTGTGAATTACAGTGCCTTCTTTCTCGAAACGTTGAACAACACTATGCACTGTTGACTTGCTGGGTACAGGTCTATCAGGATAATTCACGGCAAACATATCGGCTATTGCCCGAAAACTGTTACCGAAGTAGTACCATTTAATCATGGTTACTTTTTCTTCTGTTGTGTAGAGCATTTTTAACAAATAAAGTTACCACGGCAAATATAACAACCAGCAATATCACATCTTCTTTTTTCGCATCTGCGCAAGTCCGCGAGCAAGATATTCCTTGGTAGGAAATCCGTCAAACTGCCGCCAGCGGCGTCGTGTTTTTTACGTCTGGTTTATTTTATTGCTATTGGAGTTAAATCGAAACCATAGGCGTGTATTTGTCAAATATTTGACATTGTGAGAGACGAACGTTGATTATGACATTGTGTAATGCAAAAAGCGATGGTGTTTAAGCAATAAGAACTTGTACAAACCAGACATATTCTTCCAAGAAGAATTTCTTTAGATTTCCTGCTCATACAACAAGGCATACATATATTTCATAACCCATTGATATTTGAAATGTTATATTACGGCTCTGTTAAAGGGAAATCATACTTATATATTTCAAATCCAGCCCTGACTTTTCCTACCGAACTGACATTAGCAAGGTCAAATTTAATTTTTCGCCTGACAGGCCGAGTAATATTGCTGGTTGTTATATTTGCCGTGTAGTTACTATAAAATATTAAATTGTTTGTCAGTTATTATAATTTGACATCTGCTGGTGGTTTAATTGAGAAAATAATCAGGATCGCATTTTTGTACCACAAATTTTTGGAAACATTATTCAAAATACCTCTTAATTCGCTAAATAAAAATTATTCATATTTTACATGGGAGTCTACCATACAAGGACCTTCAAAAAAGTCTAATACAAGTTTGCTCTAAAATGAATAGGGGAGATAATATTAGGAAGGTATTAAAATATGCATGAGATTTCCTATGGACGGTTTTCCGATGCAACACCCGGTATGTTTGATAATATATAGATTGATAAATCGCACATGGGTTGCCTAGCTAAATCTGGGACCAATGCCGTTATACAGGGTGAAACAAATACGCTTGTCACTATTGGAATCTCATAAACGGTAAAATATACGGCAAAGTTTAAATTGGGGCAAAGTTACGCAATTAAGTGCCCAGTATTCTAACATTTTGAAGTTTGAGATACCTCAGGTACTTCCGGAGATATCCGCGAAAAAACGAAATTTTCGATTTTTGTTTTTATTTTTTTTAACACTTTGTAGAGGCACTTTTTAACGGTTTATCCTAAGATGTTGTCAGTTTTCTATATCAACGTTTCGGTTTCTCAGAACCATTATCAAGCCAATTTTTTTAAATACGGACCTGTAGTTTTATCAATTTTTTTGCATATTCAAGGGGTAATTTGGTAAAATCCATCACCCCAAATTTGTGTTAGTCTGTCTTCCACTCCGCAGCTGCCTGGCGCACACCTGCCTCTCTGGATCCCCGTCACTCTCCACGCTCGCGGTCAAAACCTAACATCTAAAATCTAGGCAACTATGAACGTAAAAACTTTTACCAAGAAAACCTAATAGTGTTGGGCAGGGAATAAAATAACTTTTTATTTCATAAAAAAAATCGATTAAATAACTAATAAGGGTATATTAATAACGCTTGCTCACCTGTTTATACCTGGCAACTTCATAGTTGGGCTGAGTGTTTCCACTCATCCCAACTATAGCAACATATATAGCAACCTATATTTCTCCAATTCCTTGAGTCACATTCTCTTAGCCAATGTTCGTTTCTTTTTGAATAACAAATCGGGGAAATTGTTACAAAAAAGTTAATTAGAATTTATATTATACAAGGTGAAACAAATTCGCTTCTCACTATTGGGATCTCGTAAACGGTAAGAGATACAGCAAAGTTTCAATTGGGGCAAAGTTGCGCAAGCCCAGTATTTTGACATTTTGATACTTGAGATATCTCGAGTACTTCCGGAGATATCCGAGAAAAACCGAAAATTTCGAATTTGGGTTTTAATATTTTGTGACGTTATTTTTGGACATATCAAAAAAGTAATGACACTTTCTAGATGTACTTTTTAACGATCTAACCTAGGATGTTGTCAGTTTTCTAACTCAACGTTTCTATTTCTCAGAGCCATCATAAGGTAATTTTTTTTAAATACGGACCTATAATTTTTATAATTTTTTTTGCATATTTAGGGGATAATTTCGTAAAATCCATCATCATATATTTTTAAAGTTATGTATAACTATTCTCCCAAAAATATCTGCAATGCAGATGAGACTGGGTTATTTTTTCTCAACAAAACATTACATCTAAAACGTTAAAGATATATTGGAGGCAAATTTTTTTACTATAATGTTTTGTACAAATATGGAGGGAGGAAATGAAAAACCGCTAGGAAAAACAGCAAATCCAAGGGCTCTTAAACATATAAATGTGAATGATTCGCATGGCAAAATGGTTGATGATGCAATCTGATAGAACCATGAGCCGTGAAAAACGAAAAATTTTATTATTTCTTGTAGAACATTATCACGGTAAAATTAGACTAGCGATTGGTAACTCTAATTATAAGGGCTTTCTAATTATAGGCCACGGTACGATTACGAGCGTGGTAATAAATATGGCTGGGCAAACTACAAATGTGACCAGACGATAAATGTGGGGGGGAGGTGAAAAATGTGTCACACAAACGAGGCCCGAAGGGCCTCGCCTCTGTTGCAGGCACGAGTGGCCACGTTGCTTGTTCGAAAGCCCTTATTTATAATATAGGCTTTCTATAGGGCGAGACTAATCGGGATAAAAACTTCGTAACCGTAGGGCTGATCGCTCTGGGACTTATACCTATCGACTTGGAATCGAAAAAAAAATTTCATTTCGATTATTCATAACTTGATATTGGATGAGTTAAGGTGATGAATTGTTAACGATTTATGTTAACAAAAATTGGTTACCATGGCAACCGATTAATAATACAGCGTAGATTTTTTTAGGTGGTTGTTCGCAGGTGTTATAGAGGGTGCATCTTAGACATTGCTTGTGCTCAGAGTACTAGTGACGATTCGAGTCAATGTCGCTATTAGTTATTAGTATTTTTTTACTTCAAAGTAAGTATGTCTTTAAATAAATGACTTAAATTAAGCCATAAAGTAATATAGAAATCTTACCGTTGCAATGTTCCGGACAGGGCGGACAATCATCTCTATATTGCTGATGGTACGTGAAAACATCTTGTCCTATCTTACGCCAGTCAATTGTATCTGCGTAGCACAATCTAGGAGTCTTTGCAATCTTAATATATCCTCTGGCAATGTACGACAGTTTACTGGTCCCAACCTGGAACAGTAAATAGTAATGTTTATTTACAATAACATTACACAAAGTAGTGTTGGAGCAGTGCTTTTTGCTGAAACAACTCAACTTGTTACTATATTTTTTAAGAGATTAAATCATAAAAAAAATATTTATAGGGCGTGAGAGATAATGTAGTTTGAAAATTATTTTGTTTCTATTTTGGTAAAATGAAAAACAAATCGCAATAAATAGAAATCGAAAAAAAAAAACACTAGAACATTTAATAAACATAATGAATTTTATTAAATATAATTACCATGGATTATTTGATCGAAAGTAATATCAGATAATGAACTTATACCTGGCTATTTATCTTCACATTATTGAAATGAACTTCTTATGGTTAATCAAAATCAAATACCTTCCGTATCACTGCGGTTTTTTGAAAAAAGCGTTATATTTATTAAGTTTAAATGGGAGGTCACTCGAAATGATCGACTCGAGTAACGGTGTGCGTACAATTTATTTAAAATAGTATATAATATGGGCGGTCAGATCAAATATGTATCAGCATAGAGTAAAACTCACAATTAACCAGAATATGATAAGGAATTAAAATATATAAACAACATAAACATAAATGAGACTTCTGAAAATATTAGAAGAAACAATAATAAACATTTGAGTGTAGTTTTAATCGATAAATGCAAAATATTACATATGGAGAGAGGCAAATTATATGATTAAATCAATAGCGAAACACGTAACCACGAAATGATCGATAACTTGTAAATTGACAAAGCATACAAATATGTTGAATTTCCACAGAACACAAGGATATACCACACAATAATACAAAAACAATCAACTAACAATATAAGAAACGTTTAACACTAATAATTGACGTAAAATTAAGAAAGAAAAAATATTCAAAGCTGCTAACACATATCTAATTGACACAACAATAATAGGTATAATTTCATCATATAAAATGTAAAAATACACATCTTTGGCAATAAAAGTGAAAAAATCTGGAAACAACAAAGAGTACAACTTATATTATCTACAACAGGTATTAAATATATAATAAATTAATATAAAGATTCATGGACGCAACACAAACACAACAGTAACCTAAAAAACAAAGAGTACAACTTATATTATCTAGAACAAGTATCATATATATAATAAATCAATATAAGAATTCATGGACGCAACACAAACACAAAAGTAACAACACTATGTTTTTGCGAGAGTTCAGCACTCGCAAAAACATTGTTTTGAAATCGAATAAATTTATTGACTTCTACTAAACTAGCTAGCTATACTAGCTTCAGCACAGTTGCAAATCAACTACAACATTCAGTATTCTAGGAGCCTGTATTTCATCCAAGGTCCTCGTTCTTTTTGTCTCCATTTATAGAACAAGAAGATGACAGAGCTACCAAAAATTAAAACAATTCCAGTTGCTATGACATATTTCGGTATTTTAGTATTTATATCATATTATAACATTAACACTAAAATACTGAAATACTGCTCTAAAATCATTGTTGCATACTCCACAGTACTGGTGAACAAATGTTCTGAAGAAGGACATTTTCTGGATGCCTTTAAGGAAGCAAAAGTGCTACAAATATCCGACAAAAGTAGACCTAATCAAGTAGTCAATTATCGGCTAATCTTAATCCTGCGTTTATTTGGCAAAATAATTGAATCAATTTGATAGCCAAGCTTTTGTCAATTTTGGTTAACAATCAGTTTGGGATCAGTATCAACCGCTCCAACATAGATTGTTTTTTGGATGTTGTAGGTAACATCGTCGAATACGGGAGACCTGTGTTCAAGAACCATTTGAACATTTTTCAAATTTAGCGATTTAATTCGTATTAAATTAATATTCCACGCCACTGTGTATCGCATTCCAAAAATGCCGCTAAAACTCTCGGCGGCACCCTTACCGCCATCTCTTTTCACAACGTTTAACCACTGCATCAGTTAGATAGATAGCTAAAAGCAATGAAATCCACGTATTTCAAAACACAAGTCTAGGGTCAGCTACAAGCAGAAACGCATCCGACCAATCACAGTGCTTCCTACACGAAGCCACCTAACCCAACCTAAAATTCCTATCTATTATTTTAGGGGTCCCTAAATTCCAATCTGTAATAATCGATTTTTACAAAAACTAGATAACAGATTTCGACCAGGTTTTTTGTTAAAATTCATAATTTTAATTTAGACAACTGATGATGTTAAGGTTTTGTACAACTTCTCTATCTACGTTATTTGCCCTTTACGAAAGTGATATGTCAGTAGTGGGGGTAAGTTCACGCGCCAAGGGAGAAAGATAATGCCTCTTCACGTTCTAGAATTCACTTCTTGACTGGCCCTCTCCCAAGTAAGTCGCGATAGTATTCGCTCCCGTTTCACTCGACCATGGGAGACTTGTTCCCTGGGTCTCGTCCAGGCAAGTCACGATAGTACTCGCTTCCCATGCTACTCGGCCATGGAAGTCCTATTACAAGTAAGACGCTATAGTAAGCGTTTCCTGTGGCACTCGGCCATGTAAGTAAACTCACTCGTTTACAGTCACTCTCTCAAAAGCCGAAAAGTAAACGGCGTTTTTGACACTCGGCCAATATTCTCTCTGCTTTATTATAATATAAGGCTTCCTATTTCCATTTCTCGGAGTTTAGCGTATGCGATCACTGCATTCTGCATAGCGCGTTTTAGAATCCATTTTGTTGCGTGTTTTCGTGTATTAAAAGCACGTTTCTCAAAAGCATCAATGTCATGCTTTCTTTTTAAATTGAAGTTTTCTCTTACACACTCATACAGTGTGATGTTTTCCAGTGCAGATTCCTCTGCAAGGTAAAATAAACTCTTGACGCCCTTGGGCTACCAACAGAAGTTATTTATGCATATGACTGGCATAATATTCTCAATTCACTCCAGCCATTCTTATTTGCAAGAAGTTGAAGTACATTGTATGCAGGAGCTAAGGAGAGACTTAGTAAGTGCTTTTAAGTGACTTTCCCTGAGTTGGAAGATAAACTGCTCAATGATTGAACGTTGCTCGTCAATTGGTGAATATATTGTACATAAGGTACATAGTAGCAAAGACAATAATTATACTACGAATAGACATTCCATCAGGCGGTTTCATAAAGTCGCCGCAGCAATCGCTCGAATCTGTGTGAATCGTAATATTTTCGATGGCATGCGGCGAGTTAGCAGCAATATTTGACGCGGCGTTGCCAATGCGGCACGTGAATTCCAACTTGATTGGAAATGCATAATATCTTAGGACTGTTGGAAATTTGGGCGCAAGACAAATAACAAAATGGGTAACTACTATCGACCTGTGAAGGTACAGATCCATGATAATTACTCAATTTCAAATGTAACCGCACTGTTTAGACCTATAAAAAAATAAACATTTTTTTATTTATTGAATCAAAACAACTACATTTTAAACTGTTTTAAACTGCCTATGTATTTGGGGAAACTCATAACAGTCGTTGAAAAAAATAATTTTTTTTATGGATAAACTAAATTGAACAAAAATTATGCTGCACGCAAAGGTGCATAACTATCAATATCTAAAATGCGAAATAAACTGAAAATAAATACAGGAACAATTAAATATTTTAACTCGTATTACCTTAGGTAGATGTATTTATGATGGTCACAACAAAATTAGGGCATTCATCTTGAAAAATATAAGTGTGGATTAAGAACTATTTTTTCGGGTATTTTAAAATATATCACTTACATGTTGAATCATATGGTGACATTAGTCTATTTTTTTAAATATCTATATTTCATATCCTTCGGTAGAAATAAAAAAATCAATTTCAATGACAAGATTCTTGGAAAGTGAATTAAGAAAAATCATTGCGAATTATAAGGAATAGATCCAAAATACAGTTATTCTAGCGGAAAAAAATTGCAACATGTTTTAATTAGATTCGGACATAGAAAGTAAGACCGAGCGACGATAAAGGCTATCTAGAAGAAATGCTGCTTTAAATTTTCTTGTTCGTACTTAAATACATACAATACATTTTTTAATAAGGAAACTAAACATTGCATTTGAAATATCTTTTTATACATAAATATGTGAAAATTTTTCATTGAAAAAGATTTTATGTGTTTGTCATAATATTATTAAGGTACACAGTTTGTTTGGGATGACCATACATTCTTACCCTGGAATTGATTGCCTTTGGCTCCACAAATGATTGAATTTGGTTTGAATTGTTATAGAGCCACTTCGGCCCAGGCTCAAGGATGTAAACTGCACAAGTGCAAGTTTAGTGACCCTAATGAAATGTGTACCTAATTTCTTCGATTCGGTATCTAGTCGGATACCGTTTTCAAGAAAAGCAAAAAACTAAAAATGAAAATGGTTAGCAAATACAATAAAACAGTAAAAAGCTCTTGCAGATTGTCAGGCTTTAAACTGTTGTCAGTTTAAAGCCTGACAATCTGCAAGTCAAATGCGATAAACAGAGAATCGAATTACAATCAAGCCGCTCAACAAAAAATATGAAAATTTGGGACTACATTTTTATCTATTAATCTTTGGTGCATAGATATTCTTATTTCTGAAAAACGGAACAAAAATTAAAAAAGTAATTTCAGACACTTTGCACCAAAGATTAATATTATTAATTAATGTATTCCCAAATGCTCATAATATTGTTTTATTGAGCGGTGTAGTTGTAAGTCGATTGCCCGTTTATCGAATTTGACCGGGTGGTCTCCCTTTTAAATTCACATGTTTTTTAGGGGCATGTCCTCGTGCCTTATTTACTTTTTCGAATCGTATGTCTAATTTAATATCCTTTAGTAATGTAGAATTCTAAGAGATAAAACATGCACACATTATAGTGTAACAAGAAAGTGAATAAGCAATTACAACCCGAAAAAATGCATTTGATATTTCATGTCAAAATAAATATAAGATGTAAATAATTTTTTGTCCAAACGGATTAATGCATACGACTACTATACATGGCCACGTATAAAAATATATACAAAACATTTTAAAAAATCGACAAGGTGATTAATTCAGTATAAAATTAAGGCCCATATACATAGTTACTTAAGTTATTGGTTTTTTACATTTTTCACTTTTTGGTTTTTGCTATACGAATTTTTGATAGTCCCATGCCACTTACCAATTTAAATAAATTTGTGGTTACCAAATGTTCAATAAGGAAGACTTTGTGCTCGTAGCATTTATCATTTTTGTTGCCTAACCAGCGAGCGTTGCGACTCAAAAGCTTATTTTTTAGGTTCAACCATACGAATTCCCTATCTTTAAGGATATCAAAATATTTCCTAAAGAGCAGGTATAGGAACGCTGGACTACTTGAGCAGTTTCTTCTGAAGGGACATTTAAAGATAAGCCACTTTTCCCACCATAATTTTTTTGCAAAATAAATATTTGCTTGGGATCGTTCAAACTAATTTCAGTTACATTATTATGTGCTAAAATTTTACAGTCCGTGCATTCGAATTTATCCCTAGATTTTTTAAGGAGATATCCCGCATAATAATTCACGGCACACTCTCCTAATGAACTGATTCCTAAAATAGATTGCATTTTTTCTTCGAAGTCTTTTTCTTGCCTTTTTCAATGCATTCTTCATTCTCCACTTCAGAAGTGTTTTTATTATCAGTAAAATCTGTTGTTTCAACTATTTTAGATTTTAGCAATTCGGACAGTATTATTTGCTGATCGTTGTCATGTTCACAGTTCGATGCTTTTGATGGTTTAATAAGTCCAGTAATTATTTGGATTCTAAACGACATACGAAAAACTCTTGCCATGCTGTCTGATTTTTGAGAAAAACTTTTCCAAGAAGTCTTGGTTTAATCTTTTAGTGAGGATGAAGCAACTAACTTTTTTTTCTTTTTCGAATAAATCAAGAATCTCGTTAATAGTTTGTACCATTCCGTCGAAGCATGGTGGCCTAGATTCTCGTCCAGCTATTTTAGTTAGAGAGTTAAATAATTTTTACCTTTATGGAGAACTTCTAAAACCTGAAGATTTTTATCACTGAGTCCACAACAAAATGGATTTTTGTCATACAAACGCTCACTGTTCAAGGCATCGAAAAGGTTATTCATTGTTAAAATGAAATCAGCAGTGTTAAGTCCTTCTGTCTTGTCGATTTGTCTATTTTGTGCACAAGATCGAATAGCCGCTGCCTTTGCTCGTGAGAAGATAGAGCAAGTTTGCAGGACATTTTCTCAAAAGAGTTCGGATTTAGGTGCTTATTACTTAATTTTGGAAGTGCTCTTGCAGAATAGATGAAGATGCCTTATCGAGTTCATACGTTTGCTTGATAATATTGAAGTTAAAAATTCGTTCTTCAAATTTAAATAGTCCAGTCATTAAATTATTTCGAACACTCTTAAATAAGTGGGGCACATCAAATATACCAAACATTTTTGTATTCTTGAAGTAAAAGAAAGGACTGTTTTTTTAATTCCTAGAAGCGTTAGAGCACCTCTATTATAGTCTGTCTAGAAAGTATCCGGAAAAAAGAAAATACAATTAAATTTTTTCGGTTTAAGTTTTTATTACTTGAATTATAAAATTACAACAAATAATTCATCTCATTTACATATACAACCTCCATTTATCTCTAAACGCTTCACATATACTGAAGATACACGCGAAACTAGGTGACCGTCATAATGTTCGGCGATGGTGGTCCAGGTGTAAAACTGACCGAATCAAAAATGTGTTACTTTGTGGCATTACTCGTTCCACTTCAATGTTTGTTAGTCCCCATAATGTGTTTTCACTGAGACTTAGATCGGATGAAGCTGCTGCTATGAATTCAATGTTTGTTAGTCCCCATAATGTGTTTTCACTGAGACTTAGATCGGATGAAGCTGCTGCTATGAATTTGTTGCCAATTGGTGTTCTTGCATTCAAGCTTAAATATAGACAGCACCGTGCATTATACTGCTGAATATGCCACCCCTCTGGAAACCTAAACCGTTTCCTTCTGGAAATCCTTCCATAATGGCACATTACTTTGCCCTGTTATCGGTACCATCAACTGTACAGAGAGGTGTAGTACTGTTGATGAAATTATCTTCTTCAAAAGGTTCACAAAATCAGTATCATTGCAAGGATTTTTTAGTCTCAAAGCCGCTAGAGCGTTTTAAATGTTTCCGCAAATCCTACGCGGTCTTTTCGAAATTGATCTAGGACTCATATCTGTGCCTTTTTGATCATCTTTATTGTCTCATATACTCAGCTTTTTTCGAGTCCACTCAATTACACTAATTTTATAACGTTCGAACGCCTTTTCTATACAAAGATTCTACCTCTCTTCTTTTTTCTACTTTCGACATTATTTCACAAATCTTAAGCCTGCTTACAATCAACAATGTTTGGCAGATAGTGTTACCATGCTATTTCGACCGTAGCTTACTATCCGGAGAACATACTTGATGCATTACTTTTGTCTTGGAATGTTACGAAAAAGAAATATATTAAAATTAAGAAAAAAATAAAATTCCGAATACTTTCTAGACGGACTATATTACTACCCTGATCACATACCATGACTCTAGGATCAAAACCTATTTCCTTAATATTTTCTAAATTATATAAAATCAATTGTTTTAAATTTTCTTGACATATAGGACCTTGAGAAAAAAAATATGAAATGGGAAGTTTCCAGTTTTTATAAAGACCCCGTAATGAAAAAACCACAGCATGTGTCGCTTTTCTTTTCGTTCGGCCTAAAGGACCCAAGTCTTCAAATCCCTCAATTAAATCTAATTTTCTGTTGTATTCTAAAAATGATTTTATACTAATTTCATTAAATGCCATTATACTTTTTTTTTCGTTTTAAGTCATTGTCTTACATTTCAATTTTAAAATATTTTTTATACCCCCATCGAACCCAGTTTTAAATAAATTTCGGCTTACCCATCTTCTAATACTCGATACTGAAGGCAATATTATTCCTTGCCTTCGCAAAAAATATTACGTAGATGGAGATTTGTAATATAATGATATACAGAATTCCCTTTCTTTTAAGTTCCAGTGCTTTTTTGATTTGCCTCTTATCTGCATTAATACAAAAGTTTTAGCTACATTTGATAGGCAAGATAATATGTGTAAAATCCCTATATTTTGTTGTATTTTTTGTTTTAATGCGCTTGTCCGCTTTTTATAATACTTTAATTTTGATGCTTGCAGGCGTATTCGCTGCTTCAACTTAATTAATTTTGCGCAGTGTAATTGCTCTATCAGGAAGCTGCAATATACTGTCTACCAGTTTAGATTCTTTATTTCTTAAAACTTCATCAAACTTTATTTTCTTTATGGACGTAGACATTGAGTCAACTGTTGCACAAAGGAGATGATGATTCCTTTCAGAGTATGTCTTCACTGGTGTTTGAACTTTAACACATTCACTATTGTCAAAATATCTTTCTGGAACTGCATCACTTTTTAGTCGATGCCGTTTTAGTGTCCGAAAATTGTCTTCCCTAAAGTGCTTCTCACAGATCAATTTATTTTTTAAATCGCTAGGATTTAATCCTGTTAAGCTCAAATTTCCTAAAAACAATTGTTCAAAAATTAAAACAATCTTGCTTTTTGATTGCCGCTTCTTCTGACGTGTACAGGGTGTTTCAAATTAGATGCTCATCTTTGCGATTTCACGGTAAGGGATAAAGGGGTACTATAAATTCGTTGAAGTTTTGTATTTTAAAGCATAGGAAGATATAGAGAAATTTAAAAAATCCCAAGTCGTTCGGATGAAATCCGAGAAAAAAACGAAATTAATCCTTTTAATTTTTATTTTTTTTTTGGCTTTATTTAGAGAGATAAATAATAGAGATATAAATAAATAAGAAAATAAATAAAGATAATAAATAATAATTCATTGCAGTTTTTACCTTTACATGATGGCGTTGTCAGAATTTCAATCCGTTCATTTCGTCTTTCGGACCTCGTCATTAACTTTCTTAATTCAAATCCTGACGACACCTGGATTTCTTCTTCTATTTTTTAGAAACTTCTTTCGTTTTGATTCCAATGATACATAACGCAATACATGTATCCAATATTAACAATAATAATAATCAGTAGAAGAAAGGAAATCATAATTAAGTTGGTCATTACTTGCTGTTTATTACTTCGTAGATATTATTATAAAAAAGGTTATAATAAAGAACAAAAATTCCCTTTATCCAATTCACGAAAACGTGATACGTTTCAAAAATAATCAATGTCACGATTTGAATTACGGAAGTTGATGATTGAATGTCGGATTGCAATTCTGACAACGCCACCTTGCAGAGGGACAAAATTACAATGAAGAGGTATTTTTAATATTTCATCATCTCTCTATACAGTTAAGAAAAATAGAAACAAAAACATTTAATTTCGATTTTTTCGGATTTCATCGGAACGACCCGGACTTTTCTCCACGACATCTTACTAAGTTTTAAAATGCGTAACTTTGCCCAATTTAAAGTCCCCTTCTATCTCTTATCGTTTCCGAAATTTCAACAATGATCATCTAATTTGAAACACCCTGTATAAGTTAGAAAGAACAAGCAGCTGGAGAATTCAGTTAATACAGATTCAAAAATTACAATACAATAATGAACTTTTTGAAAATAACCTTCAACATGCTTCAGGTCACTTTGCGCGCTGTTCGAACAACCATCTCACATTTTCCTTTTATAATTACCTCGCAAAAAATGTTTAATTAAAAAATGTTATTATGTTTTGCTATGTTTCATAAATGAATAAAGGATTTTAAGAAATTCATGATCACATTTTGTTTTACTCAATGAAATAGCTACTTGAATGTGCAAAAAAGTAGTTTAGCATTAAATAACCGGCTTACTCAAGTGGAGAGAGGTAATTACCTCCCTTTCCAGAGACCCCATATATGATAGAAAATACAACTCAAGATAAGCAACGAAAAAATATGAACTACCTAATACGCATCCAGACGCATGGGCTGGATATACCGATGCACTGATAATATAACGCTTTTAAACTAGATACACTCACATCTACCACTGTGGTACTTTGTGGTAAACTTTTAAACTTACTGGAATTTACTATCCAAAGGTTACATAATTCCTCATTTTTGTAAGGAAATTTAAACATCTTAATTTTGTCTTGCCTTCTTGTCGCACGGCAATCAAAATATTGACAAACATTTCCTGACATTTTACTATATTTAATTAAATAGATATTATTAATTTATGAAGAAATAATTTTCAAACGTCAAAAGGTCCAGGGATCAATCAGGTGATTGTGATTACAGACTTATCGACGCCGAACCGAATACAATGGCTGCATACTCAAGCAATGTAGATGCGACAAGATTAAGATTAAGATTAAGATTTTTACGTACGCGACGGCACGCTCCGTTTTGTTGTCGAGCCGGGAACACGAGGACACGCTGGCATGGGCACGCTGGCAACACCGCTCATCGGTCTAGTCGAGTCGCTTGGAAATCCTCGATGGATCCCAACTCGCTTGCAGTTGGGATCCTTTTCGGGGGCGTTTTATTTTACATTAGATGAATTGTCTATTCGTAGTATAATTGTCTTTGATAGTAGCTTATTGTGGACAATAAGGTAATATCCTTTTATTATTACTTGAATATTACTGTATTTCATCTCAGCGCTATGTCAGTTAACCAAGCTCACACTGAGTGGTTCCGTAGGAACCTTAACAGACATTTAACTGTGTTTAGCTGCAAGTTTGTATTTATAACCTTATATTTTGTTAGGATTATAATTGTTTATACAGTTCTTTAGTGTTATAAATATTGCTATTCTCATATTGTGTGAAGTCGATAACCTAGCACCGACAAAAATTGGCTATATTCTAGCACCGACAAAATTAAAAACTTTAAATGTTTATATTTGTTTATTTATGAGCTTTAGGCTGTTTTCAATAAAAATACTTTTTGGTATTTATGTTCATCAAATTCCATTTCATCTGCATAAACACCTTGAAAAAATATGCTTGTCAAGTTGGGTAATTATTTATCTGGTGAATTAGAACCTTGTCATGAATATCGCAGTGGTCCAGAATGTTTTCTTGTTTTTGAATGACTTGTCTCAGACTATCAAATTTCGCCGCCTACTCATGTTTGCAGACGATGTAAAACATTGTGTTTCATCAAATCCATAGCCAATGTATTTAAACTTCAGAGTGACCTTGATAAATTATCGGAATATTGCAAGAAAAACGACATGAAGTTTAAAAAGGGTATAACCTTCTACGTGTCAGTCAACTTGTAGATGTAGGAAATAAATGGAAGGGTATAATAATTAAATAAGACATTTAGGGGTGGTTTTGGATGATACGTTTCCATTTGCCAATCACATGAAAATCAAAACTTCTAGAGCTTTAAGGATTCAGAATTTATGCAGTGCAGAGATCTTCTTATGATTTTTCACTTTTTAGCCTAAGACCCCTCTATTATAGACCAATAGTGAGATATTGTTTGTAGCATGGATTCTAACTTATAGGTCACAAATTGACTCCTCTAAGAGGGCGCAAAGAAGGTTTCTTAGACCAGTTACATTTCGATGGACCTACTTGAGAGGAGAATAATGAATTAATAATTTGCATAGAATTATATATTTTTCTATTGACTCTTTTCAATAAAATACTTTCGTGTAGAAGAGCATGTTTACTGAACTTTCCAGCACACAGTATGCATGGTCAAAGTAAACCAAGCACTTATATGAGATGTGCTAACCTGGTGAATACCGAGTCCGTATGTATATTTGGCTGTAGTTTAAGGATATTTAAAAATAAAATATGACAGTTGGATATTAATGTTAATATTCATGCTTAGTCCTGTTTGTCAATAATTGTATTATGCGTTTCAGTATTGAAAACTTACCTATGATGGTAGAGTAATATATGATAGGTAATAATATTGTTAAATTAATAAACAAATGCAATCGCAGTTACTTCACTCAGTTTACCGTATTTCAAATGCAACGCGATTCTCCTTAAAAATTTACTTTTATAATAAACTTGGAGTTACCGTAAAATGTTTAAACTATTCGCAGATTTTATTCGGTCAGTAAACACATGGATGCCTCATTCTTATTCGTGACTGAGATACTCTGAGATAGGCACTGGATGGGCTTGCTCTCGTTGTTTGGTTTATTTGTATGCGCATGTTAAGGTTTGTCCTTGTAATGTGTTACCGTTGAACGGGCCTAAGAGTACCATAATGAGCAAAGTTGTCCGAAAGGGCATTTAAAATAATAAAAACGCACATATTTAAAAATACAACCGCCAACATTGCTTCTATATGCACGTTTGCCATATACCAAGGTATGTTGAGATGATGAGATGTTAAGGTTACACGATTCGCATTTGTTCGATGCGTCTTGTAAGAGCTTATACAATTCACTAATGTTCTTTACCAAATTTTGAAAAATCTAGCCTGCATCTAGCTTTAAGGTAAGGTAAATTTCAATTTATATTTTCGCATAAGAACCAAGTCGAAAAATGTTGTTAATCATTTGAGATTAAGTTGGACTCTTCCAATGTAATCTACAAAACGTTGGCCACGGAGAAGTAATTAAATTTGTTTTTTTTACAGACAACAGACATAGAAAATTTGGTTCCAAGTTGATCTTAAAAAACTTTTTAAGTTTTGCATCGATTTTGATAATTGTTTATTATACCTAATATTGATTTTGCAAAAAGCTTTAATGAAATTTGTGCGTTCCTTTTTTTACTGATATCAATATGTTAATTTTTAAAGGAACCTATATCGTTTACAACAATACCAGAGATTAAAATCCATATACCGGGTGAGTTTTTTAAAGTGTTACAATGCTATACCGGGCAAACGGTTTGAAAAATTTTCATGAAATTTTGATGACGTCATAATGATGCAGGGGGACATATTTTACCATATTTTTTACATTTTTCCCCTTTCTTGATTTTGAGGGGTGGGGGGTAACTTTGGCATTTCAAATGGATTGATGTATTTTTGTTTCCAAAATTCGAATCTACCTAAAAAACTACGTAAGTATGTGCATTTTACTTAAAATTGTTTCCATGTTTACGGAGCTATTAGAAATTTAAGATATTAGAATAAAAAAACACTTACAACTCAACCACAGTTTTTTCAACGTCTATTACGTGTGAAAAGATGTTCAAAATGCCTTCCTTCAACTTCTAAACACTTTCGCACTCTTCGCTTGAATGAATTTCGCACCCGTTCTAACATTTCAAGTGCCACTAATAAGCAGGCAGAACGGATTCGGTGTTCCATGTCATCTAAAGTTGTAGGTGCGGTTGCCATTGCTTTTTCTTTTATAAAACCCAACAAAAAGAAATCAAGGGGTGTTAAATCCGGGGACCGAGCAGGCCAGTTGATCGGGCCTGATCGTTCAAACCACCTGTTTTCAAATATTTGATCTAAATAATTTCGGGCCTGAATTGCATAATGGGGTGGAACCCAATCCTGCTGAAACCACGTGTCAAGATTTATGTCCATTAAAATGTCCTTCAAAAAAATGCGGACCAATAACGAATAACTCCATCCCCAATAATGCCACACCACATATTAACTGACCAGGGATGTTGATTTGGGCGAGTTCGCATCCAGTGTGGATTTTCCTGTGCCCAATAGTGCATATTGTGCCTGGTTACCTTTAGAAAAGGAACCAAACAAAAATTAAAAATTAAACCTGTACGAATGAGAAATAGCTCAATGTTACCTGCCCACAATTATGAAAACTGGCTTCGTCTGAGAAAATAATATTCTTCAAGTACCTGTTATTTCCTTGCATTTGTCTTGTTACCCAATGACAAAAGGTGACGCGATTTTCAAAGTCTTGCCCGTACAGCTCTTGGTGAAGCGTAATGTGGTATGGATGAAACTTGTACAAGTGCAATGTGGTCATAACTGATATTTGACTCATTCCAGCATCGAAAGCAAGCCGCCTGGAATTTACATGAGGGTCAATAGCTACCACTCCTAAAACACCAACTGCCCTGTCTTCCTTCGTTTGGGTTCTTCTTCGAACTCGTGGTTTCGCCTTCAAATTGCCAGTAGTACGACTTCTGGTTTCCAGCCTTTTGAAGACCATGTGAGACTTCGGTTATTAATAAACCTCTCTGCCCACACTAGTGCAGCTTGCCTGTAATTTTTTCTGCACTCTCCCAAAATTAACAACATATCTACTTGAACTTAAAATTCGCTTTCATGTTTTAAGCAATAAACATAAATTATTAATACGTCAAAATTCTTAAATGACCTAGGTATGTAAAAATTCGCATTTCTATGGAACCGTGTTATAAAGGAAGGGGCGATCTTAATTGATAAATTTTTTTTCTAATTCAATTAAGTTTTGGTTCATCTTAATTTCGTAAACATGGAAATAATTTTAAATAAAATGCACATACTTACGTAGTTTTTTATGCAGATTCGAATTTTGGAAACAAAAATACATCATTCCATTTGAAATGTCAAAGTTACCCCCACCCCTCAAAATCAAGAAAGGGGAAAAATGTAAAAAAATATGGCAAAATATGTCCACCTACATCACTATGACGTCATCAAAATGTAATGAAAATTTTCCAAACCGTTTTCCCGGTATAGCATTGTAACACTTTAAAAAACTCACCCGGTATATAACGAATAAGTAAACAACCCATCACTAATATCATGCATTGCCTCCTAGTACTCTAATAAGTACTACCATGCGACGTAATAAGGATTGAAAACAATAATTGTTAATTGCCCTTTGAGGAATGGTTTCTATTTGCCTCTTGCAAATTAGCCTCTCTAACACATACCACACGTGCTCAATCGTGTTTAGATAAGGACTACGTGGAGGCCAGTCTAATCGTTGAATGTCCATTTCATCCAGGTAAACGTTGACAATTCTTGCGACCTAAGGCCTGGCATTATCATGCATTAAATAAATATTTTGAGCAACAAATAGATTGAAGAAAATGACGTGGCCCGCTAAATATTCCACGATAAAAAGGTTAGCAGTTAAAGCGTCATTTTCAATTAAAACAACGTCTGTACGAGTATGTAATGAAATTCCAGCTCAGACCATAATACTACCGAATTAAAAAGGTGTTCTTGGATACATACAAGAGTCAGTCGTATATATCGTTCTCCTTGTCTTCTCCATATACACGCCTGCGTCCATCCGGTGAGCGCAAACAAAACCGCGATTGGTCTGTGAATAACCCACAACCCCAATCTTCGTTATTACAGTTTCTATGTTCACGGTCATAATTTAATTGTTGAGCACGATGGGCTTCAAATGAAGCTGGATACGCAGCTGGTCTTCTTGACATCAATCCTTGTTCATGTAATCTACGATAGACGATTCGTCCAGAAAGCCCGCGAAGTAATAAAAGAGATAAGGGCCACCCAGTGGATAATAAACTAAAAGTTGGTTGGATTAAAAACCGTGTTACCTACGACAAGTCAGCCTATTTTCTCATATACACGTCATGCATCAGTTCAGAATAATAAAGATATATTCACCAAAACGTCAAAAAATTATTGGTTTTAAGTTCAGATGAATTAGGAATGTGTGAAATTATATCAAAAGTGATGAAAACCTTAATTTTGCGCATCCATGATAGTGTTCAAAGGTGTTCTCTGATGACCGGAATTTGATAAACAATTATCTTTCGAATTTTGAATGAAGAAAAGGCAGGAGAAGCTACAGCGCCGAAGCCAAAAGCTGGTAAAGTAAAACTGGAGCTGACAGAACATGCAAAAATTCCCTGCGGGAAATCATTCCTAAAAAAAATGCCATCTAATTATGCCATCTAGGGAATTATTTCTGGAGGCTGTTAAAACCGACACACAGATACCAACGATGGGAGATATCAAACTGTGGGACGTTTTATAATTCATGAATTTTTGTTAAGAAAAATTTCAAAGAAAATCATTGTTAATTGAAACGGGAGAGATCGTATGATAAAAAAGAGACTAGCTGAGAAAAAAGAGACATGAGGTTTGTCATGGAAACCGCATTTATTATGTAGACGGAAGTCTGATAAATGAAGGGTACACCGTAAATAAGTTTTAGCAGGACAAACACTTTTTTAGTTCAAGACAAGGTTTATGGAAGGTTGGCCAACTGGTCACTATTCGCCATCTAGAGAAGGACGCCGATTAATTCGAATAATTATAACACATATAGGGAGTATACATGGTTTCCTTAGTGGCGGTTTGCTTACATTTGAATTGAAAAAAAAAACTAATGTGTTAGAAAAATGGCTATGATAAATTTGGTACCCCAGACTGAATAATTGTCATGAATAACGCAAGTTACCATTCGAAAAAAGTTGTATGTGTTCTCACGAAGGGATGGCTTAAACGTGATATGTAGTCGAAATATAATTTTCTATTATGACAATGTTAGCCGCGAGCTTAAAAATAAATACAATAAGTACGTTATTGACGAAATCACCAAAACTCGAACCACTGTTAGCATAGTCCTATAGTCCTTATTTGGACTCAAGTGTCAGAAAACTGGCAAACATATGTTAGACATGGAATTAAAGAAGAATTCCCTCAGTGGGGATCTCGACCACATGTCTGCAATGTTGCAGACCATTCAGATCCCGGGTCAACTGCGGGTCGCCGACGAGACGGACAGCGCTCTTCTGAATGTAATCCAGCAGCTTTAGGGTGTGCTTCGGTGCGGCACCGCAGACGAGTGAGCAATATTCTAAGCATGGTCTTATTTGCGCTTTGTCGAGAAAGAGCAGCTGCTGCGGTGTATACAGTCTTTTGTTGCGAAATACGTGGTCATACCAGAACATATTGCTGTTGACCGAGGCATCTAGTAGTCCCCTTGACGAGGATGAAGGAATGATCGATCCTGCCATAATGATGTCAGGGCACGCCGTATGGGCTTTCTTGGTAAACGTGAGCTTTTGTTGCATTGAACTGGACCAAATTTCTGTCGCCCCAAGTTCGAACTCTCTCCAGATCTTGATTAATTGCTGTAACCACTCCTATCTGGGGTGATATATCTCAGTCGCTGGTAAAGGTTTTGGTTTCGGTGAGCAGGTCTTTAATATAGATGAGGAAGAGAGTTGGTGAAAGTATTGCACCCTGAGACACGCCCGTGTTAATTGTGAATGAGTCTGAGATAATGTGTCTCATCAACTGCAACATGCAGCGATCGGTTCTTAAGGAAACTGACAAGCCAGCTGCAGACGGAAACCGGCAGTCCAGAGGAGGGCAGTTTGTTGAGCAATCCGTTATACCAAACTCTTTCGAATGCCTTCAAAATATCCAACCAAATCGCTCAAGATTCCCCGTAGTTCTCAATTGCCCTACTCCATATATGAGTGACATAGGCCAATGTATTTGTCGATCTCTCTTTGCGGACATCGCTAATTAATCTGTTGGTCTCAAAATACTTGAGTAGTTGCTGATTGACTACACGTTCCATGACTTTGGAGATTATTGGAAGCAAGGCAATTGGGCGATAGTTTGAGGGCGTAGCTTTTTTGCTTTTTTTAAGAACAGGTTGCACTTGAGCGACTTTTCAAGAAGATGAGTAAATCCCTTTTCGGTAAGACAGAGAAGAAAAGGCTGGAAAATAAAAGATCTTTAAGATTAACTATCATATTGTATTGTTTGTATATTATGTAGATTTGCTGTTTAGACTTGGACATTATTTTGAATAAATATTTTAGAAATAAATATTTAGAAATGTCTTTTTATTACTGAGGTAGAATAATTTTATTATTATTGCTTCAACTCTTTTTCCAGGTAGGCAAATATCTGGTATTGATGAGCGCCCGCCGTTCTGTCCTCTTATTATAATGACTCAATTTTGTATAATACCAGTTTTGCCCTTATGATCAATACGACACTGCTCGGTCATTCTCGAGTTTTTATCATTTTGGTGTAATAATTGTTCCACATAGTGTTCAGAAATTTAGGGCAAAATTCCCTTCTGCTTCTACACTGTATAACATCAAATTCATTAAAGCTTTTTGCAAGATGAATATAAGCTAATAATCATAATAAAAGGGCCTACAACTTGAGAAAAAAATTATCAGAATCGATGTAAAATATGAAAAGTTTTCTAAGATTGACTTTGAATGAAATTTCGTTTTGCTCTTTTATTATCCATGGAGTGTATAAAACAAAAATGAGAAAGCTCCTAACTGCAACTACACAGGCGAAAATTTAAGTTTGGCAGGGACGCACGATTAGGAAGGGTGTCCAGGAGGAAATCATCTAAAAAAAATGTGATTTCCACCAACAACATTGAAACGAAAATTGGAAGGAATCCATCCAAATCAATCTGGAAGACAGCCAGCATTTGGGAATTTCCGATGACCAAGCTAGATGTTAGGTGTATTATCAAATTGGATGGAATCTAACTAGGCAAATATGATGGACAACTAGCATTAAGAGGCAATGAAGAACACCAAATAGTTCAAGGCCTCATACTTTGTGGATAATAGATTTTTCGATGACCAAGCCAGATATTACGTGTTTTATCAAACAGGCATCATAAGTGTATTAGCAGACAAGAACCACCATTCCAGAACAACATGCCAGGAACTACGGTGAAACAAATTTTGCGCTGATAAAAAAAACTAGCGTCTCTTTAGTGCCGTGCGGATCAGCTACCGGAGCATTAGATTAGATTAGATTAAATGGTTTTCTAGAACGGTCTCTCTACCACTGCCACCTGCAAGATGTATTGTGGCGCTCTCTGTTTTTAGAGCACGTTATCTTGTTTTCTTTCTATAATTATACTCCATAGCCTTTATAATAACCCCTCAATGTAGCATGTAGCTACTGGATCTGGTTTCGTCTATTTGTCTGAAATGCGTTCTCACGCTAACCTCATAGTGGCATAGAATGTGACTTGCAGTTTTCTCCTCTTCTTGGCAGAACCTCTATAGAAATTCATCTGCCTTAAATGTCTTTTCAGCCGAAAATGGCCGGCGAAGAAACCTACCATCGCATCGGTCTGGCAGTCTTTCTACTGTGCATTACTAAGTCAGCTATCAGCTGGAACTCTTAAATATGAACTTCTTAACTTGTCTCTGTTCTGGTTGAACTTTTCGCCATTCTGAGAATCCGTTGCTATTAATTTCATTACGGATGCCTTAGTAGTGCACTTGGCCACCCCATAAAAGGGTTATATAACCCGACGAACCTTCTTTGGCTCTTTTGTTGCCTCTGTGGCCTTCTTGCCCTGGGACCCAAGCTACTTTGATTTGACTACCATTCAATGCCCTGCAGCAACTCTCTACCAGTTTGGATATTGTGATGTAGGTCTTGATTGCCTTTAGTGCTGCCTGGTTATTGGATTATCACCTTCTTATTGTCGGTTTTTCTGTTCTCCATTCCCTCTTTTCGTGCAATAACTGTTACTTTCACCTGAAACACAGTATCTACCACCTTATATTATTTATCCGAAATAGATGGGTTGGCGAAAGGATTTTTGAAGACTGGTTTTTGGGTCTTGCCTTCCCATAAATAAAAAAACTACAAACCTATTCAGACATATTTTCAAATTTTGTCTAAATATGTAATGAAAAATAAATTAGATTTGTACTACTTCCGCCAAATTCAATTCAAATTTACCAACTTGTTGAGCATTTTTTGCTCCCTTAAAAAGAGAATGAAGAGCTGTTCTTTTAGAGAGGAAGCAAAAGAGTAGGAGAGTAATCCCAAACCTTGATTTACCAAAGCTTTAAAAACATTTTTAGATAATGTAGAAGCTGGCCTAGCTGCTTGCGGAATCCATTCCTTAAATCGGGAAAAGGTTTTAAAGCATCGGCCGAAAAAATTCGGGATGATACGGGCAATTCTAACCAGGTTAGTCAAGAACTAATTGAATTTGTTTAAAAAACGGGAATGCCCAAAAAACAATAACAAAAGAACCTAGAGGAAACTATCCCAAACTAAAAGTAGCACCCAGAAAATCTATATCTCTTGAAGAGAATAAAGAACAAAACATCTGATGAAGATTATAGTGAATGCAATAAGTCATCTAGTGACAAAATATTTATAAGTAAAAATAATTCTGAGTAAGAGGAAATTTTGGAAACTGAATAACAGGAAGTCGTACCGGTAGGATTGCCAGAAAAAGTTTAGAGGAATTGGTACGAAATGATTTCATCATAGCGAAACCACTTTAGTAGAATTTTTGAATAAGACCGCTTCGGTTCTGGCTAATTTAGTGACCCTAACGAAGCTGAGAAATCTAAAATTGAAAATTGTTAATAAATGCCATAACAGTAAAAACCTCATGCTCTTTGTCAAGTTTTGAATTGACTTCGACAAGATGACTAGAATAATGTCATATCGTTTAATTAACGATTTGCTCTGTTCTTGCGATATGGAGGTGTTCTTATGTAATTATCGCTGCCTTTTCGAAGTGTTATATATCTACAATAATTAAGTATTATGGTTTTGGATGAATTCAGTGATTTTTTATTACAGATTTAGCTGATTTTTTGAGGTCCCTTATTATCTTCATTTTTTGCAAAGGCCACCAAGTGTTACAAAAATTAACAGGAACTGAACATTCATCTTTATTTAATAATAATAAAGCACTTTCCTTAATTTTCCCTTTTTAAATGATAATGGAATGCTTCAAGTATTTTAGCAAAGGAACCATTACCAAAAGAAAGTAAAATTAAAGAGTGCTCAAATATTTGTTAAATAAAGGTGAATGTGTTGCTTCAGTTTCTGCTTTCATTTGTTAAAAACACAAGCTGATAAAAGATACTTACAAATTAACTAAACCATTGAATTCATCCAAAAAAGAAATACTTAATTGTAGATATATAGCACCTCAAAAACGCAGCAATTATTCTTGACCTAGTAACACCTTAACATCACACTAACCTATCAAACCAGTAATTAGATGTTACGACAATAGGTTTGTTCTAGCAGCAATTTAAACCCAAACCAAACCAAATCCAAGCCAGCGGAGTTTGCGCATAGCGATTTAAGTGTCGCTTATATTGCAATGCGCAAACTCCGCTGGCTTGGATTTGGTTTGGTTTGGGTTTAAATCCCTGCTAGAACAAACCTATTATTCTCGTCATCTTGTCAAAGTCAATTCAAAATTTGACAAAGTGCACTAGCTTTTTATTATTCTAATTGCATGAACTAACCATTTTCATTTATAGATCTCTCCTTGTTGACAACGGGAGGCGATTTGTTCCTCGAAACGTCGAGTATTTTCCTATTCTTTTAGGTGTTTTCATCTTCGCTATGGTCACTAAATTACCCTGGGGTCAGACCCGAAACGGCCTTATTCAAAAGCCTAAAACTGAGGTGGAGAAATAATAATTTAGTTCGACGAGCTATCAAAGCAGCTCGTAATGTCATGGATGGAAGAACCTCTAAAAGTCAGAATAAGGATCGATTTGCTCTATAATTTGTGATATTCTAAATACCGATGCAATTTTGGAAGTGGCAAGACCTGAATAAGTTAGGCGTACATACTACTTATAACTTCTGCCCAGCCAAAAAAAGGAGAATGACAACCACATTTTTGGTCGATTGGCTCTATTATTTGTGATATTCGAAAAACCAATACAATTCTGGACGTGCCGAGGCCTGAAGAAGGTAGGCGTGTATCACTTGTCACTTCTGCCCAGCCGAGAAAACAAGAATGACAACGACCGGCATTTCATATTGCGGAGATCACAAGGTTGTTACCGCTCTATGTGTGTAGCAAAATAAATGGCTATGTTTTTGTTTATTTTCTTCAATTAAAAGCCCCAAGTTACTATGTTATATTGTGATTGCAAATAACATTTACCTATTAACTTTTGTATTTTTCAAATCGTCGTTAATTTACAAATGGTTAGCCCTAATGTAATCTTAATTTAAGGTTATTATTCTGGAGTTAACCCATACACGTTGAACTGCAGGTTGGAGAGACAGTCGTAACGATCTGCATTATTTCAAGCCAAGTTGCAAAGCCTCCTAAGTATATAGAAAATCGTAACGTGTATCGGCAGTTGAATTAAAATATATCTTAATAAATATTAGAAGTTATTTTTATTATGCATATTCTTTGTTTTTTGGCGCGTTTTATAATCTTACAAAATTTTAGCATTGCTAAATGAATTATATATATTTAACGGCAGAATTTTAACATTCTTATTTAATATCCCAACAAATAATTCAAAATAATTAAAATGTTTCTATGCCATTTGTATCTCGACTTTTCTAAATGATAAGTCAGGCTATTTTTAAAAGGTCAGCAAAATAAATCACTTTATATAAGAGTGAACTTGTCTTGCAATTTTGCAAACGATATTCAGCAAAAATAAATGCAGTGTAACTGTAATAATGAGAATTCCACTGCATTTAATTCCA
>MU182737.1:168297-181431 GCA_016904865.1 Pissodes strobi
CTGCGAGGGATACCATACAGTTATTTCTATTAAGGACAAAGCTGCAAGAAAACTCATCCCTGAAAAAAGAATATTCACCATTTTCTCGAGCGACAGCCGCCAAATTAGTGATAATTAAAGCAAATTGTCAAATGACAGCATTAATAACTATTCGCTCTGGAGTGTCATTGAAAGGACTGGTGCTGCAAAATCCAACAAAAAAAATGCTTCCTCATTGTACTGCATACCTTGAAAGTATGTTTTAACTGAATGTATATGAAATAAATAAGAAACATTAGCTATGGAGAAGGCGACATAATCTATACAAATTAAATTGTTAGTAAACAAACATCGATTCAAAGAAAGTTCCTGGATTCAATATAATTACTGGACAAACAGCAAAAACAGCTTCATAGGAAAGCTATAGTTGTGCGATTCCTAATTCTGGAAAACCACTCAATCACGATTTATCTTACAGACCCATCTCTTTGCTTCCCATAATTTCGGAATGGTTCCAAAAACTACTTCTTGTGCGATTGAAACCCATCATAGAGAAGAAGAGTCTAAATCAATGACAATGACAAGGGATTTAAGTATAAATTAGGAAAACTTTTACCTATACACACAATATGCTCCTTGGTACTTCAGAAATAGTGACCTATATAAGGATTTGGAAATGGGTACAATTATTCAAACCACAGACGAATTTGCAATAAATCACGTCAATAGAGCCATCTAGCTCCTCGACAGCATGATGTTGGCCAAAAGAATCATGATGACCAAACCTTTTGAGTTAATTTAATATTGTGAAAAAGCAAAGCAAAGTGTTATTAGTGTAGAGACCGAATGCGCTCTCACACTGTTTTGTACATAAGTCGTAAAATTCGCATATCTTCCCTTACATTTGTTAACTTGTATACATTGAGAAAGACCTTAGTTTGTTTAAACAACAATTTTAATGGATCAATCTTTAAGGCATTAATAAAAATGGTTTACTATTAATACATAAACACAGATTACTCCAAATAAATATCGATAGCCTACTCAAAGAAAAATCTACTTTAAAAGTTTTAAGTAAAAGCAAATAACAGAAGTAATCGCTCAATAAAATTGGCTTCTCTAACGTTTTCTAATGTAGTATCAATTCTATTTGGCCCGTCATGAAATATGATGATCATTGATACTTACTTATTGCAAAATAGCAAAGCGTCATGTATATTTATTGCTACAAAGTACAGGAAACTGTATTTCTGAGTTTCGCGAATTTTGATGGACAATAATGCCCGGGGCGGTACTACTCACTCCTCTCAATTATTGTTACAATACTATTAATATTGATGCCTTGAGAAAGAAAATTGTCATGGTCAAGACCATCTTTTGCCCGATACATGGATACACTGGTCACCTATGTCGGTGGAGGATCTCATTATCTTGGATAAGCTCTGTTAGAGTTGAGAACGTAGAGAAACTACCCTTACGGAGTTTCGCACTTAAAAATTTGGGCACTGAGTTGTTGGGCGTAAATAGCTACGACCGATTAATTATTTCATTATCTCCTCAGGGCCGTCGGGGGCTTAAGAAGTAGCTCCTCTATTTTGCATATGACTGGTCAACAGTCGGCGGGTCACGTCGAAATTCGGAACTCGATAACTCAGACAGTCTTCTTCTTCCAATGTTAGTAGGTCTGAGGCGACAACTTGTAGAGACATAAGTAGTACCTCCACATTACCGAGACTAGAGGGAACCCACCTCAGGGCGCCGGCTACACATACTCTCAGGCTCGCATGCAAAAACAACTCATTTTTGAATGCCAAAATAATATAGAGCTAAAGTTTAAAAATTGCTGAACGCCAACTGTTCGCAACGACTCAAGGTTTTAACACGTGGAGATGGGTTTGTAGAACCACAGCTGAGGTACCGAAAAATAGTCCTGGGGCACTATTTAAAAGCCTATGTAAGTCACATGAACATCTCTGACCAATCTCAGATCAATTGTGTTTCGCAACAACTTCCAATGACAAAATTTTAACTAGAAAATCCCATAAAATTCCAAACCTCCATGCGATCATATGGACTGGGTTTTTGCAATTTAATCTAATTTAATTAATGCTTAAAATAGTTATCAGAAAAAGTTTATAGCTTATATCGAGAGGTAATATAATGATTTTGATGGGTTCATTATTACGGTGTAATAGTGCACTAAACCTTAACTTATGCGATATAATATTGTTACATTTTTTCCGGGAGTTTTGAACGAAATTACAATTTTTACTATTTTAAAATAATATAATTACAATAAATAAACGTTGACAACATATAAATAAATAAATATTATTATGCAAGAGGAATAATACATTTCAATTATTATTTTACATGTAGATGAAACACATTAATTGCAATTCATTGGTGTAAATTTCAACTTATTTGAAATGTGGTAAATTCATAATTTGCCTAACTTAGTTTATTGTCGTTAAATTTCATTAGAAACCTCTAGCAACGTTGCCAATCCTTTGGTATTCTATAATATCTTCTAAGTTATTTGTTCTTAGCATGTGTCCTAATTCGCGTAATGACCATGAACTTGTATACTTTCCATAATTTATAACTGGTTATATTTGATTAATGTCGCATAGCAAATTAATTGGCGTATACAAATCAGATCCAACTCCTAAAATATCTTTTCGGTTGACTACCTGAATGCCAAGTTCAAAATTATTTCGATAAATCATTTTGATGAGGTGTTTTCATCATACTTCTTCACTTACTAATAATACTGTAACATGAACATAGTTTTTTATTACGCATGCATCATAATCAACGATTATCGCACGCTACAGCGTGCTTAAAATAATGTTTATGATGCACCTACTTTTTTAAAGGATGCTATAGAAACATTTGATTATGTCAAATGTGACAGATTAATATATTCGTCAATATGTCCCTTAAGTTTAATATTTAAAACATTTTTGAGATTATGATGCATTAGTAATAAAAAATAGCGTATGATATACGTGTATAAGATACCTTTAAAGCCTTTGCGACTTACAAACCACTCCGCTGCGCGTCGTGTTTTGAAATATGTCGCGCGTGCTTTAAAGGCCGTCTTATACACTTATATCATAATATACTATTACTATAGACTCTATATATTCATAATTACATAATATGAAATATTTACGTCAATGCTAGCTTATACTCTCACAACGTTTCGATTGGTATTTATTTCATTTCCAATCGTTTCTACATGAAAGACTATTTAAGGGACCCTTCCAGTTGGATAATGATAGTTTTAGGCCCTTTATATTTAACATTATTTTCAGATTATAGATTTTGAAAAACTTCTGCCAAACGATTTTTCTACTATCTTGCACGATTTATGAAATAATCGCTGTATTATTATGTGAAGTATACGCTATTTTTCAGAATATTTACGACATTTGGGATTTTCTGGCTGGTAATCTTTGCCGCTATATAGTGGTAACTTTTAGATAATGGTATTCTGGTATTTATAGATTCTGTGTAATGTTGGATCTTTCTCTAGCCTTTTCAGATTTCTAGGGTTCTAATTTTCAGTAACCTTGAGTAAAAATTAGAAGTTTCTGATAAATGTAATCATTTTTTGCAAAATCGGTATGTATATATAAGTCGAACAATCTTTTAATTTAATGATTTTATTCCGGAAAGTTTTTGATCTTAACATATTCCATCTACTACGTACCTACATATACAGGGTGAAACAAATTCGCTTCTCACTATTGGGATCTCGTAAACGGTAAGAGATTCAGCAAAGTTTAAATTGGGGCAAAGTTGCGCAATTTATGGGTCATTGATATGCCGTTTAGAAATTTAGAAAATTCCTACTACTTCCGGAGATATCCGTAATAAACCGAAAAACAGCTATTTAATTTTTATTGTTTCCTGACTTTATTTCAAGAGATAATATAAAATAAATTTAACATTATCATTGCCACATTTTCTCCTTTATAAGATGGCAGTATCAAATTTTAAATGTGACGTTTCGTGACCGGGCCCCCATCATCAACTTCATTTTTTTAAATACGGACCTGGAATTTTTATTTCATTTTTTAGAAGCATTTGGTCCCCCAAAACCAACCATGTATCACACTTGTCCAATAGCGGTAACAAATATTCTCATAAGTGAAATCAGTTCAAAAATGATCGCCCCATCTCTGTCTAACACATTATCTCTTACGTAAAAAATCTAGATTTGTTGATTAATTGATAAGTGTTATACATCATTGGTTTAAGGAGACCAGAGGCTTCTAAAAAATTAAATAAAAAATCCAGGTCCGTATTTAAAAAAATGAAGTTGATGATGGGGGCCCGGACACAAAACGTCAGATTTAAAATTTGATACTGCCATCTTATAAAGAAGAAAAAGTGGCAATAATACTGTTAAATTCATTCTATATTATCTCTTGAAATAAAGTCAGGAAAAAATAAAAATAAATTAGCTGATTTTCGGTTTATTACGGATATCTCCGGAAGTAGTCGGAATTTTCGAAATTTCTCAACGGCATATGAATGGCCTTTAAATCGTGCAACTTTGTCTCAATTTAAACTTTACCGTATCTCTTACCGTTTACAAGATCCCAATAGTGAGAAGCAAATTTGTTTCACCCTGTATAAATGAAATGGAAGCTACGGCACAACTTACACAAGAAAATAGATAAGATACTCCCGGGTGCTGCTCTGAGCTTCCTTCTTATGCTTCGATGTGCAGTGCGAGGTAACCTTAGACTATGGGAGACAACATTATTTATATTTTAAAGAAATCAGACATTAAACGTAAACAACGCTTTGTTGCCACATGCGGCGAGGTCGCTGGGTTTTTCGGTTAACCCTACCATAAAAAGGCGTTTAAGGTACCAAGTATTTGTAAACGCCACGTGTAACTAAACCACACTTAACCCTTTGCTTAGTAGATTAAAATAAAAGTAGCACCAGAACATATTTCACTTCAATTTTTAGTGCATTATTTTTTTTTGAAGTTTAATAAATATCATAACTAAAACCTGACCTGGCGACGTCACTTTTCCCACTTTCGCTGATTTGTATCACTTTTTACTACGCCGCCAGTTGTCGCCACAATTCGCCATTCAAAATAGTCAGTTTGAAAAATTACGACGTTGTCGGTATTTTCCAGGTTGTTTTTAATTGATTTTAGTGATTTTAACCCATTAACGCCTAGCGTCACCATATGGGCTCACTACGCACCATGTTTCAAAGTCGTGTGGTGGGGATAACCTCGCTCGCTTTTTAATCGTCTCCACACGCCAGTTTGCTCTGGACACTTCTTGTAGTTGGTTTATGATCTGGTCAACTGTGTTTGTTTATTTTGTGCGACGCTAAGCATTTTTGATTCCGCCGCCTAATTTAGTTCTTCAAAAATGGCGAACCCGAGGTTTGTGTAAGTATAACAATTTTTGTCTGTTTAGATTTATTTTATTATAATGGTTTATTAGTACAACTAAAAGATAGTTCTAAGTAGGGACAATATTGTTTTTACGAAAACTATATTGGTTTTTGTTTTAGATGGACTAAAATTGTTATGTTCCCATCTGGAACCGCTAGGCGCTTTGCTGCTAAATTAAAATTTGTTGATAATAATTATTTTTTACAGCGGAATTACGTTACAAGAAGCTTTAGACATTGCCTATCTATCAGACTCGGATACGGAAGTTGCGGATGTGTTTATAGAGCCGCCAGAGAGCCACGTGCTAACAGATGAGGATTCGGCTGATGAGGACGAGGGAGGCTTCGCTGATAATTTGAGTTCCCGTCAGCTTACTGCTGGAGCTGAAATTCGCTTTACAAACTCTAGGAGAATCGGCAAAATAGCGGATGATTTATGCAGTGATTTACACCTTCAAAATATGGCAGGTGTAAGTAGCAACGATGACTTGACTCTGGAAAATACTGCTCAAACAACCTACAAGAGTACATTGAAAATTGAAAAGGTACCAAGTAATCCTAGCTTTTGTAACGGGGACTTATTATTCACTAACCATGGTTTTCTGGAAGAGAATTACGATACGTACAAAAATATGACCTATTGCGAACTCTTTGAACTTTTTTTCACTGATGAGTTATTGCAGGTCATTTCTCAGCAGACAACAAATTATGCACTTTTTCGTAATTGTCCTGATCCACAAGTATCTCTGGAAGAGTTAAGAGTTTTTATAGCCATTTTAATAGTAAGTGGATACAACCAACTTCCTTCGAAACGAAATTATTGGGAATCTTCAAAAGATATGCGAAATGATATGGTATATGAAGCAATGAGAAGGGACAGATTTCTTCAAATTTGTCGCTTTATCCATTTTGCTGATAACACGACCGTAGATCAAAATGACAAAATGTACAAGCTTAGACCACTGACAGATTATTTAAAAAACACATTTCTAGAATACTTTGTACCCACGCCAAACTTGTCATATGATGAATCAATGATTCGATATTATGGACGTCACGGGTGTAAACAGTTCATCCGTGGCAAACCCATAAGATTTGGGTACAAAATTTGGTGCCTAAATAAGCCGTCAGGATATTTGGTAAATTTTGAGATATATCAGGGCAAAAATCCAAGGGCAAACAATGATTATGAGTTGCACTTTGGAAAATGTGCAGCTCCTCTTTCTCAGATACTCGACGATTTGAGAGCCATCAACAAATCATTTCGGTATAATATTTTTATAGACAACCTTTTTACTGGAGTAAATATTCTTTATACTCTAAAACAAAATGGTATTGGCGTCACAGGAACAATGCGTGAGAATCGAATTCCTAGGGAATGTCCACTAACTCCTAAAGCTATTTTGAATAAACAAAATAGAGGAAGTTATTCTACCATCCTTGAAAAAAAAGTGGAATCCAATACATTCGATGGAAGGATAACAGCGTGGTAACTTCGCACACACACCGCTCGTCGAGCGCCATAGGATCTACCTTTAGTGTGTGTGCCACTGCCATAAAAAAAAAATAAAAAAAAAAAAATAACCGTAGCTAGTACATCCTATGGGGTGCAGCCAATTCAGAACGTTGATCGGTTTTCTCGTTCAGAGAGAAAGAAGGTTCCAATCACAAGACCACACGCTGTATTGGAATATAATAAAAACATGGGTGGAACTGACTTGATGGACGAGGGAATCGCAAAGTAAGTTTTTTGCACTATTGGGTTAGGGGGGACAACTTTCTTATGTTCTTTTAAATTTTAGCTACCGCGTTGGTATTAGAGGAATGGTATTGGCCAATATTTACCTACTGTCTTGATGCTTCCATTCATAATGCTTGGCAGCTCTCTAAAGGGTCAGGTTGTCCAATATCTCAGCTGGAATTTAGGAGAAATTTGGCGAAGGTATTGTTTTTTTATTATTTTTTATTTATATTTTACTAACAAACTAAATTTTTAGGTATACCTTACAAAATTTAGAAATCTTCCAAAATCAACTGGTAGAGCCTCAAAAATGAATGAACAGATAAGATTTGATACTATCGGTCATTTTGTAATACCGGTTCCTGATAACAAAAGAAGAAGATGTGCTGGAAATAATTGCAGTAGCAGAGGTCGTACTATGTGTTGCAAATGTGACGTAGGACTCTGTATTGAGTGTTTTAAAGATTTCCACACAAAACATAATAATAATTAGAAAAAGAAATAACATAAATCTACTTATAAACAGAAAAACAAAAAAATTTAACTTTGCCTGTAAAGCGCCTAGCGGTGCCATATGGGAACACCCTCAAAACTCAAAGTTAAAAACAAAATATATTTTTTAATGTTTTTGTGAGTGTATTTAACCTCTTTTGCCTTAAAATATACTATTTTTAACTAAAAAATTGGACTTTTTTTTATTCCAGGCGCTAATGGGTTAAGGATGTTATTTTAAAAGAAAACAATAAAAAGTGTTAGTATATCGCTATAAATATGGGAAGAACTTGCGTTGTGTGTCGAAAACTGATAATTTGATCCAGAAGTGTCTTTTCATAGGTAAGTGAGGTTAACGTAAGACGTTTGTATTTCAGTGGCGGCACATTGAGTATTGAGTATATAAAGGTTTACTTATTTTATAATTTACATACACATTAGAGTTTCTGCCAATGATTTTATGTGAAAAACCTTGTGCACTTTACGTTTAATCGTATATCCGCGTTTCGTTAATCTATATTTTTCGTCTATTTATTTAACAATGTTTTGTTAGGTTGTTAAATAAGTTAATAACACAGTATTTTCCAAAAATATTCATACAGTTAAAATTGTTTTTATGAACCTAGACACTTAAAAGTATTAGATATGTTTTACAATAGAAATATGAATACAAAATACTTCTTGTACTTATGTCGAAAAGCAAGTAATATTAGTATCTATTAACCTTAGACTATCTTATTAACGAGTTAGTTTAGGTTTCATTTTACCAGTAGAGTTTATCTCTAAATCATTTTGGTAATGTTCGGTATGGTGTAAGACAGGCTTTTTTAACATTAAGTAAGTTTTACATTTTTTTTATTTTGTTTTGTGTTAGTATTGTGCTTAAAGAAAATAATGTATTTAGTTTCATTTTTTGACATAAGCCTTACTACCGACTTAGTGAAAATTTGGTTAATTTGGTCATCTTAAAAAGTGTCCCAGTAAACATTTTATTTTTATTAAATATTATTTTTAATATATACTTCTCGGCCACTAGCAGATGTTGTATCAAAATATACATAAACCAGTAGCTCCACTCCTACAAATATTTTCTGCCAGCCGCCGAAAATCCGCAGATTGTTGGCAGCATGTGAAGCGTTTTAGTTTAATCAGTCGTTCGTGTGTAGGCAGAGTGTTCAGAACAGAGTCGGATTTGTGAAAATCCTTAATTTTATTTGTATTTTAATATTTTATTCGGACTTCGGTGGAAATATATACGAAGCAATGTAAAATACAAAGGCAAATAGGTAAAATCTATAGCCGGATCAGGGAATAGATATACATAATATTAGAGGCGACAAGACCGGAAAAATCGTCTAGGTGTCAGATTTTTTTTAGAAAGAATATGATTTTGCTTGCTATTTCTTCGATATAAGTATATATATAACGATAATGGAATGGTTTGTAAATATTAAATATATTTTGGCCCTGTGAAACTTACCCAAAGTTGATTCGACGACTAACCCAAACTAACCAAATTAATTATAACGTATCGGAACCGGGTCAAATGACTAAAATAAGTTGAGACTAAGTGAAACTAGCCGAAAGTTGTTTGGACGACTAACCCAAACTAACCAAATCTATGAAAATTGATTATAACGTATCGGAACCGCTTCAAATGGCTAAAATAAGTTGAGAATAAGTAAAACTAACCGAAAGTTGATTGGACTACTAACCCAAACTAACCAAATCTATTAAAATTGATTATCACGTATCGGAACCGGTTCAAATGATTCAAATAAGTTGAGAATAAGTGAAACTAATCGAAAGTTGAATCGACGCACACACGGGTATTTGAATAATCTACGCGGCCAAAAATATTTCTTGCCCTTTATCTATTTTAAACGATATTACTAAATAAAATAAAGGTCTTAATGTTTGGTTCAGGCGTATTTAATGACAAAAAGTAACAGAAAAAATTCTAACATTCGTGAGACAAAATATTTTCATCTTCACTGTTTGAAGAATACACATCTGTTTTATTTGGCTTTGCAGGTATGAGAAGTGTAACCGTTTCGGGTAAAAAGGAGTCCAATTATCTTTTTTTTTACTTTCCTCATGCTACTTAAGAGTGGATCGGAACTTAAAAGTAGTATATTAAAAATATCTCTGTTGCAGTTTTCCCTGGAGAATTTTCGCGCGAAGTCTTGGCGATATGCTCCGAAATGTTTATTTCGCGCTTCAGCAGTCTCTTCGGAAAGCTGTCCAATAGGCAACAGCGCATTTATTATAGCTGCACCGTGGATAGGAATTTTATGCATAGTTGGGGTCATTGGGTGCCAGGGGTACAAACTGACATATAAGAGAGCAGTATCTCATGCATATTGGTCGTGTTTTTTTGAATCAATTATATATCCGCTTGAAATTACCTCTAGAATTACCTTAAATCTATATATTAGATCGTAACTTATGCCTGTTATTTCTGAAGCAAGTTTAGGGTCTTTAAAAAATCTCCTGCTCGTGTTGCCGTCATTTGTGTTACCAAAATTTGCCTTTGGCACATCTACCAACAATCCAGTCTCTTTCCGAAATCTGGCCTGGATTTCCAGTTTCCGCTCCTTTGCCATATTTTTTTCTGTTTGATTTTTTCTCCCTGTACTTTTTTACTGGCAATTTATAAGCTAAGTAGAGAATACTTTCAAAAAGACGGATTCTGTAGCTTCAAAAGAGATTTCTTTTTGAACATCCAATTGGTTGAATTCTTTAGAAGTTGCCCCACATATGTAACATTTGCTAGTTGATTTCGTGCCAGTAGCAGCATTGCAGACCTTGCCGTCTACCATTGTCATGATAAAGACATGGTTAACTAAAAACTTCTGCCCATTTAGGTCAACCTCTGTTGCATTAAACGACTGCGCAGAATTTTTCACATAGTCAATTTCCTCTTTTGTAGCATCAACACTTTCTTTAATGAAACGGAATCTTATAGGTCGGCAGTACCTTGGAGATGAAGGTGTTGGATGTTCCCATAGTATCTTTTCACCTTCTTTACCACAAAGCAGTCTTAAAGGTACAAAACAACTTTGAAAAATGTTGGCGTCTGAGTCAGCATCATTTTCAAATGTTTGTTTATATTGAGATTGCTGTGATCAATCACAACCCAAACTAACCAAATCTATTAAAACTGGTTATAATGTATCGGAACCGATTCAAATGACTAAAACGCCTAACCAAAATTAACCAAATCTATTAAAATTGATTATAACGTATCGGGACCGGATCAAATGACTAAAATAAGTTGAGACTAAGTGAAACTAACCGAAAGTTAATTGGACGACTAACCCACACTAACCAAACTATTAAAATTGATTATAACGTATCGGAACCGGTTCAAATGATTAAAGTAAGTTGAGACTAAGTGAAATTAACCGTAAGTTGAATCGATGACTAACCCAAACTAACCAAATCTATTAAAATTGATTATAACGTATCGGAACCTGTTCAAATGACTAAAATAAGCTGAGACTAAGTGAAACTAACCAAAAGTGATTGGACGACTAACCCAATCTAACCAAATCTATTAAAATTGCTTATAACAAATCGGAACCGGTTCAAATGATTAAAATAAGTTGAGACTAAGTGAAACTAACCGAAAGTTGAATCGACGACTAACCCAAACTAAACAAATCTATTAAAATTCATTATAACGTATCGGAATCGCTTTAAATGACTAAAATAAGTTGAGATTAAGTGAAACTAACCGAATGTTGAATCGACGACTAATCCAAACTAACCAAATCAATTAAAATTGATTATAACGTCTCGGAACCGGTTCAAATGATTAAAATAAGTTGAGACTAAGTGAAACTAACCGAAAGTTGAATCGACGACTAACACAAACTAACCAAATCTATTAAAATTGATTATAACGTATCGGAACCTGTTCAAATGACTAAAATAAGTAGAAACTATGTGAAGCTTACCGAAAGTTGATTGGACGACTAACCCAAACTAACCAAATCTACTAAAATTGATTATAACGTATCGGAACCTGTTCAAATGATTAAAGTAAGTTGAGACTAAGTGAAACTAACCGAAAGTTGAATCGATGACTAACCCAATGAATATTAAATTTAATTAAATAAATGAATAAATTTCAAATCACGACGTTTGATTTGTCGGAAATCAAGTAATTCATTGTGACTCAAAAGGTTTTAAAGACTATATAACTACTAAAATAATTTTTCTTTTAGAGATGCCTTACAGGAAGTGTTCAAACTTTTTATGCAGCAAGTCGACTTAAGACTTTTTAAGTTCCCTATTAAAGACGTTAAAAGATGTGCCCAGTGGAAAGTTAATTCAGATTAGTTCTTGCCTAATTTTCTTAAACTTTAAAAGACAATTTTATATTTTGCCATTGCTACTATTATAAAGGAAATTAATATGTATTGTTAGTTAACTCTTAATACAACAACATGGTATTAAAAAAAACTTGGTTTAAAATACATACTTATATACTAGGCCATACATACATTCTTATAAAATTGTCTTACCTAATATATTCTTTGGCTCAATATATGTGTATGTGACTGGGCATTTTCTAATTAAGCAGAAAAAAAAAGAGACTATTCCTGAGAAAATTTTATTAAAAAAGTCCATTTGAACATAGAGTATAAAAGTGCTTCATTTCTGGTATACAGCATGCTAAAGTATACAAAATGTTATTGTTTTGATGCATGTATAAATGCAATCTTTTTTTGTGTTCTAAAAGTTATATTTATCAAATTTAGTATACCATTAAACGGGGGGTTTACATATGCATTGATCATTATGTGTTTTTGTGTGTAAAGTGGGGTTTATACTTGGTTGGTTTGTATTTTAGTTATTATAATACTAAAATACATTTAGTTATTACAATTTAATTATTATTATAATAAACATGATACCCTACACAGACCTCGCATTCTTCTATATTCTCTTTTTCATCTAGAATCCACTTGTTGAGTGATTTTTATTTTTATTATTTATAATGCAAATGTATCAGGTTTTCTATTTTTTTATACCATTAACAGAATTGAACAGAAGCAAAAGATGTTAAAACTTCAAATTTTTTAAAAGCAATGTAGGTACAGGTATTTACTTCATATTTATATCTGTCATACAATGTGGCAATGTAAGTCTTCACCAGCGAATAGTAGTTAATATTCGCTGTCTTCACTATATAAGTTTCATACTAGTGTTTCTTATTACATTATGTTAGAAAATCTGAGTGCTTAGGATTAATGCAATATTTTTTATATAAATTCCTCTTAGATGCAGGTACATAGTATATTAAAATCTGGCCGCCCTATGATAAATTTATGACCCATGATTGTTATTTGAAAGGAAATTTCCTAAAAATTGTATTAATTAGTTTTTCGAACAGTTTTTCAATAACTGTAACCAAATTATTCTTAAAAGAATACCTCTTATATGTATTGTGTAATGAACTGAATATATAACTCGAG
>MU182737.1:191431-208989 GCA_016904865.1 Pissodes strobi
TTCAATATTAGCGGTTTTTGCGTCGAAAATCGCGAAAATGTCATCCACATACCTGTACCATAGCCTAAAGAAAACTATAGCTGCGACACTTAAGCGCGGCACCTTTGAGAAGCGAGGACCAACTTTATCACTATGTAGTGGGGAGGAAATAAATAAATCTAACTTGACGTCAACCCCCCGGCAATCATTAGTGAAGTGAGCCGTACTCAAATTTTTTGGGACGTTATATACTAAAATTGTTACTCTCCCCTATTATTTTATTTAAACTTTCATTACAAAATATATGATTTATAAAATACTGTTTATTTCGAGTAGAGAATAACCAATTTTTTGATCCAAAAAGCTGCATAAAGAGAGCCGGATATTTATTTAAACATTACACCTGAAAGAAATAGTTAAAACTGTCTTTTGAAGTGAAATTAAGAATGGCGAATGTAGATTGCCTGTAATAAGTACAGCATTCTTGAAAGAATAGTCAATTACATAAAGAAAAATATAATTGAGTTACACATTATTTTAATAAATTACGATCAATAAATCAACTCATTTATGTAATATAATATTTTTTAACGTTATAACACACATGTAATAAATTGAAATAAACTCACATGAATATAACTATAATAGAATATAAGCTCCAAGATAATCTTCAAATATCAACAAGATCTATACACAAGAAAAGTTTTTTTATATGAGTTTTTATTTTGCACAAGTATTTACGGTTTTGGACGAACTTGTGAAGATCTGCAATAATAATTTTGAAAATTTTGATTTATCTAGTTGTTCTCTTCTAAGCTTAAAAAATATCTTATATAAGTACATAATTTTGTTTTATATAGATTCTTAGCAACCTGCACAATTTTATAAACGTATTATGTACGATTTTGCATATTTTTTCGTAACAGCTTTTTCATTTTATTCGCTAGATAAAAATATTGTCAAGATGGTGAAATGAAATTAAATTTTTGATCTGGCTATAGTTCACGAACTAGTTTATGCATGAAGTGCACAATTACGCTAAATTGGAGCAACATGTACCGTGCGTTCAATTTATCTTGACAACATTTTGATTCGCTGTAACTTTTTTGTTTTTAAAGATATTAAGTTAAACAAAAAAGCAAAATGTAGGGTTGGTAGCCAAGTTTTTTTCTACGTTACATATAAAACAAAACACTAACGATTTTCTGACATATCAGCCTACTCTATATTTTTTAAATGGAACACCCTGTATATTACTACATTTTCGGAATCTCTAGAGAAGTCTAAACACATTTCGTGTATATCTTATACCTATCTTTCTTTAGGTGTTTACGAAATATTGACAGTTGAAAGTCGTGCATTTTGACATTTTGATAGGCTTTAAAATCTAAACCGCATGAGAGCAAAGAAAACAGTTTGCATATTCCTGTCTTAGGGTTTCATGAGCTATCAAATGACAGTAACTTTGAATTTAACCCGCGAATAAAATTGACCGGAACTTTTAAACCTCCGCTTAAATTGAAAGCCACTGTTATTCGATAGCTTATGAAAACTTAAGATAGAGATGTGCAAACCGTTTTCTTTGATCTCGTGCGGTTTAGATTTTAAAGCCTGTCAAAATGTCAAAATGCCCGACTTTCAACTGTCAATATTTCGTAAACAGCTAAAGATAGGTATAGGATATTATACACGACATGTGTTTTGATTTCACTAGAGAGTCCAAAAGTGTAGTAATATACAGGGTGTTCTATTTAAAATATACATATAGAGTAGGCTTTTATGTCAGAAAATTATTGGTGCTTTGTTTTTTATGTAATCTAGAAGAAACTAGGCTACCAACCCTACATTTTGCATTTTTTTTGTTTACCTTGGTATCTTTAAAACCAAAAAAGGTACAGGGAATCAAAATGATATCAAGGTGCTGATCAAATCTGAAATAATGGATATATGTGGATAACGATCGACTTTTACGAAAAAAAAAACCAGCAAAAACAATGTTTTTGAGACTTACGCCTTTATTGTAGAATCCGAACTGTTTATTGTCAAACGAAATGTTTTGCACTTTCTTATCTTCCACATAACCACAACCTGGAAAATACTCCCCACCAAACCGAAAATTTCGTATATCTAGATAATTACTAAATAACTAAGATAAAAAGATGCAAATCGTTTCGCGCTAAGTTAAACAGATCAAATTCTTTAAATGGAAGGGATGCTATTCGACATGCTACATGAAATTTACCTAGAATTTTTAGCAGAATTCGAAAATCGGAAAATATGTCCCGCTCTTTTAAGACCTTTTATATTGAAATATAATTCAATAATATTGTCTAACTAAAATCAACATAGCTAAATGATGAAATGGTTGTAAGACTAATAAAAAAATTAGAAATATATTATTTCTATAAAATGTGTATACATATGAAGGGTACAGGGGAAAAATTATCTAAGCGCCCTTTCCATAGGAAACTTTTTTATTATTGACTTGATAAAAGTTGGTGTTTGGAAAAAAAAGTAATTTTGACAATGCTAAATTAAGGATAAGTTATGCAGGGTACTCAATAAATACAAAAATTATGGTTAAAAAATCAAAAACTTTGGAATATCGGAAAACCTTCTACAGAAAAAATAAAGCTCGTATTAAGATAAAAATAAAAGTCAAATATCATTTTTTCCAAAAGTGCACCTCACAGTTGCGGAGAAAATCCATTTCAATTCTTGAAATAACCCGCTTTTTCTTAATTTTGTCCTTATTTTTTTCAGCAACGATGCACTTTTGGACAAAATGGTATTTGACTTTTATTTTTACCTTAGTAGGAGCTTTATTTTTCCTGTAGAAGCTTTTCCGATATTCCTAAGTTTTTGTTTTTTAACCATCATTTTTGTATTTTTTAAGTACCCTGTATAACTTAGTCTTAATTTAACATTGTTAAAATTAGTTTTTTTTCCAAGCACTAACTTTTATCAAGAATAAAATTTTCTGTGAAATCAATAATAAAAGTTTCCTATGGAAATGGCGCTTAGATCGTTTTTCCCCTGTACCCTTCATATATATTTTATGAATGTTTCCATATTATTAATTTTCGATTATTTTTGGGCTGTTTAAATTTTGTAACCTATTATGATACCTTTTAGTCCGTTTTGGTGCTTTTAGTTGGTTTGGGTTAGTTCAATCAGCTTTCGTTTAGTTTTAATTTATTTTAGTCATTTGAACCCGGTTCCGATATATTATAACCAATTTTAATATTTTTGGTGAGTTTTGGTTAGCCACCAAAACTGGGTCGTTCAATCAACTATCGATTACTTTCGATTCCGATACGTTATTACCAATTTTAGTGTTTAGGATAGTCGTCAAAATTTAATTAATCTGGGTTAGTTTTAACTTACTTAATATTATTTCTAAACTATTCCGATACGTTTTAGCCCGTTTTGGTACTTTTAGTTACTTTTAGTTAGTATTTCAATCAAATTTTGGTTACTTTCAATTAGTTTCAATTTATTTTAGTTATTGAATTAATTCAAGTTAGTCGTCAAAATTCGCTTAATTTTGGTTAGTTCAACTTATTTTAATATTTTTAATCTATTACGATACGTTTTAGCCCTTTTTGGTGCTATTGGTTAGTTTTGGTTAGCCGTTCAATCTACTTTCGGTTGGTTTCAATTAGTTTTAATTTAGTTTAGTAATTTGAATCGGTTCCGATACGTTATAACCAATTTAAATGTTTTTAATTAATTTAGGTAGTCGCCAAAATTCGGTTAATTTGGGTCAGTTTCAACTTACTTTAATAATTTTAATCTGTTACGATACGTTTTAGACCTTTTGGTGCTTTTGGTTACTTTTGGTTAGTCGTTCAATCGACTTTCGGTTAATTTCAGTTAGTTTTAATTTATTTAAATCATATGAACAGGTTCCGATACGTTATAACCAATTTTAAAGTTTTTGATTACTTTCGGTTAGTCGCCGAAATTTGGCTAATTTGGGTTAGTTTTAACTTACTTTAGTATTTTTAATCTGTTCCGATACGTATTAGACCGTTTTGCTGCTTTTACTTACTTTTGGTTAGTCATTCAGTCAACTTTCGGTAACTTTCACTTAGTTCCAATTTATTTTAGTCATTTGAACCGGTTCCGATACGTTATAATTAATTTTAATGTCTTTGGTTACTTGCCAATATTCGGTTAATTTGGGTTAGTTTTAATTTACTTTGACATTTTTAATCTGTTCCGATACGTTTTAGTCCGTTTTTGTGCTATTAGTTACTTTTGGTTTGTCATTCAATCAACTTTCGCTTACTTTCAGTTAGTTCCAATTTATTTTAGTCATTTGAATCGGTTCCTATACGTTATAAGCAAATTTAATGTTTTTGGTTAGTCGCTTAAATTCGTTTCGTTTTGGTTAGTTTTTAATTACTTTAATTTTTGTAACCTGTTACGATAGGTACGTTTTAGCCTGTTTTGGAGCTTATGGTTACTTTTGGCTAGCTTTGGTTAGTGGTTCAATTAACTTTCGGTTAGTTTCAGTTAGTTCCAATTTAGGTTAGTCATTTGAACCGATTCCGATATCTTATGATCAAATTTAAGTTTAAATAAACAAACTAACTATCTGCTTAATTCTGCCGTTCTCTTCCCATTTTAACACATAAACATTAACTTATTTATATAACATACAAACAAAACAATATATACGCATAACGATAGTCTATTTACCCAAACAACGAATCTTTTTCTATTTTAATTCCTATGAAAAATTATTGCACTCCGGCCCAGGTAAGCGGGTATGATAGGTATCGAGTTCCAACTGCGTAATGTCCTCGCTTCACTGAGCTTCACGGAGAAAATTTGATTCCGTACCCCACTAAACGAGCCGAGTGTCGCGGCTATAATTTTCTTTAGGCTATGGTTAAGGTGTGGTTTCGCTGGAGCGTTCGAACGCGGCGGCTGGCCGCCGCGATCGGCAGCCCCGGAGTGGTTTATTGCAATTACTATACGTACGGTTTCGCTGGCGCGTCCGCGTCTGCGGCCGATCGCAGCGCTTGCGTTCGGACTGCTAGAGAGACCAGTCGAGACGCGAACGCTGGACAGTATGGCTCGGTTTTCGGCCACTGAAGACGAAGTTTTAGTAGAGGAAGTGCAAAAGTATCCCGCTTTATTTAACTATGAAGACGAACATTATAAGAACTACACAATAAAAGAAAATGCATGGAAAAAGGTAGCATTATCTGTAGGAAAGAGCGGTAAGTATACAAAAATTTTCGGTTTATTAGTGGACAAAGAGTGGATGAGTGAGCTGATGTGTGTTGTGGGTGACGTTGTGTGGGAAGGTGTGTGCTTCGGAAATTAGTTTAAAAAAAGTACTACGTGTAGCCAAATTTATCTGATATATTTTTATTAATCTATAACAAAAATAAAATGTGTTTGACAAGACATTGGCACCGCATTGAATAATACAATGAGTGAGATGGAGTCAAACTTAAAATGAATAAAACAAATGGTTTATGCAGTGCTGTTTTACTTATCTTTAGAGACATGATTATTTTGCCAGGCCACGGCACCCTCTTCATTGAAGAAATTCATAAATGCGTTTCTTATTTGAAAGCCGTCGGCATTCTGGAATCCTCCTACTCTGGTCAAATTTTGAAATATATCTGTTTGCTTTTCGTTTCTATCATATTCGTAATACGAACATCCATTATTTTCAAGGTAACCTTCTCTCAACATATTATGTAAACAGCACGCAGCCATAATTAAATCATCGCAAACTTCAGGTTTCACAGCAATATGCGTGTAAAATACTCTAAAGACCTGGCATAACAGCCCAAAACTATTTTCACTCACTCGTCGTGCACGACTCAATCTGTGATTATAAGTGGCCTTTGCTTTATCAGAATTTGCTGATATTTTATTGAATGGTTTCATAATGTGTGGATGAAGTTTAAACGCTTCATCTCCGACAATCACGTATGGCATTTTCCTGTCCGAATTAGGTAAATATTCGTCCTTGGGAAAGAAATCTTCTGAGCCTATTATTTTTTGTCCAAAAGCAGATTTATTGAATATCGAACTATCACCCTCTTTTCCATAGGATCCAATGTCTAAGGCAATAAATTTGTAATTTGCATCCACTAGGGCAAGAACAATAATAGAAAAAAAAATCTTTATAGTTAAAATATAACGATCCAGACTTAGCTGCCGCGAAAATTCTGACATGCATCCCATCAATAGCTGCAACACAATTTGGGAAATTCCACTTGTCCCAGAAATGAGCAGCATTTGTTTTCAAACTTTCCTTTGTTGGTGATGGTATGAAAATTGGCGCCAAATTTCTACAGATCGCTGATAATGTTTCCTTGACAATAACGCTGATATAACTGTGAGATATCCTGAAAGCAAAGGCCAGAGATCGAAAGCTCTCCCCCGTTGACAGATACCTGAAAAAAAAGTATGCTGATTGACGCTGATACTAGACTGTAAGCGGTATAGGTTTTTTTTTTAAACTAAATTAGTGTTTGGTAAATTAAGCACATTGGTTACGCTTGTATACAGGAGTTATGTTTACCCCTAAAAGAGTAAATTTGGACGCCGAAAAACCTGTGGTAATAGCACAAGGTTTATGACGTACTTATACCCTTAGCTTTCGAGTAATTCCGAGAGCTACGTACCAGAGTACCAGATAATTGGTTATATTTTGTACCCACACTTATCTCGTCAATTCGATTGATATTAGAAGAATCAAATAAACTTCGAAATTGAATTTTTTTTCGAAACCTAGGTAAGTATGTATGTTTTTTTTTGGAAAACTTTCTACATTGAGATCAAGATTTGTAAAAAGGTTCTCCTGATTTGGTATTATTTAAAGGATTGGATAAATAGGTCAAAAAAATTTATAAATAACATAAACATAAGCAGGCTTAAATAAAAGTGAAAATCCAGTCTTAGTACGTTTAAAATATGATAATTTATTTAAAACTTTATAGTCGTTATAAAGAACGGAAACTTCATATACACAGTTCTAGTAAACACCTAAATTACACAAGCCCATATCAGCTATATTATATTTGACATGAGAAGAATATTTTCCATCAATGGTGTCCTTAATATATGGGGCACCCCATTTAGACAGAGTAAAAAAATAATTTTGATGTTATTTGTTTCCATTAAAATTATATCATAAAAATGGATAAAACTATACAACCATTGTATTTCAAAAATTTTATATCACTTCAAATAAATGAGACCGTGGTCCAAATATAACCAATCACGCGGTATGTAGATAAAATCAATGTAGAAAAAAAATGGCAATTTTTTTTCTTATTTTTCAGTTGATGAATGCAAGAAACGATGGAAGGGAATTAAAGACACATACTTTAAAAATAAAAAAAAATAAGCTGGGTACTGGTTCATCGGTGCTTGATAAACCATCGAAGTGGATTCTCCATCAACGACTTACCTTCCTCGATAAGGTGAAACATGAAAGAAATTCGAGGAATACTCTCAACGAACCACGAAGTACTCATGAAACCGAAGAAGTTGAGTATGTAGCCACATGTAGTTTGGGAGATTCTGAAGAGCTCCATAGTCCACTATCTCAAGGCGAACAAGAAAGCCAACATGCTACTAACACAAATCAACAAGACAGCGACAGTTCAAGATCGGCCAATCCTCCACACCATGTTCAAATCCAAAAGCGAAAAGGCCCCGCAAGCAGGATACGAGAGATGCTTTCTTCAGTGGATTCCAAGAGAGAGCTCAAAAGCGTTTGCAACTTCTCGAAGCATTGCAAAGTAAAACGACAGAAATGGCAGAGGACGAGATTGACTTATTCATGAAAAGCATTAGCCTTACTGTTAAAAAGCTTCCACCAGCATTAATAAGTGAAGCCAAAATAGGAATTTTGACTCTAGTAACAAACCTACAAGCCAAAGCGTTTCCTCCTACTCAGCCAAATCATCCTTCCTACTCGCATATACTTAATAATCTTCCTGGCAATAACGATATCTATTATTCTTCACGTCCTCTAGCTTCCATTTCCATCAAGACTACAGAAAATACTCAGGTTTTTAATCAGTCTCCAGGTAATCGGTCATCTGCACCAAGCCAATTCAGTGATATAAATCAGAACAGAAGTATTTTGCAGCTGACATCTCCAGTTTCAGCTTTACCCCCCTCTATATACTCAAATCGTAGTTAACAAACCCTCTTACCTACTAATCCTCAAAAAAGTTTGTCAAATAATTCGCATCTACATTATGCGCCTTCTATCTCCAACAGAATTGAAGAGAATAGCAATGTTTCTGATCTATCTTCTCGCACTTCTCGCAGTCAGTATGCGGATCCAAATCGACCCACTAATATTTTAAATCATGCTGATAGTTCGCGGCCTACTTTCCCAGTTCACGCCCTCACGCTTACCCCTTTACAATCTTCTAGACAGCTATTCGATACTGACCTACATATTTCACATAACTTGGCTTCTACAAACTCGCAGGGCTACGACGTTTCGCCGCTGGATGAGAAGAAACCGAATTAGAAATTAAGTATGTTAAAATAAAATATCTAATATTTGTGTTGAAATAAAAACTTTCATGTAGTACTGTAAATTATTTGTACCTTAAAGTTAAACCCAACTTCCCTTCTGGTGTAATTGGATAGTGCACAAAATTTGTACCAGGCTTCTTTAAGTCAACTTGTATAGCAGCCAAAACAAAATCAAACTGTTGACGATTCAAACGAAAAAATTCCCTAAATATTTTCCCATCTTCTCTTAAATGTTTGTTAAGTAAACTAAAATACCTCTCAGTATTTCGTGTTTTGAAGATATTATGTACATTGCCTCTTTGTTGCAGCATTACTTCTCTTAACATCTGCTCTTCATCTCCCTCTTCCTCTATCAAAAGCGTGCAAATAACATTGTTAACGTTCATCGTCTACTTTGAAAAAAAATAATTGGCGCTCTCAATATGAAGTACGAATATGAACTGAAACGAGTACAGACGCGCCAACGAAACCACCCTGCGGCGGAGATCGATAGCTGCGTTCGATCGCCGCCGCCAGCCGCAGCGGCCGAACGCTCCAGCGAAAACACACCTTTAGGCAACACGTATATACATGCATATATGCACGCATACACCTTAATTGGCATAGGTACACATATACATACACATACATATAACGTGTGTGACCTAGGAGAGGAAAAAATTGTACAGAAGCCCTAAACAGGAGCCAGTAAGCTCATTTTCTCTCCACAAGTTTTGCTCTTCTTCTTTCGTCAAAATGCAATTTTGACCGAACCTACGAATCTGACTACCAGTCAAAATGTGATTTACCTATGCCTGCGAGGGATACCATACAGTTATTTCTATTAAGGACAAAGCTGCAAAAAAACTCATCCCTGAAAAAAGAATATTCACCATTTTCTCGAGCGACGGCCGCCAAATTAGTGATAATTAAAGCAAATTGTCAAATGACAGCATTAATAACTATTCGCTCTGGAGTGTCATTGAAAGGACTGGTGCTGCAAAATCCAACAAAAAAAAATGCTTCCTCATTGTACTGCATACCTTGAAAGTATGTTTTAACTGAATGTATATGAAATAAATAAGAAACATTAGCTATGGAGAAGGCGACATAATCTATACAAATTAAATTGTTAGTAAACAAACATCGATTCAAAGAAAGTTCCTGGATTCAATATAATTACGGGACAAACAGCAAAAACCACTTCAGAGGAAAGCTATAGTTGTGCGATTCCTAATTCTGGAAAACCACTCAATCAAGATTTATCTTACATACACATCTCTTTACTTCCCATAATTTCGGAATGGTTCCAAAAATTACTTCTTGGGCGATTGAAACCCATCATAGTGAAGAAGAGTCTAAATCAATGACAATGACAAGGGATTTAAGTATAAATTAGGAAAACTTTTACCTATACACACAATTCTCATACATTTCAGATCTTTTAGAATTAAGCAGAAAGATGCTTATTCTAGAATTAAACAAATAAAAGCAGGAGTACCATGAGGTAGTGTATTGAGACGTATTCTTTATATTCCATTTAAGTAAAACATGCATGAGTTAATGTATGACAGGATAACCATCTTTACAGACGACACGGTTATCACGTCTGCGTGGCAAAGACTATTAATGCCCCTTGGTACCTACTTCAGAAACAGTGACCTATACAGTGTGGCCCAAATTGGGTATACATGTATGGGTATCTTGGAAACTATAAGAGATAGAAAATCGGTTAAATGGGGAAAGTTTTAGTTCATTCAATTCCCAATTCAATGCCATTTTGATAACGATTTGATCTTTTTTCGTTTTTGAGATATTTTGAAAAAATCAAAAAGTTGTATTTTCGAAAAAGCGCTGTACTTTTTTTATTTAAAGATATTTTTAAAATCTGTAAAAACATTGTTAGGACAACTTTTTATGCTCGATGCACCCATGTATTTAGTTTTTAGTTCTGACGTTTTGGTTATGAGAAACCAGCATCAACTTCTTTTTTTCTTATGGCGGCCATTTTGTTTTTTAGCATATTTAAAAAGAACTTTTTTTTCCCTTTCTTGTGATGTATAACACTTCATAAAAATATTTTATTTTTATGTCAGAAAACGACAAATTTAATTTTTAGCTGGGTTGGCCATGACTGCGGAGGCCATTTGCGGTACAAAACAAATATTGCTAGTGTTTCATAGTTATTTTACTGAAAAATATACGAAACATTGATCAGACAAACATCGAATTTAACTTTTCATTTTTAGTAATTTTTGTTTTTATTAATATTTGTTAAAAGGTAAGTTTAATATTAGCTGCCCTGCCAAACATCATTAAAAAAATAACAATATGTTAACAATGTTATATTAAATGCAATAGGAATACAAGTGTAGCACCGCCAGTTATTTGGAACTCAATCCTGACAGTCAACACTCAAGACTCAAGCCTTAAGACAAGTCTGTTATGGACCTATGAAATTATAGAAGCCTTGGGAAGCCATGTGACCAAATGACAAAATAATATTGAAACAATATTGAGTTGGCTTTAGCAACAGTTCCTACGGAGGGCGGTTGCCGTACAAATCAATATTTGCTATTAATTTCCAAACTATCGTTCTAAATATAAGTATCGGTTTCTGTTCATAACTGCTTACTTTACAACTTACTACTATTAACATACCCAAACTAACTAATCTAACCACGCGAAACCGGCTAGACCTCACCACCTCGTCCCGCTCGAGGACCCAGCCACCGCCGATGCATACGCATACACAGTTGTTCACGGTATTTGACGGTACAAAGTACAAAGTTTACAGAATATGCAGGTATCTGCCGCACGCTTGTGATCTCAATGCATTAAAGTTTCGACAGTGAGCGAGGCAACTTATATTTATTCTGTAAACTTTGCCCAAAGATTACACCGAGGGGTGTAATATCCGGGGACCCAGCTGGCCAATTTACAGGACCCCGGTTTGATATAACATTATTTAATTGTAAATGAATGGTCCTATAAGTTGATTATCTAAAAACAAATTATACTATTTGACTTTGTAAATATTTTGCGGACTGTGTAGACTTACCGTACACACCACACCAGACATTAAGGCCAACTCTTACTTGTGGCCTACATTCAGCCACTTGGTGAGGCTTATCAGTGGCCCAAAAATGGATATTCACAATAATGAATGCTCCGCAGTTGCTGAAAAACGTTTCGTCGGTCCAAATAATCTTCATACTGAAATTGGGGTTTTCATGACATTGGTTTACAAACCAGTTTGAAAATCATAATCGCCTTGGGTCTGTTTCCTTTAAAACTTGAACAATAGTAGGTTTATAAGGACGATATTTGTTTTCTTTAAGGACTGTTTGGATAGAAGTTCTTGGTATAAGTATTTCCCTCGCACGTACTCTCGTCGACGTCGTCGGGTTCGCATTAAAATATCCTTAATGTCATCGTCACGAGCTTGATTGCCCTTCTGATATTTCTTTGGCGTTGGTACTTCAAAGCTTCCATAATTTTTTAAGTTCAGGTCAAGCCTCGTGAATAGTCTTGGCTGTTGCCTCTCAGGAAACAGGTCCAAATAGTTGGCGCGCCGTGGCAAGATTTGTATTTCTATTACATTTAATATAACATTCTAATATGTCATATTTTTCTTCACTGGCATATCGCGTGGCGATATTTAGAAATCAAAATTTATGAAAATTTAAACAAAAACTACCAAATAGCGTTTTGACTGAATAATGTCACTTTTCAGTAAAATGACTTAAATGCCGCCGAATCACCATAACAACACTATCATTTATTACGCAAATGGCCTCCGCCGTCATGGCCAACTCAGTTAAAAATTAACTTTGTCGTTTTTTGACATAAAAATAAAATATTCTTATAAAGTGTTATACATCATAAGAAAGGAAAAAATATGTTCTTTTTAAATGTGCTAAAAAACAAAATGACCGCCATAAGAAAAAACGAAGTTGATGATGGTTTCTCAGAACCGAAACGTCAGAACTAAAAACTGATTACATGGGTGCATCGAGCGTAAAAAGTTGTCCTAACAACGTTTTTACAGATTTTAAAAATATGTTTAAATAAAAAAAGTACAGCGCTTTTTCGAAAATACAACTTTTTGATATTTTCAAAATATCTCAAAAACGAAAAGAGAGAAAATCGTTATCAAAATGGCGTTGAATTGGGAATTGAATGGCCTACAACTTTCGCCATTTAACCATTTTTCTATCTCATATAGTTTAGAAGATACCCATACATGTATACCCAATTTGGGCCACACTGTATAAGGATTTGGAAATGGGTACAATTATTCAAACCACTGACGAATTTGCAATAAATCACGTCAATAGAGCCATCTAGCTCCTCGACAACATGATGTTGGCCAGAAGAATCATGAGGACCAAACCTTTTGAGTTAATTTAATATTGTGAAAAAGCAGAGCAAAGTGTTATTAGTGTAGAGACCGAATGCGCTCTCACACTGTTTTGCACATAAGTCGTAAAATTCGCATATCTTCCCTTATATTTGTTAACTTGTATACATTGAGCAAGACCTTAGTTTGGGTTAGTTTTCATAGTAGTAATTTAAGTTTAAACAACAATTTTAATAGATAAATCTTTAAGGCATTAAGAAAAATGGTTTATTATTAATACATAAACACAGATTACTCCACATAAATATGGATAGCTTACCCAAAGAAAAATCTACTTTAAAAAGTTTAAGCAAAATCAAATAACAGAAGTAATCGCTCAATAAAATTGGCTTCTCTAACGTTTTCCAATGTAGTATCAATTCTATTTGGCCCGTCAAGAAATATGACGAACATCGGTACTTATTACAAAATAGCGAAGCGTCATGTATATTTATTGCTACAAAGTATAGGAAACTGTATTTCTGAGTTTTGCGAATTTTGATGGACAATAATGCCCGGCGGCGGTACTACTCACTCCTCTCAATCATTGTTACAATACCATTAATATTGATGCCTTGAGAAAGAAAATTGTCATGGTCAAGACCATCTTTTGCCCGATACATGGATGCACTGGTCACCTATGTCGGTGGAGGATCTCATTATCTTGGATAAGCTCTGTTCGAGTTGAGAACGTAGCGAAACTACCCTTGCGGAGTTTCGCACTTGAAAATTTGGGCACTGGGTTGTTGGGCGTAAATAGCTACGACCGATTAATTATTTCATCTCCTCAGGGCCGTCGGGGGCTTAAGAAGTAGCTCCTCTATTTTGCAGATGACTGGTCAACAGTCGGCGGGTCATGTCGAAATTCGGAACTCGATAACTCAGACAGTCTTCTTCTTCCATGGAAATGGGTTTGTAGAACCACAGCTGAGAAGGTACCGAAAACAGTCCCAGAGCACTATTTAAAAGCCTATGTAAGTCACATGAACATCTCTGACCAATCTCAGATCAATTGTGTTCCGCAACAAAACTTCCAATGACAAATTTTTAACAAGAAAATCCCATAAAATTCCAAACCTCCATGCGATCATATGGACTGGGTTTATTGCAATTTAATCTAATTTAATTAATGCTTACAATAGTTTTCAGAAAAAGTTTATAACTTATATCGAGATGTAATATAATGCTTTTAATGGGTTCATTATTACAGTATAATAGTGCACTAAACCTTAATTTATGCGATATATATATAATATTGTTACGTTTTTTCCGTATGGGTTCTGAACGAAATTACAACTTTTACTATTCTAAACTAATATAATTGCAATTAAATAAACGTAAATAAATAAATATTATTATGCAAGAGGAATAATACATTTCAATTATTATTTTACATGTAGGTGAAACACTCACTTTAATTGCAATTCATAGATATAAATTTCAACTTATTTGAATTGGGGTAAACTAATGATTTTTTTGTCTAACTTAGTTTATTGTCGATAATTTCATTAGAAACCTCTAGCTACGTTGCCAATCCTTTGCTATGCTATACTTTCTTTTAAGTTATTTGTTCTTAGCGATCCATGTGTCCTAATTCGCGTAATAACCATGAACTTGTATACTTTCTATAATTTATAACTGGTAAAATTTGACTAATGTCGCATAGCAAATTAATTGGCGTATACAAATCAGATCCAACTTATAAAATATCTTTTCGGTTGGCTACCTGAATGCCAAGTTGAAAATTATTTCGATAAATCATTTCACACCTCATGTGTTTTCATCATACTTCTGGACTTACTAATAATACTGTAACATGAACATAGTTTTACTATAGACCCTATACAGGGTGAGTCGGGAGGAACGGACCAAATTTCAGGAGTGTATTATACACGCGAAAACAATGTAAAAAAACCCATATGTTCTTATCGGATATTCATTTGTTTTCAAGTTATAGCGCAATATCCAATTTTTTTCTACGTTCTACTTTTATCAAAATTTTTACGTAATTAGAGTACCTATGCCATGCTCAGGATTCTAAACTATTTGACACCGATGTTGCCTTGACAATGTGTCAGTCTATTGTGGCAGTAATTAGACGTTTATTTTCAAGTTTGAGTGATTAAAGTGATACAAAATGCCAAATACTTATTCAAATTTAGAATATGCAAATATGGTGTTTATTTATGGTTTCTGTAATGGAAGTGCTACAGCTGCTGTTGAAGAATATCGTCAACGGTATCCACATCACAGACATCCGACTAGAAATGTGTTTATCAGAGTTTTTAGCAATTTGTGCGAGAATGGTAATCTTCCCAGTGCCAACATTACATCTGAACGAGCTACTCGACAAGGTTTAGGAGAAGTAGAAAATATTCTGGATTTAGTAGAAGAAGATGCAACGACCAGCTCACGAAGAATTGGTACTCAATTGGGCATTCCACAAAAAAGAGTATTAAACACACTCCACGAGCAAGGCTTATATCCATACCATGTACAAAGAGTACAGCACCTAGAACCGGAAGATTATGCTAAACGAATTGAATTTTGTCGGTGGATAAATAATAATCATCGTGTTGTATCGCGTATACTTTTTACAGATGAAGCAACATTCACCCGTGACGGTATTAATAATACTCGTAACTCTCATGTATGGTCAATCGAAAATACCCACGCAACAGTTGAAAGTAATTTTCAACATAAGTTTTCGGTTAACGTGTGGTGTGGTATGCTCGGTAGCTATTTAATTGTCCCTTTCATTTTATAAAATCGCCTCACAGGAGACAACTACCTACATTTTTTACAACATGAGTTACAAGGACTACTAGAGGATCTTCCTGTAAATATCAGAAGGCAAATGTATTACCAGCACGATCGAGCTCCTGCACATTTTGCTCGTCAGGTCAAGCAACATTTAGACGAAACATTTCCAGGGCGTTGGATTGGTCGCGGTGGTCCTATTAATTGGCCTCCAAGATCTCCAGACCTCACAGCACTAGAGTATTGTTTATGGGGTTGGTTTAAAAATGAAGTGTACAAAGTAAAAGTGGACACTCGGGATGCACTAATTCGACGTATTAGAAATACTGCAGCCAATTTTAAAGAAGAAAGACATGAAGCAATTAGAAGGGCCATCTTCGTAGACGAAGCCGAAAATGTTTAGAAGTCAATGGCGGTATATTTGAACATTTATTAAAAGAACGCTATTATTAGGAAACCGTTAATATATGAACTTTTCTCTATTTGGTATTACGCTATAACTTGAAAACCAATGATTATCGAATAAGATGGGTTTTTTTACATTGTTTTCGCGTGTATAATACACTCCTGAAGTTTGGTCCGTTCCTCCCGACTCACCCTGTATATTCATAATTTCTTAATATGAAATAGTTACGTCAATGCTAGCTTATACTCTCACAACGTTTCGATTGGTAATTATTTCATCTCCAATCGTTTCTACATGAAAGACTATTTAAGGGACCCTTCCAGTTGGATAATGATACTTTTAGGACCTTTATATTTAACATTATTTTCAGATTATAGATTTTGAAAAACTTCTGCCAAAAGATTTTTCTACTATCTTGCACGATTTATGAAATAATCGCTGTATTATTATGTGAAGTATACGCTATTTTTCACAATATTTACGGCCAATTTCCTGGTAGTCTCTGTTTAAGACATTTGGGATTTTCTGGCTGGTAATCTTTGCCGCTATACAGGGTGCTACAAATTCGAGTGCATGCATGGGGATCTCGGGAACCGTAAGAGATACGAAGTCGGTTAAATTAAGGCAAAGTTGTGCAATTTGATGCCCAACAAGATGCGGTTTTGAAATTTAAAAAATTCCGAATAGTTCCGGAGATATACGTAAAAACCGAAAAGCAGCAATTTTATTTTTATTTTTTCCTGACTTTATTTGAAGAGATAATATAAAATAAATTTAACATTATTGTTGCCACTTTTTCCCCTTTATAAAATGGCAGTATCATATTTTAAATCTGACGTTTCGTGTCCGGGCCCCCATCATCAGCTTCATTTTTTATTTAATACGGACCTGGATTTTGTATTTAATTTTTTAGAAGCCTTGGTCTCCCAAAACCAACGATGTATCACACTTACACAATAGCGGTAACTAATAATCTCATAAGTGAAATCGGGTCAGAAAAGATAGCCCCGTCTCTGTCTAACACATAAACTCTTATGAAAAAAATCTAGATTTGTTGATATATTGATAAGTGTGATACATCGTTGGTTTTGGGGACCAAAGGCTTCTAAAAATAGAAATAGAAAACCCAGGTCCGTATTTAAAAAAATCAAGTTGATGATGGGGGCCCGGACACGAAACGTCAGATTTAAAATTTGATACTGCCATTTTATAAAGGGGAAAAAGTGGCAATAATAATGTTAAATATATTTTATAGTATCTCTTCAAATAAAGTCAGGAAAAAATAAAAATAAAATAACTGCTTTTCGGTTTTTTACGAATATCTCCAGAACTATTCGGAATTTTTCAAATTTCAAAACTGCATCTTGTTGGGCATTAAATTGCACAACTTTGCCTTAATTTAACCGACTTCGTATCTCTTACGGTTCCCGAGATCTCCATGCATGCACTCGAATTTGTAGCGCCCTGTATAGTGGTAACTTCTCTAGCTTTTTCAAA
>MU182737.1:208999-286582 GCA_016904865.1 Pissodes strobi
AAAAAGTAGAAGTTTCTGATAAATGTAATCATTTTCTGCAAAATCGGTATGTATACATTAACCCTACCATAGGAAATAGTGTCACCAAATTACAGAGGCTGATTCTACATAAGAAAACATAAACATTTTTTTCATATGAACATGGGTCCGAAAATGCATAGTTTCCAAACTTTTTATAAAAAATCAGTTTTTTGTTAATATCTTAAATATGATTTTACTGATTTTGTTGGAATTTAGCAGGGTTATCTGTAGTAATAAGGGGCTCATTTAGCCTTAATTAGATTAAAAATATAAAGTCCAGTGGCGTCCCGGAGGGCATCATACCGAATATTATTGACAAAAAAAGTGTCCGCCGCTGACTTTTTCAAACACTTTATATTTTTTTCGTATTAAGCAACTAAAAATACAATATTTTTTATACTCGAGTTGTTTTCGTATCTTGCGTCGTTTTCGATAAAAAAAGTAAAAAACCGGTTTATTACATTTCCAAACTTTTTTGATTAAATCGATATTTTAATTTACATCTTAAATATGCTTTTACCGATTTTGTTGAAATTTAATAGGGTTATCTGTAGTAACAGGCGGCTCATTTAGCCTTTATTAGATTAAAAATATAATGTCCAGTGGCGTCCCTGGGGGCATCATACCGAATATTATTGACAAAGGAATGGGCGCCACTGACTCTTTTAAACATTTTATATATTTTTCGTATTAAGGAACTAAAAATACAACATTTTTGTTTCTTAAATTCTTTTCGTATCTTGCTTCGTTTTCGAGAAAAAAAATAAAACCAGTTTATTACAGCGTTTGATGTAGAATTTGGTGCCCCAAAGAAATGTAATAAACTGGTTTTTATGTTTTTTCTCGAAGACGAAGCAAGATACGAAAACAATTCAAGAAACAAAATTGTTGTATTTTTAGCTGCTTAATACGAAAATAATATAAAATGTTTAAAAGAGTCAGTGGCGCACATTTCTTTGTCACTAATATTCCGTATGATGCCTCCGGGACGCCACTGGACGTTATATTTTTAATCTAATTAAGGCTAAATGAGCCGCCTATTACTACAGATAACCCAATTAAATTTCAACAAAAGCGGTAAAAGCATATTTAAGATATAAATAAAAATATCGATTTTATCAAAAAAGTTTGGAAATGTAATAAACCGGTTTTTACTTTTTTTATCGAAAACAACGCAAGATACGAAAACAACTCGAGAATCAAAAATATTGTATTTTTAGTTGCTTGATACAAAAAAAATTAAAATGTATGAAAAAGTCAGCGGCGCACACTTTTTTTGTCAATAATATTCGGTATGATGCCCTCCGGGACGCCACTGGACTTTATATTTTTAATCTAATTAAGGCTAAATGAGCCCCTTATTACTACAGATAACCCTGCTAAATTCCAACAAAATCAGTAAAATCATATTTAAGATATTAACAAAAAACTGATTTTTTATAAAAAGTTTGGAAACTATGCATTTTCGGACCTATGTTCATAGGAAAAAATGTCCATGTTTTCTTATGTAGAATCACCCTCTGTAATTTGGCGATCCTATTTCCGGACACCCTGCATATAAATCGAACATTTTTTTTAATTTAATGATTTTATTCAGGAAAGTTTTTTATCTTAACATATTCCATCTAGTCCGTACATATATAAATGTAATGGAAGCTATGGCACAACTTACACAAGAAAATAGATAAGATACTCTCGGGTGCTGCTCTGAGCTTCCTTCTTACGCTTCGATGTGCAGTGCGAGGTAACCTTAGACTATGGGAGACAACATTATTTACATTTTAAAGAAATCAGACATTAAACGTAAACAAAGCCTTGTTGCCACATGCGGCGAGGTCGCTGGGTTTTTCGGTTAACCCTACCATAAAAAAGGCGTTTAAGGTACCTAGTATTTGTAAACGCCACGTATATCTAAACCACACTTAACCTTTTGCTTAGCAGATTAAAGTAAAAGTAGCCCCAGAACATATTTCACTTCAATTTTTAGTGTATCATTTTTTTTTTAGATTTAATAAATAACATAACTAAAACCTGACAACGTCGCTTTTCCCACTTTCGCTGCTTTGTATCACTTTTTACTACGCCGCCAGTTGTCGCCATAATTCGCCATTCAAAATTATCAGTTTGGAAAATTACGGCGTTGAAGGTATTTTCCAGGTTGTTTTTAATTGATTTTAGTGATTTTAAGTGTGTTATTTTAAAAGAAAACAATAAAAAGTGTTAGTATATCGCTATAAATATGGGAAGAACTTGCGTTATGTGTCGAAAAGTGATCATTTGAACCCAGAAGTGTCTTTTCATAGGTAAGTGAGGTTAACGTAAGACGTTTGTATTTCAGTGGCGGCACATTGAGTATTAAGTATATAAAGGTTTACTTATTTTATAATTTGCATACACATTAGAGTTTCTGCCAATGGTTTTATGTGAAAAACCTTGTACACTTTACGTTTAATCGTTTATCCGCATTTCGTTAATCTATATTTTTCGTCTACTTACTTAACAATGTTTTGCTAGGTTGTTAAAAAAGTTAATAACACAGTATTATCCAAAAATATACATACAGTTAAAATTGTTTTTATGTACCTACCTAGACATTTAAAAGTATTAGATATGCTTTACAATAGAAATATGAATACAAAATACTTCTTGTATTTATGTCGAAAAGCAAGTAATATTAGTATCTTATTAACCAATTATGCAGTTTAGGTTTTATTTTAACAGTAGGGTTTATCTCTAAATTATTTTAGTAACATAATATATATTTTCGGTCTGGTGTAAGACAGGCTTTTTTAACATTTAGTAAGTTTTACATTAGGAATAGTGGCACTATTATTTTTATTTTGTTTTGTGTTAGTATTGTGCTTAGGGAAAATAATGTATTTAGTTTTTTTTTTTACTTAAGCCTTACTACCGACTTAGTGTAAATTAGTTAATTTTAAGTACTGTCATCTTAAAAAAGTGTCCCACTAAACCTTTTATTTTTGTTAAATATTATTTTTAATATATAGGTACTTCTCGGCCACCAGCAAAGATTGTATTATAGTTTTACTGGTTGCACCCCAAGCTGTTATATGTTTGTTCATTTCTAAGACTACTTAAGACGATCGCCGATATGTATAGCAACTAGCGGCTCGCCGGTATAGGGAGCCTTGATCCCGACTTCTGCCGAACGATAGTACGGTTTATGGCGCTACATTCTTTGTTTAATGTTTACATTTGCATTTTTTCATTTTCACTTCATGCAATGCCCTCCGCTCGCTGCGGGCGCAACCAACAAAAACAAATCCATGGCATGCTAAAAAACTAACTAATCCAATAGAAAAAAACTTGCAAGCGCCGGGTGACGAACCCATTACTTTGCGTTCTAGACGCGAGCCTGGCAACCTGAGCCAAACTCTCACATTCCTGCTCTTCTCAAAAAATCTTAATCAAACGCGTGAATTGAAAAAATTACACAAACAACATTGACCGGCGTTCGGGATCAAGACTGCCCTTACCAACTGGACGCTTCTTGATAGCACACTTTTTTCCAAGAGATCGGCCGTTTTAAATCAACTTAAATCTTAAGCAAACAACTACTGTGCTTTTTAGCTTTTCTAGTGATGATTTAACTAAAAATATCAAGTACCTATGTGGTATCAAAGTATTCTTAAGAAAACGATTTTTCCGAATGTGAACCACCCTCTTTCCATTTGAAAAAAAAATACTTAAAGCCATAACCATGATTTAACAAAGTTTAAATTAATCTGCAAAGCTCAAAAATAGAAAAGACGGTCAAATCTTTTTTTTCCAAGCTTCATTGACTAAAAACTGGCTGTTTTAATATAGTCAAAGCACTTTTAATTAAAATTTAAATATTTTTTGACAGAAATATCAAAAGTTAACATATAAGGTGTCAATGTATTTAGAATGTCATTTTCTATCAAAATATGTAAAAAAATATAGGGGGGATCTCATTTAAAACTGAAAACTTGCCGTCATTTCCGGTGAAAGCGAAAGAAAGAAAAAAACAATTGCCTATGCCAATCTATCGGTAATTACGTCATATTTTGATGTACTAAATGTCATAGTTAATTAAAAAGTTATAGAGGGGAACCATCTTTGAGAAACACCCGTTTTAAACATGTGATTAATAACTGTGTTATATAGTTAAATAAATAATAGTTGAAGTAAGTAAGAATTTAATATATGTAATACCATTCAACCCCCTTGTGTGTTGCCATTAGACCCTAATTATTTATTAATGTATTATTAATTAATTATTTAAATAAAAAAGTGCAATGGTTTAAATATTATGTGTCTCATTTCAAATGCAAACAAAACCACAGACCTCTCTGAATGTTAAACATCCGTTTTTTTTCTAAAAATGGTTCAAAAAGTAAATTACTCTACGCCACTGGTGAAATCAGCCTGAGTTGGGTATATTGCTGCCATTAAGCGACTTCGTTTATTTATGTTTTCCATCCGTCCTTTTCCCAATTGTAGGAAGCTTCAAAAACATTGTTTGATCGCGTTTTAGAAGCTTTTGTGAATGAGTTGCCTTGTCTCCCCTCTGCTATATAGTCTAAGGAGGCAACCCAAACTACAGCGGAATAAGAAAAGAGCTGCTCGGTTGGCGTTTTATGGTGACTGATGACGGCGTCCCACGTGCGTAGATCGCGTAAAATGCAGCACTAAAGCAGGGACGTGATTGGTCTAAGCAAGCGCGTTGTCAAATTTGTAGGTACGCCAAAACTTCGTTTTGATTTAACTTTTCGCGTAGATACGCAGAAAATCCATCCACGTTTGTAATTTTTTTCACGTTGTTTTTATGTTTTGCGTCAATATGGCGTCAATTGATATTTGCTTTAAAGCAAATAATTAAAAATTCTCTTGAATTTGTTGGAGTATTTGTACGAATTAGAATAATATAATAAGTATTGCCTCAAATGGAAGTTGTAAGATTTGATTAATATATTAATAGACATCAAAATACTACTTCCTTAATTCTATGTTCAGGTTTTGTTATGTTATAAACTGATATAATGAATTTCTCCATGTAATATTTTTTTCAACGCTACATAATAGATGATAGATTCAGAATGTACTCATACTGTGTTACCTACCTAATAATAAAATGCCCTACATAGCACATAAACTAATTGTTTCTAAACAAAATATGAATAATCTGTAGTTGTCAACTGTCAGTTTCCAAAATCAGCTGAGAATTTTTGTGTTCACATGGGTGATGTGCCGCTAAAATTTGCGTACTTAGCTTTTATGTGTTTTATGCACGTGGGACGCCGCGCGCCGCCTTGTGCATCTTGTATGTTATTATATTTTTGGATTCTACTTGAAAACAATATTGTCTATACTTAAATCCAATTGTTTCTTAGATATTGACGTTTGAAAATTGATATTTAGAATGATTCTCCGGGCAGTATATTCCAGTCACCTTAGCTTACAGCAAAACGGTTTGCCCTTTTGCATCTTAGTTTTTCATCAGCTACTTGTGGTACCACTTTCTGGTCCAACCAGACATACCAACTTTACAACAGGAAGTGAATAATCAACACCTTCTATTAGATCGGAAGGTGATACCACTAAGTAGCTCATAAAAAACTAAGATAGGAAAGCGAAAACTATTTTGCTATAAGCCGATTGGAATATACTGCTCCTCAGAGTATCCAAAATATCAATTTTCAAACGCCAATATGTAAGAAACAATAAGTAATTAAATCCATGAATTTAAGTATAGAACATGTACAAAAAGTATTTAGAACAGGCTCTGAAAGTGTAATAATGCACATGATGTTGTATTAAAACAAACACTTTTTGATTGCCAGTAATGAATTTCCAAAGTTGCTTTATACGCCCAGAAATAGTGGGTCACCCTATACTTTCCATCCTTTTGTAACAGTTAAAACAAATAGTTAAAAGAAAGAGGACAATATACGCGATCATCCTACATGGATTACTCGGATAAGGAACCGGAGAGGTCATATTTTATAAACTATATGCACAGTTTATACCGCAACCGAATTAGTTAAACAACTCTCCACGTGTTTTAAAGCCAAACGCTTCAACAAATAGAAGAGCTGGGAGTTTGTATCTTGCGCCTGCGCTCAATGAGTGAACGCTGCCCTTATAAATAAAACATCTGTTCGGCATATATGTATGTCTCTTTTCAATAAGATACTGCCTGTAAGGAGAAAGAGATATAGATAGTGTTGGCGAGAATTAACCGTAAAGCGAGGCACGCAACAGGCTTGTATTTTGTATTGTGCTTGTATCCAGATGAGATCTAGATTATTGATTTTCTGCGTGGCGGCAGGAAAAGTATGTTGATTGAAAGGGAACCCAAAAGCGAAAACTACCGTCTTGTTTGTTCGAGAGTCGGCTTTGTTTGTAGTGCTTTTTGTGGACTGCTTTCGCGAATTGTGTGTATTAGATCCTAGTTCGACTCTGTCCACGGCCTAGCTGGCCGTATAATTCCGACGTTTCCAACTAATAATGCGCATGCTCGAAATAGGAGACTCGCATGAAAAAATAGAATTTGGCTTCACTAACATCAAAGGTGCCGGTTCAGCTGATTCGGTTACGGCATAGAAATAGGACTCCTAGAAGGCTAATACATAAGAGTATATAAGCAGATCTACTCACGAAGGAAGAGAGACAAAATATCCATGTGTAAGACAGAAACGCTGAGTTTCGTAGCTTTTGCGCGTGCCTGTCTGTATAAGGGCATGTTGAGTATTAAGTTGAAGGCATTTTTCACAAATAACACCGAAAACGAATTATAGTACTATCAAACACACGGCAATAATAAAAAACACAAGAACTCTTTACAAAACTGAACAACGAAAGTCGAAAAGCAAAGAAAACAAGAATTCATGATGGCGTCCGATCGGGTCCACGTCCTTGCAATCTCGCAACGTTGCCAAGTATAAGATATGTAAAGTACTAGGTTTTAACGTAACACAAAAATTATTATATAATCAAAAATCTTAGCAACATATACTTCGAAAATATTAGAGTAAATTTATAATATGAAACAGATTTTAAAAAATTCCGTTTCGGGGTTTACTTCCTACGTTTTTCAGTAGTCATCTAATTCAAATACACATAAAACGGTAAACTTCTCCTAGTTTGGCAACGGTGTTGTTATATAAACTGCATGTAAGCAAGTAAATATAAGGTCCTTATTTACATGCCCGCGCAAGCGTATTATCACCCAACCCCTATTGTTGTCTCTCTTTCTCCGTGAGGGACTTCTCACTCTATCAGCCTTCTAGGAGTCCTATTTCTATGGGTTACGGTATAAACTGTGTTATATGTCTCACAAACTCAGGGGTTGAGTGCCTGCTAAGCGCGTCTCCAGGCGGCGGATAGGAGGGGGCCAGGAGTGCCATTAGGCGCACCTGGCCTGCCGGGGAATAACGGTAGCTGAGGGTTATAAATCACCCAACATGCTGCCCGAACACCCGGCCGCGGACCAACTCACGACACATACCGTAAACCGCCTGGCTCGCAATTACCCTCGACGAGGTAGCGGGCTGGGGGGCATGGGGGCCTTGGCTTAATCGCCTGGGCCAAGTGGATGGGGACCACCATAAAAACCCCCTAATCCCAAGGTTTCTGTCGGCGCCGAAGGGATGGATGGCTGGGGGTATATTCATCCGATAGCCGACAAAATTCGGGGCACCGGGCACACCCCGTTTTATTTCTGCCTTCTGGCCAAGTGGGGGCTCCTTGGTTGGTGACTTTTTATTTCCCCCATACTCGTGGGATCTATTATGGACTCATATGGAAAAACAAAACAAAAAACAAAAAGAAGATGGGGGATCCGAAAAGGGTACCCTATCTAAAGAGATGCCCCGATGTAAGGCGGGGGAGCAACCGGGCTCCTCAAGGGGACCGATCGCTACCTCTGCTAGCAGCGAAGGGGGCATGGGCTTGGGCTCGGCCACGGCTGGGCCCTCAGCCAGTGGAACAGAGCCGCGCTCCAAAAACAGAAGCGGGGCTCAGAAGTAGAAGGCGAAGAGGAAGAGGCTCCTGGCGGCTGGACTGACAGCCAGCTCGTCCTCGGCCCAGAATCAACCTGGCACGCCGTCAACGGAAGGTTCCGTAGGGGGCACTCCGGAAACGGCGGGCGGGAAGAGAAAAAGGAGCAATTGCAACTGAGAACTGTCATACCGATCCTCCTCAAAAATGGAAAGAATACAGATTTCAGATATCGTCTCATCTCCGTTTTAAGCATATTCCCCCAAAATCTTCGAGAAAATAATCCACATTCCACTCGTTAGCTTTTTGGATAAATACAACGTAATTGATAGTAATCAGCTTGTATTCAGAAATGACAGATCAACTGTGACTGTAATATCTTATTATCGAATTCGTCAAGGCCGTCGTAGAGCCCAAGCGAATAGACCATCACTCAAGCCGGCCCTTTTTTGTTGCAAAATATTTTTTTGTGCTGCTACTTGCCACTTACGATCCACTGCTAAAATACTTAAATAAAATTGTAAAAAGCCGATTCATAGAGAACAATTTATTATTTGGGCCCTTAAATTCCAAACGAAGTGATAGAACATGAACATATTATATTAAATAATATTAAAGGGATAATTGTTTCCGGTCCAAAAATTTTACAGGAGTTTTCCTAGATATTAGAATGTGCTAACGACAAAAACGATGTCAAGGAGCAAGTAATTTTATTGAGATATGTAAAACTCAACCTTTTTCTGTTAAAGAAAAATTGATTGATTATTGCCTTGTAAGGGTCAGAGTCTTACTGAAGTTGGGTTATCAAAAATAAAATTTGTTTACATAGATATTATAAGACTAGGTGGGCAAGGGTATGAGAATCGTGCTAAAATGAGAGGTAAAAAAGTTGGTGTTTAAATAGTATATTAAGATCCTAAAAGATCATATTTTTCGCACGAGTAGGAACACGACCCGCTTGCGGCGAGTTTCCTGACGTGCAAGTGCATTAAATGCCTTTTAAAATGTGTATTTTACACTATTTTTTATTTTGCAAGTCAACTGAAGATGGCGCATGGCGACATTACTGCGATTTCCGCACAACTAAATAAACTTAAAAAAGATCAATTATTATTTGATCTATTAATTTATACGAAGTTGCCAGATAACACCAGTGAAAATATAGTGCTTAGTAGTTTTGTGAAAAATCTTTCAAATAGTGTAAATCTTGGTGAAAATGAGGAATTTTTCGACACAGCGTCCCAGATAAGCCACACCAGATGCGCAACTGCCTATCAAACGCTTGCAAACGTGTTTATGTTAATCTCCGCCCTCTACGGATGGCCAGCCATCCGAGGATATAGTCAGAGACTCCAGTTGATATTTTAGTTTCGTGATGCTTGGGCGGCGATATCTATAGTGCGAGAGCTTATATTATTATTTAAACGTTCAAACATATAATTTTTTTAATACTTTTGTAATTTTGTGGTTTTGAAAATGCTTGGTTATAAGTGCCTTTATTTACATTGTTCAACTAGAAGTCGGAATAAAAAATCATTATTTAAATTACCTCGAGATCATGCAAAGTATTTCGGTTTTATTATTAACATTTATAATTTTCTACAAGTTTAATAGTTCCACGCAATAGCATATTTCATTACGAGTCTGAAAATATTTTCCGTGCGCCCGTGAAAAAATCATTCAAATAATGAGAGCACGGAAAAATCGATTTCTGGGTGTGTAATGAACAATATTTTTTATTACAATTTTCTAAAAACAACATAAAAACGAGTTCATTTTTTTATACATGGGCACAAACTTAATTGATAGAAATTTCCAAACTTCGTTTATGCTCAATTTCGATTGAATTATTAAATTTTAAAGTTAAATGTCCCAAAAACGGCTGAACGAAATATCAATGAAATATATAGTTGTGAATTCAGGCTGTTATTATGGATGGCAGAATATATAATATAGGATGCTGTATTTATAAAAAATAATTTTTATTTTATTGATTTGTTTGTTTATTTTGATAGGTTGCAAAGATGCAACCGGGATGGCATTGAAAATGATGAATAGAAACTCAAGAATATGATTTGTGTTGTAATTTAAATAGTTAGCAGAGTTTAAAAAAGTAAAAATACAAACGCGAGCGTTTATAATATATAAAATTAAAGAAATGCAGTTATAACATTAATATTAAAAATTATTATAATTAAAAAAAAATTAAAAAAGTTGCGGATATGAAGACCTAAAAATTACCCTCCACTTGTAGATAGGAAAAGGACCCCGCAGGGAGCTTACGGAAAAGTGGTTCCGGTCAAATTGGCTGAAATTTTGGTATGATGTTACTTTCGAGTTCCCGATCAAAAGTTATCATTGCGCCAACGAAATCGTTCGAGGTGTTTTCGAGATATTGGCTGCCAAATCCCATTTTGGGGTATGCGGTAAAATAATAAGGCTTAGTATTGAGAGGATACCACAAATCGTAAATGCAGTTTCTTTGTCACTTATATGTTACGAAATGACCATAATTATGCTTAAAATATTGAACACATATACTAGGAATATCAAAAAAGCCATTCACATTGTACAGGGTGTGACAAAAATGAAGCAAAATACTAATAGCTATCTTTTCCGTCAAATAATTATTATTAATAGTACCGGTACAAATGATATTAACTAGAATATATATCTAAAAATGTCGTATATATACCAAGTGTCAAAAAAGTAATTTTTAACGTATAGGGTGCGTCAAAATAGTTGCAACAACGCTACCAATAGAAAATATACCTATTTCCAAGTGCCATACTTTTCAGATTCCCGCAACAATGATGCTTCAATGCTCAGGAAGGAATACCAGAGGGATATTCAAGGAATCCGGAACTGGTTTCAATAAAACGATATTTTTGTTGTCGATCGAGGTTACCGCGATGCCATAACATTTTTACAAGAATTGGATATTGAGTGTAGAATGCCTTGCCAACTAAGACTCCGACAGTAAAGGTGCGTACAGACCTGACGCGACGCGCGCGCGACTCGCACGCGACAGTCCACAATTTCTAAGTGTGGACGGGGCGCGCGCGCGGCGCTAGCGCCGCCTGTCCGAGGCGCGTCGCTACCCGTCTGCTGTCGGTTTTTCGACGGCAGATCAACGAAATAGCGAGGCGCAGTGTGGACTGGTAGTAGTAGGAGCGTAACAATCGCGCAAGAATCAGTGAAGAAGTGCAATAGAACTTAGTCGCGTGGCGCGCGCGTCTCTCTACATGGCTCACAGCAGGCGCGCGCGCGTCTCGTCAGGTCTGTACGCACCTTTACAATTGACTACAGAGGAAGCGAATGCTTCTCGTTTAGTAACTAAAACTCGATGGATTGTGGAAGCTAGGAATGGACATATTCAAACAATTTTTAAGTTTTTCTCAGAAACGATACCAATCTCCCATATTACAAACTTAGGGGACTTCTACAGGATCTGTGCTGCTATTATCAACAAATACCGGGAACCTATAGGTTTGCAAGGAGCCACAGCACAATTATTAGCTCGTGAGATATTGGCAAGGTCAAGAGAAATAAACAACCTCCAAATAAGAGTCAAACAAGAAAATCTTTGATATAGAAATGGCAGATGGAGACGTTTAGATCAAAATCACGTCCCTGCGTTACCCCATCTTCATGCGAGTTATCTAAGGGACATTACTATAGGCATATATCAGCTTAATCTTGCTCCTTTCTACATTCAAGATACAGCTCAGAGGATACCGGATAACGAACTTCAAATAGATACACTAATGGATAATCAAAACATAATTAGGTTCCGCATTTACTCGCGCCACCGCAATGCGATTAAACATCAATTGTTGATTGAATACCAAGAAGATGCAATTCGAGGATACTACTGTACTTGTAAATCTGGTGCAAGGACACTAGGAACGTGTGCCCATGTTGCGTCAGTTTTGTGGTATCTGGGTTACTCGCCACTGTAAAATATCCAGCTAGAACCTTATTAGAAACGGTTTTGGATGCTGGTAACAGAAGACATAATGCAAATATTCAAATTATTCTATAGCGGTAAGAATTGTTTTAAAATAAAACTACTCTGGTTATTCTTTTTGTATTTACTGTAGGTTCTACAGGATCTGTGGTGCTATTATCAACAAATATCGTGAACCTTTAGCTATGCAAGGAGCCACAGCACAATTAGCTCGTGAGATGTTGACAAGGTCAAGAGAAATAAACAACCTCCAAATAAGAGTCGAACAAGAAAATCTTTGATATAGAAATAGCAGATGGAGACTTTTAGGTCAAGATCACGTCCCTGCGTTTCCCCGTGGTCATATGGATTATCTAAGGGACATTACTATAGGCATATATCAGCTTAATCTTGCTCCTTCCTACATTCAAGATACAACTCGGAGGATACTGGATAACGAACTTCAAATAGGTACACTAATGGATAATCAAAACATAATTAGGTTGCGCATTTACTCGCGCCACTGCAATGCGATTAAACATCAATTGTTCATTGCATACCAAGAAGATGCAATTCTAGGATGCTACTGTACTTGTAAATCTGGTGCAAGGATACTAGGAACGTGTGCCTATGTTGCGCCAGTTTTGTGGTATCTGGGTTACTCGCAATACGAAGCCACTGTAAAATATCCAGCTACGACCTTATTAGAAACGGTTTTGAATGCTGGTAACAGAAGACATAATGCCAATATTCAAATTATTCTATAACGGTAAGAATTATTTTAAAATAAAACTACTCTGGTTATTCTTTTTCTATTTACCGTATAGCCGCTTTTATAATATTTTTTTTGCAGAATACCGTAAATGTTTCCAAGAAATATTTGCTTAATAAGTTGAGAAGAATAATACTGATCGATATACTGCTATAGCGCGCTAAAAGCAAGAAGTCAATCTAACAGAAAAATGTTATTTTTCATTTCACCTTGTATATTAACAACAATTTTTTTGACTTGCCTGGTACGTATTTGATGTTTTGTTTTTTAATTTATTTTCGTGAAGTATAATTAATAAAAAAATCGTTGAGAGGAAATAGGTATATTTTCTATTGGTAGTGTTGTTGCAACTTTTTTGACGCACCCTGTACGTTAAAAATTGCTCTTTTGACTTACCTGGTATATATACATTTTTAGATATATTCTAGTTAATATCATTTGTACCGGAACTATTAATAATAATTATTTGACGGATAAGATAGCTATTGGCTATTAGTATTTTGCTTCATTTTTGTCACACCCTGTACAATGTGAACGGCTTTTTTGATGTCCTAGTATATGTGTTCAATATTTTAAGCATAATTATGGTAATTTCGAAACATATGTGACAAGAAAACTGCATTTACAATTTGTGGTATGAGCCTTATTATTTTACCGCATACCACAAAATGAGATTTGGCAGCCAATATCTCAAAAACCGCTCGAACAATTTCGTTGGTGCAATGATAACTTTTGATCGGGAACTCGAAAAGAACATCATTACTAAATTTCAGCCAAATTGACCGGAACCACTTTTCCATAAGCTCCCTGCGGGGTCCTTTATTAATATATAATTAGCCATGACTTTGCTGTAATATTTCTAACCTGTTCTGAATTGTTTTAGCCCGTTTTGCCGTTTTTGGTTAGTTCTGGTTAGTCGTTCAAACAACTTCTATATTAGATTTAATGTTTTTGATTGCTTTTGGTTAGTCGCCATTTGGTTAGTTATAACTTACTCATTTTGGTTAGTTATAACTTACTTTAATTTTTGTAACCTATTCCGATACGTTTTAGCGCGTTTTGGTGCTTTTGGTTACTTTTGATTAGTCGTTCAATCTGCTTTCGGTTAGTTTTAGTTAGTTTTAACTTATTTTAGACATTTGAACCGGTTCCGATAGGTTATAACTATTTTTAATGTTTTTGGTTAGTCGCCAAAATTCGGTTAATTGAAGTTAGGTTCAACTTACTTTAATATTTTTAATCTGTTTTGATATGTTTTAGCCCTTTTTGATGATTTTTAGTTACTTTTGGTAAGTCTTGGTTAGTCATTCAATCAGCTTCCGGTTACTTTCAGTAAGTTCCAATTTATTTTAGTCATTGAACCGGTTCCGATACGTTATAACCAATTTATATGTTTTTGGTTAATTTAAGTTAGTCGCCAAAATTCGGTCAATTTGGGTTAGGTTCAACTTACTTTAATATTTTTAATCTGTTCCGATACGTTTTAACCCATTTTGATGCTTTTGGTTACTTTTGGTTAGTCGTTAAATCAACTTTCGGTTAATAACAGTTAGTTTTAATTTAGTCTAGTCATTTGAACCGGTTCCGATACGTTATAATAAATGTTAATGCTTTTGGTTTGTTTTGGTTGGTCGCCAAAATTCGGTTAAGTTGGGTTAGTTTAAACTTGCTTTATTATTTTTAATCTGTTCCGATACATTTTAGCCCGTTCTGGTGCTTAGTTCCAATTTATTTTAGCCATTTGAACCGATTCCGATACGTTATAACCACTTTAAATATTTTGGGTTAATTTTACTTAATCGCCGAAATTCGGTTAATTTGGGATTGTGTCAACTTACTTTAATATTTTTAATCTGTTCCGATACGTTTTAGCCCTTCTTGGCTACTTTTGGTTAGTGGTTTAATAAACTTTCGGTTAATTACAACCTACAGCTATTCAAAAGTCGTGTCAATCAACATCTTCGAACCGCTCGTCGAGTGCCATAGGATCTCCCTTTAGTGTGTGTGCCACTGCCATAAAAAAGTCAGTTTTAAGTTATGAAAAAAATCAATATGGCAATCCTGTCTGCATATATTTTACTGCTTTGTTTTCAATATGACTTATGAAGGTAAATATTGATTTTCGTTCATAAACCAACTTTCCCCCAACTGTTTAAACTCATCTCGGAAATCAAATTATAAAATAAATAAATCGTATGGTGTGATTTACTTTATGAAAAGTCAGTCTATTTTTAACAGGTCAGCAAAGTAAATGACACAAGAGAAGTGCATCTATTTACCAATTTGCGTGACAACGCTAATTTTGCAGACGAAATTTAGCAAAAATATTTGCAGCGTTTGCGTTTGCGAAGTAAAAGTGTAACTCTATTTCAATCTAGATATTTGTAAATAGCGATGACTTAATCACCTGTTAGTACAATCAGTTGTAACACAGTTATGTACAGGGTGGCCATATAAGCGTGCAAGGTACTGTATCTCGTATTTATTGTAGAGACTTGCTCTAAAAAATATTATAACTAAAGTAGCAAAAAAAAATCCTGGAAATTATTTTCAGCTTTCGCAGATGGCCGCTAGGGAGCGTAACCGCCATCTTGAATTTAAAAAAGTGGTGGTTTTCGGAATTTTGCCTTATTAAGATAATAAAAAAATCCAAGCATTTTCAAGCTGAGATAAATTCGAGTTTTTTTTGTTACACACTTTTTGCCCTATCTCCAAAAATAAACTGGTGGAGGGTGTTCAAATGTTTTTGTAAATAAACATCTGTAACTTCAAAACGGCTGAATGGATTTCAATCGACTTGGTGTCGTTGAAAAGAGCTTTTTTTGGGCAACAAAACCTACCTTATTTGCGGTGATTGTAATTTGCTATGTCGCCACTAGAGGGCATTTTTCGATATTACGACAGAAATTGCGAAATTTCTAAAAAAAAATAAATCTATTGGTACTAGTTTTTTTTTCATGAAAAAATAGCAAAATGATGCCCAAACAAGCTAGTGTAAACCGCGCCTCGATATCTTATTCCAAACCTAAAATATCGGCAAAAGAAAATTTTACCATAAAATCAGTTTTTAAAATTTTTTCTCCAAAGTTTGTTGGTTGTTTTTAATGGATAACTAGACTGCCATACAACTAGAAACCATAAAAAATATAAACAGCTTGAAGCGTCATCAATATAGCAATTTTAGGTTGTAACTTTTAATAAAAAAAGGCACAATTTATGCTTAGGCGCATATTAACTATAATATAGGTACGAGTAAGTAGGTATATAATAAGTATAAGGCCATGGATCAGGATCAAGGACGTTGGAGTCTTAATGTGTGGTGTGGCATTCTGGGAGGTAACATTATTGGAGCATATTTCTTCGATCGACCACTAAATGGTAACGTGTTTCTAGATTTTTTGGTCACCCAATTACCGATTTTGTTAGAAAATGTGCCACTGGAAATACGGCAAAATTTGTTCTTGCAATTAGACGGTTGTCCAGCAACTTTAGCTATAAATGTGCGAGAACATCTAAACGCAGTATTTAAACAACGATGGATTGGAAGAGGAAGTCTATTTCCGTGGCCACCCAGATCCCAAGACTTAACCTGTTTAGATTGCTATTTATGGGGCCGGTTAAAGGACAACGTATTTCAAACTCAAACTACAACTAGGCAAGACATGGAATACAGGATTCGAAATGCAATTCGCAACCTACCATGAGCCGAAATTGAAGGTGCAGTTTTTTCCACGCGAGAGAGGCTCCATCAATGCATAGAACGTGATGGACAGCAATTTGAGCATTTAAGGAGGCATTAAAAAACTTTTTTCAGGGCCACGACTTACATAAAAAAGAAAATTTCGTAAAAATATGAAGGCCCGTTTTCAAAAAAGTTATCAAATTCGAAACCCACTGAGTTTCTAGTAAAATTTTCTTCTGCCGTTATTTTAGGTTAGGATGAAAGACATTGAGGCGCGGTTTTTACTAGCTTGTTTGGGCATCATTTTGCCATTTTTTCATGAAAAGAAGCTGATACCAATAGATTTAATTTTTTTTAGGAATTTCGCAATTTCGGTCGTAATATCCAAAAATGCCTTCTAGTGGCGACATAGCAAATTACAATCACCACAAATAAGGTAGGTTTTGTTGCTCAAGAAAAGCTCTTCTCAACGACACCAAGTCGGTTGAAATCCGTTTAGCTGTTTTGAAGTTACAGATGTTTATTTACAAAGACATTTGAACACCCCCACCAGTTTATTTTTGGAGATAGGGCAAAAAGTGTTTAACAAAAAAAAACTCGAATTTATCTCAGCTTGAAAATGCTTGTATTTTTTTGTTATCTTAATAAGACAAAATTCCGAAAAACACCACTTTTTTCAATTCAAGATGGCGGTTACGCCCCCTAGCGGCCATCTGCGAAACCTGAAAATAATTTCCAGGGTTTTTTTTTGGCTACTTTAGTTATAAAAAATTTTACCGCAAGTCCCTACAATGAGTAGTTTCCGAGATACAGTACCTTGCACGCTTATTTGGCCACCCTGTACACTTATTTCTGCTATATCCCCATTCTTTAAAACTAGGTAAGTATAAACAAAAGAAGGGCCGATTTCAGTCAGGTGCCTCTGCCACCTTCCAGCTTACACCTTGTTACCGTTGAGCAGTTCTCATGCGCGCGAACGTATTTTTAGCAGACATGTTGTGTTGCAATCAGTTATTTAGTATTTAGTCTTACTTAGGTTTTTAAAAACATTTTAAGAGAATTTGCTATTAACAATTATTTTCGGATGTCAATAGATCTAGTTGGCTTATTTTCCGGTGATGGTAGTTAAACATGGAAAAACACAGTGAAAAACCCCATCCTCCGTTGTGGGTTAAGGGCATACACAAACATATAACATGGCTATAGGACAATACAAACAAAAAAAAAGTTAAATTAGACCATTATAAAATGTAATATTTTAATCGTTTTACCGAAAGTCATCAGGGGTTGCAGGGGGCTAAAAGAGTGAGTTTTTAAGAGTGCGGAGTAACGGGATCGATCTGTTTCACGGCGGGCGTGACTCTAGATAGTATATTAATGTTTTTCGAGATATGAATTTGTGTTTAGCCTCTATCTCTGGGTCAGTCTTATGTCCGCAATATGCGCGGTTCTCGGTGAGCAGCGGAAGCTGGAATTAAATAGTTTGCATGCCATTCTATCAATATACTTGTACTTGCTTATGAACTAAATTTGAACCATTTGGTGCAAGGTCTGAGTATTTGTTCTAGTAAGCTAGATCTTCTAGAGAGCCCGCCCTTAAGTGTTTCTTTTGAAGCCTTTGCAGTTTTTTGACATTACACTCAGCGGCCGCGCACCAAACCATCAAAAATTGACTTGTTATATCTATACAGGGTGTCTTAAATAGCGTGTGCCACTAGTGTTATCTCTGAAACCATAAGTGCTACGAGGTCGGTTAAATTAGAGAAAAGTTGCCCTTTTTGATACCCATTCAGGATCCGTCTACAGTGTTGTCAAATTATTGTTAGTTTCTTAGATACAGGGTGATTTATGCAAATTGCCTAAAAATATTTCGTCGATTATTACAAAACTATTCATTTTCGAGACACAGTTTAAATTCGAAAGTTTTATAATTTTTTCCGCTCTACAATATGGTGCCTTCAAATTTCACATCCGGCGTTTCATGTTCGGGCCACCACCATCAACTTAATTTTCTTAAATACGGACCTGGATTTTTTATTTCAGATTTTGAGAGCTTCTGATGTCCCAAAAGCAATTACTTATCGCCCTTATTCGGAAAACTAACCCCGTACTTTTCGCTTCGATATACGATAGCCAAATAGGCCCGTGGTAATTTGCGATGCACCACTTACCGTGTTTTGGTAGCTTGCGGCTGTTGGCAATTTCTTAAATTATCGAGGAAGTTATGCTCGTATAGATTCATATCCTGTGGTGGCTATCTTCTTGGCTGTTGTGACTGAGTCTTTAATCTCGGCGGCCCTGCCCTGTGAAGCCGGCAGGGCGAACAAGGGTGCTGGAATATATTGCTGTTTGGTTTATGTTCTGGCTGGGTTATTCTACAGCTGATTTAACTTATAAATGTAAATTGAGAAGTTTACACCTATAGATGTATGAGGGCCTTCACAATTAGAACAACGGGGTTCTGCTGCAGGAAGTACAAACGCACGCGGTTTTTGGTTGTATTCCACCTAGCTGTGGAATTTAGCGTCATTATATAACACTTTTTGAAAACGACCTAGTCATTGTCATTTCCTAGGAATATAATAGTGCTGTTTCGCGCCTATTTTAGCGAGAATTTTAGCAATTCCCATCTTTCTCAAGTCTTTCTGTAAGACAATATGAATTTTAATTTTCTCCTGTATTATTATGGGCGTGGGTGGTCCGGTTTTGGATTCAGATTCTGCTTGCGTTTTTTCCTAATTCTGGTGCTTGTCCTGCTAATTACTTATAGAGGATGATAAAGCCCTGTTCGTTTGTCCTATCTGATAACAGCTTCAAACTATTATCTAAGGGGATGACTGCCCTAACATTACATTTAAAAGAAAGTATTTTGAATGGAGTATTGAAAATATCTTTATCCTGAGTAGATATTAGGAGCGCAGAAACATTCGATGCAATATCGCGGTCTAAGACTTAAAATTAATATGTTGCGGGTTGCATATTCGAATGTTACGGACGCGTCCGTCGCTCGTCAATTTTCGTAAAACACGATTGTAAATAAGCTATGTTACTGACGAGCCGTTCGGATTTGTCTGTAACATTTCACTTTTGCTTTGAATATCCATCCGACACGAATCCATGTCTCTACGTTCTAGCAAAGTTTCTACAACGCCTCGGTGGTGTAGTCGGCAGAGTGCCTGCCTGTCATTCTTGCGCTGCGGGTTCGATTCCCGTCGGTTCTTAATTTTAGGTTAGTTTGGGATAGCCTTGGGTTAGTTTTGGTTAGCACTTGGTAAGTTCTTGTTGATTGAGCCCCCGTAGCGAGCGAAGCGAGCGGAGGGCCATGCAAAGCCATAATAATACCATGGATAGTCAGTTACCGTCAGCGGCTCATGAATGTTACAGACCAGTTCGCCTAAATCGTCTGTAATTTTGGAAGCGCTCTTCGGGAAATATGGAATTTGGGGACTCGTCTGCAACATTCGAACATGCTTGCGGGTTGCGGATAATGTTTAAATTCAAACAGCATTTTCTTGTAATATATTTTGCTACTTAATGAAAAAAGATACTTTATTCTTAACGTGATTTAAGAAAAATATAATTTTCTCTCTTTCTAAAGCGTTTATCTAATAATTTCTGATTTATTCATATTATGCCTAGCGTTAAGCAGCACATTTTATGTTGAATAAATTATCCCATAAATCACAGAAATCCTTAATATTAAAGTTTTCTTTCTGACGAATCATCAATAAAAAAACTGTCCATATGTTGCATACTTTTTTGGGCAGACTATATTTAAAATATCTAGAATTTAATGAAAACACGCATACATGCGGAAAAGCGTTTTGTGAAACGCATGAAAACTTTTCATATACTTCTAACTAGCTCAGATAATGTGTAGTTACTTAACTGTAACTACGGTATTTATTCGGAATAAAAAATGATTATTAAAAAGCATATAAAATAAGTAGGTAAAATTAACTTATAACATGTTTCTTATTTATAAAACAAATCCTTGTTTCTTTTAAAATCTATAGGTATTCACAGTTACAAAATTATTTAAAACCACATCGTAAATTGTAAATATGATAGATATTGTTGAGGAGGATTCATGTTTAAGAGATGAATTGTTATCTGTTACACCAACTGAGTTTCATCGAAAATTTCAATTTAAGACCGCTTCCCTTGGCGTAAATTGCAAAGGTGCTAATTTAGGGATCCTAAATAAGCTCAAAAATCTAAATCAACTTGAGAAGCTTGACGTCTCGTTAACAAATTTGCCCTCGTTGCAGAGAAATTTAAAAATACAACGATGAATGAATGGATTTAATTAATTAAAGAATAGTAAAACAGTAAAAAGCTCGTTCATCTTTCCAAATTCATTCAAGATATTTAAAATAATCTTTAATGGAAATTCATGTATATTTTTTTGATTTTAGAATCTACATAGATTTCCCTTTTTAAAGGCATACCACACATTCTCATTTATTTTAAAAAAGGCCACATAGCTAGTTTTTAACTTAAACCTAAGTTAGCCATGATTTTGTCAAACCAAAATAACTCATTATACTCATTAATAATACGCTCTGAATACATTTAGATGGTTTACTCTAGCCTATTGATAATTTCATTTCAATTTATTTCTAAAAACTGCATTAATTGGGCTAATATTGTGGCTATATCGTTCTCCAAAAGAATAAAGACAATTTTCACCGATTTTTTTTTTAGAATGCGAACCTATGTTTTCGAGGTCTCCATGGAATTACTTATTGAAGCCTCTTTGAAATAACATGCAGATCATATAGCATTGATTGTATTTGAAAGTCCAGCTGTAATTGAAATTATCGTTTCTATGATTTCAGTTATTCATCAGTTATTTTTAAGTAGGCTATAACTAGTAGATTAAAAACTGCCAAAATTTAAAATAAATGAGCCTTGTAATAAAATCATGCAGACTTGTATAATGAACCTTCATTGAAAGTATTAGTAAACTTACTTAAGGAAGAAAATACATTTAATTGCTATTCCAAGAAAATTAGTTCAACAAGTGCTCGAAATATTGATTATCCATTTCAATACAGTCATTAACAATAAGCAAGAGTTTCTTCATCACATTCTCCAAAACCACTGGCGTCACAGTTCGAAATACGTTTTAAACTTTATTTTTCAGTTTTTCCAAAGTGGCTGAGGGTGATCCATAAGCGACATCTTTGATGTAACTTCAAAGGAAGTAAACCATTGGAGTTAGGTCTGGCGATATATCTAGCCGCTTCACATCGCCACGAGTTACCAATACAAATACAAATACAAAAATTCTTTATTTCCTTGGCATGTACCGCATGTGTTAGAAACATCCAAGAATCCAAAGAAAGAGCAGCAACAGTATACTCAAAAATAGATATCAGCTAGAACAAGTTTTTACATTCAAGATAATCTTTTAAGCTATAAAAGCTATGTCTAAGTAACATTTCTCTTATTTTTTGCCTGAAGACTGGAATGCTTTTTATTGTTTTCAGTTTAATGAGTAAATGATAATATATTTTTAAAGGTAAAACAGTGACGCTGTTCGCCATTAATTCTAAGTTATGTTGATGCAAGATGAGACTAGAGGTGTGACGTAAATCATAATTGATCGCTCTACCAAAAAAATTTGCATATAAATGTGGATTTTCCTAACATGTAACATACAAGAAAGAATATACATTGAAATAACATTTAAGATTTGTAATTCCTTGAATATGTCCCTACACGAATGCAATAGAGGCTTGCAAAGCATTGTTCTTATGATACACTTCTGAAGAATCAAAACATTGTCAATCTGTGGCGAGCCACTTCAACATAAAATGCAGTAATTCATTCTTGAATAAATGTGTGCAGAGTAGTATGTTTTAAGAATAAGAATGGAAACGAAGTTTCTGAGGTTAAACAAAATATAATGTTTTGATGCGAGATTCTTGCAAATGCACTCGAAGTGAGTCACCCATCTAATCTGAGCATCCAAGTGTAATCCCAAAAATCTTTTCACTGGTTTTTGGTATATACTTGTTCCATGGGTGTAAACACACGGGCTACAATAAATTATGCCCGACGTAAACCAGACCATGTCCGTTTGGGACACATTCAAAGATACAAAGTTCTGCTAGTGGTCACTCATTGCCTCCGCGGAAATACTTGCGTTGGCAGAAAGGTCCTTATCATTTTTGGCGGATATTATTATATTATTGTCATCCGCAAACCGATAAACATAGCCGTCGGGAAACCAATCTATTAAGTCACTTATAAACACTACAAATAAGATCGATCCCAAAGTACTTACTTCCCAGAGGAATTCTCAGATCCAAAACTTGCGGCTGCGATTCGATTCTAGAACTGGAAAAGTTGATCCTCACTTTTTGCCTCCTAGCATCAGAATCAAGGTATGATTTTAACCAAGACAAGGGTTTAGCTGGTATACCATATGATTGCAATCTGAGAATCAACAAATCATGACTGATTGTGTCAAATACGGGGGATAAATCGAAATTTAGGCATATAGTCTAATTTTTGTTGTCCAAATTTGACATTACAACAAGCATCTTCTGTAGACTTACCCACCTGAAAACTGAACTGAGATAGGTTTAATAGTTGGTTGATCTTTATAAAGTATTTTAAGACGTCACAAAAAGAGATCTCCAATATTTTTGAGAAAACCGAAAGCAGAGAAATGCCACGATAATTAGAGATCTGTTCAGCTGACTCCTTTTAATGAATAGGAGCAACGATAGCCTGCTTTAATAAGGATGGGAATATACCTTCCTTGAACGATCTGTTAATCAGCACAACCAGAGAATACTTTATGTATTTGGTAACCCAATATTGAGCACGGTACATCATCGAACTCTTTGGATTCCTTTTTGGAACTTTCTTAATTACATTACCCACCTCATCCGCTAATATAGGGAGCAGCTCCATCGATTTTCCAATACACATGTAGATGTACAGAGACATGTTTGTCGTTCCATCAAAACGTGGTTCCCACGTCTGTCTTTTAATTTGTTAATTGTTTCAATTATGTGAACCTTTCTTATAATGTAAAGTGTTTTTTTTAAATTTTGACGTGACCGTTGTCGTTTTGATGTAGTTTGTGCCTCTTGTGGATATGTTCTTTTGTTCCAACTGACAAGTAACACTGATGATGGCTAAGGCCGAAAGCGCTCTGTTACGCTGATTAGACGTCCTTTTGGATTAAATTTATGCATGGAATACAAAAGTTTTTCATTTAGTACATTTCGTACATGCACACAGCCTTCACTCTTCATTTATTATTACATTTGCCTATCTTACGCGCTCCCCGCAGCGCTCGGTCTAACATCGGCTGACATGACGGTGTCCACTGACGAATTAGAAACATGTAAGTTGTTATCACTGACTTCGCTTGACACCTGTTGGCAGCATGATTGTCGAAGAGTCATAATATCCTGTTCCAGTTTATCAATTTTAACCAATAGAGGTTTGGTAGCAGCCCTAAGAACAGATTCCAGAATTTCACGAATTTCGTTTTTTGCCTCAGGAAAAGCAAGAAGAGCCAGCAACTTGTCGATAAATATCAGTAGTACTATATGAGATTCTGTACTAGAACTGACCCTTGACCCTATTCGATTTTATGTTCTAATGTTGTTGAAATATGGTAATTTTTATGCAGACAGTCATAGTTTTTATTACTTACTGCGAGCTATAGTTTGGTAATACTTCTTCCTTGTTATAAAATTTTTTCTTCAAACGTCAGTAAATCCGTCATTACTCGACCGTGTAGGCGGCCGTGAAGTTTCATTTTTCCTCCGCCGGAGCTTTACTTTTCACTTTTCCGCCGGCGGAGGTAAAAGTGTTACCATAGATACAAACAAACAACAAAGCAAGCGTCAACAACTCAAGAATTATTAAACTAAAATTTGTATTTATCACTCAATTTGTGCACTGCATTTCTAAAAATCACTAATTTAGGAACAAATTGGTTATTATTTAATCGAACTTACTCAATAACTGCTTATCAATACGGAATTAAAACGCAATCGGAGACGCAATTTTAAAAAAATAATTATTGTTGACAGTGTCCACTGACAGCTTTATGTTACATTACTATAGCAACGACCTGTGCCTATTCACCGACACTGGTCAGGTCTAAGCCGCCTTGCAAACCAACTTATCTTTGATAATAATTATTATTATTACTATTAAAACGAGATATTTTTGCATTAATTTGTCGACATTTGAAGAAAAAACAGCATATTTTATGTGGAGGAAAAGTTACTTTTCATGGCTTGCTCTCTATTACCAGCCTCACTCCGTTCGGCTGTTAAACACGAGCGCGCCATGAAAAGTATCACTTTTCCTCCATATAAAATAATATACTATTGTATGACACAAATAACACAATATTTATCAATGGAGTACAACGAAGTAATGTCATAACTGCGCTTTCCCAAGATCTACTCAATATAGTTGATCAATTGATATAAAATCTAACATTAACACGGTCCTGCACTATTCAAGTATTGTGTGGAGTGGTGCCCCATCTTGATAAATATACAAATTCATGGAAAGTTCTAATGAAAGTTGATTAGTCTCGTTTTCCATTTAATTTTTTAGCAATTGCAAATACAGTTGACCGGTAAACCAGTCAAATGTTCTTCGAAGAAAATAAAACCAAGCACCCGTGTTCCTACAAATTCTGGACCAAACGTTCAACCCAAATTTATGCTGGTGATTTTCAATCCTTATTTCATGACGGTTAGTGTTTGACCAGTAAGTCCTACGGTCCGCGTACATTTATGCAACGATTTAAAGAAGTTTCGTTATATCAACAATCGATTGGAAAATTTGTAGCGAATTAAGTTAAAAAGTCCCGTGTAAACAGCACAAGTGCTAGTTTAGTGACCCTAACGAAGCTGAAAAACCTAAAGGAAACTGGAAAACGGTCGACGTTTCGAGGAACAAATCTGTCCCCGACGTCAAGAACGAACAAATCTAAAAATGAAAATGTAAATAACAGTAAAAAGCTATCGCAAAATTGTCAAGTTTTAAATGGACTTTGACAAGATGACAATAATAACTTCATATCATATAATTACTGGTCTATTTAGGTAAGTGTAATATTGAGGTGTAATTAGGTAAATAATTGATTCGTTTGTGAGGTGTTATATATCTACAATTTGGTGTTATGCTTTTAGGAAGAATTCAATGATTTTTGTTAAAGGCTTTGGTTGATTTTTAAATGTCCCTTATCAACTTCAGTTTTTAGCAATGTGCTGTTAAAACTAACAGAAGTTGAAGCAACACATACATCTTTATTTAATAAAATTAAAGCACTTTCTTTAATCTCACGTTTTTTAGATGATGGTTCCTATGTCAAAATACTTGAAGCGTTCCATTGTATTCTGTGATTGTTATCAAATGCATGTTGACAAATATGTGATTTGTGGAATTGTGTTTTTTTTAATATAAGTTTGGTGTTCTTTCATATGTTTTGATAATGGTCTACCTTTACTAAAAACTGAAGTTGATAAGGGACATTTAAAAATTAACTAAACCCTTTAACAAAAACCATTGGATTCTTCCTAAACGCATAACACCAAATTGTAGATATATAACACCTCACAGCGGACAGCGTTTTCAAAGAGGATCTACAAAAAACACAAATCGAGGCATCAGAGTTAACGGCGAAATCATCAATAATATCCGCTATGCTAACGACACCGTCTTGTTATCGGACAGTATGGAAGGGCTACAAGAGTTATTAAACAAAGTTAATCAAATTAGTGAGGAGTACGGGCTGAGCTTAAATGTCAATACGACCAAATATGTGGTGATTAGTAAAAATCCAATTCAACCAGATAACTTGTACATAAACAATAAGCCAGTTGAAAGAAAGTCAAAGTTCACTTATCTCGGCTGCACGTTAAACGAAAACTGGGATCACTCACAGGAGATAAAATATAGAATTGAAATAGCGAGAAATACGTTTATACAAATGAAACCGCTTCTGTCCTATCGAGATCTGAATCTGGCCCTTAAAAAGAGAATCTTCTTCTTAAAGTGCCATATCCATTTCAATGAATGTTGGCAACAATTACAGCGAAATGTTCTCGGTTCCGTGCGGCTCTAAATAGTGCATGGGCGTCTAGATTCGTCCAGTCCCTGATGTTCTTGAGCCATGAATATTTCTTCCTACCTATACCCCGCTTTACTTCAATTTTTCCCTGCGAAGTATGTGGCCAAGATATGCAGCTTTTCTTCGTTTTACTATGGTCAGAAGTTCTCTGTCTCCATCCATGCTTCTCAAGACCTCAACGTTGGTGATATGAGCGGTCCCGGGTATCTTTAACAGTCTTCTGAAAACCCACCTTTCGAACGCTTCCAGTTTGTTGAGCGTATTGACTTTGAGAGTCCATGTTTCGGCTCCATATAGTAACAGGGAATAAACATAGCCTTTAACAAAGCGGTATCTTAATTTTAAATTAAGGTTTGGATTAGTCAATAGTTTCTTCATGTTGAGAAATATTTTCCTAGCTTGTTCTTTTCGGCAGATTATTTCCATGTCTGGATTTAACTCTTCAGTTTTCCAACTGCCGAGGTATTTAAACTTTGAGACATGTTCAATGGGCTTTCCGTACACGAAGAGATTTGTTCGGGCCACCGGTGTTTTGCTTACAACCATCGTTTTTGTCTTGTCGATGTTAATCTGTAGTGATAGTTGATCTCCTTCGGACGTTATTTTGTCTAGTAGTCGTTGTAATGCTTCCGGACTGTCGGCTATTATAACAGTGTCGTCCGCGTATCGTAGGTTGTTGATAGTTTGACCATTTATTTTGATACCGTCATTTGAGTCTTCTAGCGCGCGAGTAAAAACGACCTCCGAATACACGTTAAAGAAAAGGGGCGACAGTACACATCCCTGTCGAACACCGCGCCCTATAAAAGCATTTGTTGTGTTATCATTTCCAATCCTCACAAATGCCGTCTGATGCATGTAAAGCGTTCTAATAATATTTAAGTCGTTTTCGTCAATGCCCTTCTTGTGAAGGAATCTTATCAGGTCGTTATGATTGACACAGTCGAACGCTTATACATCTTTCTGCTGGTCTCGGCATTTTTGGAGCAGTACTGTGAGACTAAAGAACGCTTCTCTAGTACCAAATCTTTGTCGGAATCCGAATTGGCAACAGCTCATGTCCTCTTCGCATTTTTGTGTATTCTAGACTGTATTATTTTCAAAAATACCTTGAGAGTGTGTCTCATTAGACTGATCATACGAAATTGGTCACATTTGGTAGCGTTCGTCTTCTTAGGGATGCGAATGAAGGCGGACTGGAGCCAGTCACTAGGCAACCGACCAGTCGCGTAAACGGCATTGAAAATAACCTTTCCATATTGTCGATACCATCATCTTCGAAGAGTTTTATAATTTCTATATACACGTCATCTGGGCCGGGTGCTTTGCCTGTCTTGCTATGTTTTATTGCCTGCATAATTTCAGATCTAAGTATTTTTGGAGATTTTTTGCTTTTATATTGGTCATCAGTTATTCTTGGCTCATGTTCTTTAAATAGTTGTTCAATATAAATTTTCCAATGATCGAGTATTTTATCAGGGTTTGTGATCACCATACCATTATCATCGCAAATTCTCATCAGGTTTGGATGTTTTATCCGTCCGGCAGTTTCCTTCACAAATTTGTGAATGTTAAATTGGTCGTGCTTCTCTTCCAGGTGTTCAATTTCTAGGCATTTGTTTCTGAGCCATCCTTCTTTTGCTCTGCGGTTCTTACTTCTAATTTGATTCTGGATTTTCTTATAATCTTGGTGGTTTCGGTTCTTATGTGTTCGTCTCTCTTCCATTAGTAACAGGATATCAGCGACCATCCATTGATTCTTCCTTCTATTGGTTTGTATTCCGATAATGTCTTTCTAGGCCGATACGATCGCATTTTTAAGATCAACCCATCTGTCTTTCATATCTGGGTTTCCGGTTGTGTTTAATTTGTCCTTTATGTTAGTGTTTACCCTTGTTTTAACTTCACCTCGTATCTCTTCGTTCTTTAACTTACTGATGTCAATTCTCTTCCTAAGGGGTCGTCGCAGTTTCTTTAGCTTTATTTTCAGGTTTCCGACCACAGAGAGAGAATAGTCAGGTGTTATATATACTCCACTCTTCTATACGGTGTAGAGGCTTGGACTTGGACGCTGTCAGACACTAGAGAAAGAAAGCTGCAAGCTTTTGAAATGTGGATTTTCAGAATAATTTTGGATATTGTTAGGCGGGCGGGAGGCGGTGGATTAATTGTCGGCTGGGGTTCCAAATTGGTCAAAAAATGCGAATTATATAAACGATATCAGGAATTTTGAAACTTTGGTGGATGCTAATATTTATAGTGATATTTACGAAAAAAAATGTCAGCTGCATGTATGTGGGTGGAAAAGTTGTCAGCTGGGCGATAAATGTATGGTGCGTAGGTGTGCCGAACTGTGTGACAACTTTTCCACCCACATACATGCAGTTGACAATTTTTTTCGTAAATCTAATCATAAATATTAGCATCCACCAAAGTTTCAAAATTCCTGATATCGTTTATATGATTCGCAGTTTTTTGACCAAGTTGGACCCCCAGCTGACAATTAATTCACCTCCTCCCGCCCAGTTGACAATATCCAAAGTTCATTATTTAACATAACCTTTTCCGCATAAAAGTTTCGTGTTTCCTGGAATGATTTCAGATCACGATTTTTTTCTATGTTTCTGCCCTCTCACGGCAATAGCGGCTAGGTGGCGCCGCCGGTCTAAATTCGTTCCCGAGGGCAAAATACTGCGCGCGACGCGACGTTATGAGAATTACCCATGTCGTTGCGGTTCAGCAAATTCTTTTCAAGCGGTGTATTGGTGTAATGGACAGAATATTTGCTTATCATGCGGGCGGCTCGGGTTTGATTCCCGTTGGTTGCAAGACTTTTTTTGTTTGTAAAAAGTTTTATTTCTTCATTTTGGGTATGCCTTGGGTTAGTTTTGGTTAGTTTTTGTTGGCTGCGCCCCCGTAGCGAACGAAACGAGCGGAGGGCCACGCGTAAAGTGAAATATTATAATACTTCTGACACAATCGCGTCGGGAACAGCTTTAGACTGGCGCGACCTAGCCGCTAGTTCTAGTGTTCTCACGGCCACCTCCACCGTTACCTAGCCAGCTGACACCTCATAGGCAACTACATGATAGGGGTACAATCGATTGTTGATATAACGAAACTTCTTTAAATCGTTGCATAAACTGTACATGACGGACTATATAGTTTATTGTGTCTATTAAAAATTCCGCTGTTTGTGAAATGGGGTTTATCTGTCAATAACATTTTCTCGCAGTGGCGTGCAAACCAGCCCCTGCAGATCCTGCAGTGCGGGGTGTATACTCCATATTGAATTAACATTAATTAAAACTTTTACATATTTTAATTGTTATGATTAAATTAACTTTTGTATAAAGTTAATTATACATGAGAAAGCAAGATTTTATTTGGATGCATGTTTAGTATATTCAACATAGAAGGATAACAAAACCGTTGAGCCTTTCCTGAAAGATAATCGCGACATTTTAAAAAACGTTTTGAAGAGGCTCATTGACATCACAAGAACTATGGCAATTTGCAACTTACCATTTCGTGGACATCGAGATACTAATTCTGATTATGAAAATAAGTTGGAACCAGATTCTTCAGAAGGTGTATTTCTGAATATTGTAAAACTTTTATCAAGATATGATCCAGTTCCTGAGATGCACTTCATTAATATGCATAAGATTCGTAATCATTACCTAAGAAATAGGTCACAAAATAAATTTAATGCCCTTATTTCTGATACAATTCAGAAAACTATAGTTGAAGACATGAAAAAGGGTCCGTTTTTTTCCCTCATTGTCGATACAACCCAAGCTATTAGTAAGAAAGATCAGCTAAGTCTTATGATCCGGTACATCAATACCAAGGTAAGAAAAAGTACAATGTGGCAGAATGTTTCTTAGGATTTTTCGAAATGATGGGACAAAGGCCAACGGACTTTGAAAATCAAATTCTTGCATTTTTAGAATAACAAGGAATATCGCTTAGCAAATGTAGAGGGCGGGGCTATGATGGAGCCACAAATAATCTGAGTGGAAAGATATTTTCTGGTATAGTTTTTGATATAATTAAACATAATAGTCTAATAAAAAGAAAATTATATGCTTTTTACTTTTCAGGTAAATACTCCGGATTACAGGCTTTAATTAAACAAAAAGACAGTCTAATGCTGACTATATCCATTGCACTGCACATAGCCTGAATTTAATTTTAAATGACTCAGTAAATAACATTAACGAATTTAGGAATTTTTTGACACGATTCAGTGTCTATATGTGTTTTTTAGCGAAAGTCTACCCGCTGGCAAAGTCTAAAATGAATGATCGATACTGCCATAATGATGTCAGGGCCCGCCGTATTGGCCGTCTTGGTAAACGTGACTGCTTGGGTCTTTGCTGCATTGAACTGGACCAAATTTCTGTCGCCCAAAGTTTGAACTTTCTCCAGGTGTTGATTAATTACTCTAATCTACTCCTGTCTGCGGTCATAAGTCTCAGTCGCTGGTAAAGGTATTTCTGATCTAAATTGGGAGACAAGGGTACTGTCATCTACAAAACTGGTAAACAGGATTATTCTCTTCGGTCAGCAGGTCATTAATATAGATGAGGAACAGAGCCGGTGGCCAAACTCTGTCGAATGCCTTCGAAATATCCAATGCAACTGCTTCACAAACTTGTCTGTAGTGGTTAAGAAAAAGTCTGATAGAGATGAGGCGAAAGCACTACTAAAGAAAATAGAAAATTTAAAGTTTAACTTTTTACTTACATTTGAAGGTAAGCTTTTTGAATACGTAAATTTACTTTCAAAAACTTTACAAAGCACTGAAATCGATGTTGGTCAAGCAACAGTAAATCTGTTGCTAGTGTTGCCTACACGGTATGATCGAGGGGCCCCTTGAAAATTCTGCGGGGAGGCCTCAGAAAAATTTTGCACGCCACTGTTTTCTCGTATTAGGATATTATCTCAAAACCAAAAGCAATACCGAAGCCTTCTCTCTACTTAGGGGTTCGCGAGACCGAGACCGAGACTAGGTTGGTCTCGGTCTCGGTCTCGAAAAAACAACCTTGGTCTCGACGTCGAGACTGAGACCGAGACCATGCATGGTCTCGGTCTTGTCTCGGTCTCGTAAATTCTCGGTCTCGAGATTCTGAATTGCTTTTTTTTACCATTAACAGAGTTTTATTACACAACAGTGGCATAAGTAGATATTTTTATCGGGTGATGGGGTGCCAAGCCTTCTTTGATATATTTTGGCAGATTTGCGAGTAAACAAGCAAAAATTTTTTGGTATGCCACGGCCTTATTTGACATATTTGCAAGTAAAATCAATAAAAACTCTCCTGTGACTTTGTAAATAAAAGTTGTTAAAGCGATTATAACAAAAACTATCCACGAAACAAAATTCGACAGGCATTCTTTCAAACATATAAAAGTATGGTACCGCTCGAGAGGCGGTCGCCCCCCCTCCCTATATGCGTCACACACAAGAAAAGTAAATAACTGTTCTTGTGCCTATCACAATATGTACCACATACTTATTACACTTAGCTGAAATTGATATATTGATTTAAAAAATGTATGGTATTTTTGACCAATAAAACTACAGGGCTAATGCTTCGTCCACTAATTTTGGGACACTCTGTATAGGTATACGGTATATATTGTATAAGTGGATATGGTCAAAGGTGGCCATTCATCTTTTAATATACTAATCTGACACGGTTGTACCAGAAGTAGATGTCCAGTTGTTTTAATGGATACGCGATGTTTTATTTCCTTGTAGATATTACGAAAAATGTGAAAACTCTTAGCTGTTTATTGCTTGGAAATGGCTCAAAATAAGTTATCTACATAATATGTATATAACAGTATAACATTTCTTCTAGAATCTTAAAAAGAAACAGCCCAATTTAAAATAAAAGCGTTATACCCGGATTTGCACGATTTTTAAATTTTTTGGTTGATTGGACCCTGTTGGCATAAACTGCCAATAACATACATAAAAATTTGATTTTTTTCAGAAAAATAAATTTTGAAAATTCATCAAATAAAAATATTTTTCGAGACCGAGACCGAGACAAGAGTCTCGTTACCTTGGTCTCGGTCTCGATAGGTAAGTCTCGGTCTCGGTCTCGATTCTAATTTCCAGGTCTCGGTCTCGGTCTCGGCCTTGTTTTCGAGACCGAGACCGAGACCATAGTCTCGCGAACCCCTACTCTACATTATTTTCACATACATTTGGTCTAGTTAAAATATAAATATTTATAATTATGTTTTTTAAAGTCCTGATAGATTTTTACCATAGTTAATGTCTGATGCCAACTCCCTGACAAAAACAGGGTGAGCTCGCGGTAGCTAGAACGTTGATTTTAGTATTGTAACGGTGTACTGTCGCTTGTTACGTTTTGATAACTTAAAGTACCAAACTTTAATATAATTATCTGATTATTTGTTTCAGTATCTTAATTGGGATTATTTGCGCGTAATATCTTGATATTAGATAAGCATCCTTGCGTAAAGGGTTTAACACAAATGAAGGGTCCATTGGAAAAACGATGATGTTTAATTTTTTCCGAAATCGACATTTTAGCGGCATCTGTTAGCTTGTAACATGAAGTGTTAACATAGCAAACCTTATAGGGGACAAGCAATGCGATTCCACTAAAAACTGCCGTTTAAAATAGACCGCACAGTGGAAAAACGATGAGACTCCCACGCGCCCGAGGAAGAACGATGAGGTTCCCTCTCTCCGCCGGTTAAACGGTTTCTGGCGTTCTCTGTTTCACTGTTTTCCCTTTTCAGTCGGTTTTCTGAGCTTGAACCAAAGAAAATGTTACTAACATTTTCTTTGCTTGAACGCAATAATATTATTGCTAACTGGTATAAAGTTCGCAGTTCTTTATTTCGTAATAAGTATTAAACTTATTCTAATTAAATCATCATTGTTGGTAGTGTTGAACATTTACAATGGAAAGTGAGTTAAATGGAAGTGATGAAGGTTGTGAACGGAATAAACCACACGGACCGATGAAGGACGATATGAAGAAGCTCCGACTGGCATTTCATGAAACAGGTAGCAAATGTGCATGTAAGCGTTTGAAATGCTTTGATGTTGTTGTTGAAGCCGAAAGGAGACGCCTAATCGCTGAGTTTAACAACATGCGTATAAAGGATGTTCAAGAAAGCTATCTCGGCGGCCTTATAACTGTGCGTTCTGTGAAAAGGCGCCGACCTTTAACCTATGATGCGAGTGAATATAATGCGACATACGCGTATAGAGTCATGGTGAAAGTTATACCTTCCAAGACGTTCCTATCTGTTACAAGTCACGGAATCACAGCTAGGATAGTTCAATATTTACAGCAGTCACTGGCTTCGATGGGTGTAAGCCCCAAAGATGGCAGTGGGAAACATTCGAATAGACCCAGAAAGATATCCACTGAAATAGTCACACTTATGAATGATTTTATTAAGTCATTGCAAGGGCGTAAATTGCACTATTCATTAAATGACACTAGCCGTCTATATTTGGCTGAAGTGCTGAAGATCTAAACATTAGTAAACTGGCTTCCATTTACAATGGAACTAACCCCTCAAACAAGGCATCGTACGAAACGTTCAGGTCGCATTTCAACAACAATTTCAACATTTCTTTTAATTCCCTAGGAAAGATACCTGCAGCACATGCGATTTATTCAAATCACAACATGCTTGTTTATCCAATACTCTGCGGAATGCAACAATTGTCAAAATTAAACTGGAAGAGCTGGAGAAACTGGAGTTAGATCAGAAACTGAAGAAAAAAGCTGACAAATTTTACGCGATCAAGAGAAAGTTCAGAAAAAAATCCATGAAGTCTGACACAGTGGAGACCATATCCATGGACTTTCAAAAGAATTTACCCACGCCTAATATAACAACAAACGACGTGTATTATAAGAGACAGTTAAGCTTCTACTCTTTTAATATTCATGTTCTCGCCACAAATGAGGCGATTTTCTATACTTATGATGAAAGTGCAAGGGAGCTGATGATGTATGCTCCTTCCTTGATCATTTTGTCAACGAAATTCTACCACAAACTATAAGAATGCTAATAATTTTTTGTGATTCATGTGCCGGCCAGAACAAAAATTATACTGTTCTGCGATTTCTTCATCACCTCGTCACAGAAAAAGAGTGACTGGATTGTGTGAAAGTTTTTTTTCCCATCCGTGTCCATAACTATCTGGAGTGAGATAGAGATATGAGTATTATGAATTAAAAATCATACATAGAAGTGCCTCAAGGATGGAGAGATGTGATTAGTCAGAACAGACGCAAACCCTCATCGTTCACTGTTGTAGATTGTAAGACGGAATTCTTCAAAGCGTGGACAAATTACTTATCACCGATGTACAAATCGAAATGTCCATTCCCCACAAGAACGATTGGATGGTTGAAAATCTCCTCTGATACACCACAGTATATCAACAACAGCCCTTCATTTTTTGGTGCACTTTATGAACATAAAGTGTTCTGGGTGCGACCAAAGAGAAGCAAAACAAAGGAAAGAACCTCCCACCAAGAGAGCAGCTTTGTAAGTTCTACGATGGGCCCCTTCCTATTAATTTAGCCAAGTATAATGACTTGCAACACCTGACAAAATTTCTCATTAATGAAGATGCCAAGAGGTTTTATCATAATTTAGTCACAGATAGAGCTGCCCCAGAAGGTCACGATGATATATATTTTGATTGTAACGAAGACAATGAGTAAGGTGGGATAAAAGTTTCAGTTTGGCTGGTGGAAAGATTCAGCTTTTAATAACATTGTAGTAGATATTTAGACAGCTAATAATGTGTGAATGTTCATGAATACATTCAGTTTCGTTTTCCACATTACATACTGTATTTTTGACAAAATAAAATGTTACAATTTTCGCTCGCTTTAATTTTGAATTTTCACATCTTTGAAATGAATAAAAATGTTGGGTATACATGATGTTTTTATTCGTGCCTGGATTCAGAATGGGGTTCTAATGAATTTTTAATCGAGAACATCACTCAGAAGGAACTCTAAATGTCATTAAAACTATTGGTTCAAACATCAAAATAAAAACTATTTCACCAGTAGTTGTGAAACTTTAAATTTGATTTTTTTCAACTTTTCAAAAAAATGGAACCTCATCGTTTTTCCACTGTACCCTTCAAATGTATTTGACTTTACATTTGCTGTTGTTTATAATTATTATTAGTAATTATTGTGGCATGTAAAATAGTTGCGGTGAATTGCTTTAATACTTCAGTTTTCTATTTTACAGGTTACGTCAATTTAAGTTACTTGGCGTAAATTTTACTCGGAACCAAAGAAGCGATCAATTCTACAGCCCAAAGTAAAGTCGATGTATGGTCAACGGCGCGTTGTTTCGCGAAATTGCACATTCCTATAGAGGTATGATTAGCGATGAGTGCGCATATATCGAGTAGATGATATTATTTGGTACAGACTTTTAATTGTAATAATTTATCTATTTAATGAACGTGCAAGTATGGAATAATGTTTCTTTCGGATGGTAAATATCAAATTATTATCGGGGTTGTATGTTTTGAGGTAGGCTTCAAATTTTAAAACGGGGATTTTTGAAGGTCAGTGTCTCCAGTATCTTGGATGTACGTGTTTTAAGTGGAATTGAAAACATATGATCTGTCAAGTTAAAATCTCGATTGTGTCAACAAAAAAGCTAAAGGCACAGAAAGCTTAATAAAAACTAGTTTTTATCTGAAAATCGAAGGAAGCCTGGTGGAATCAGACAATTTATGATCACATTTCGCTAGACTCTCTGAAAGGCTAGTATCAAATACAGATCCAGGTCCAATTGGGTAATTAACCCAAATTTTAATTTAAAAGTTGGCCTGATTTGAACATCGATCAGGTAAATAGTTTTATGAGTAGTTATCGTATTGTACTTGAAAGAATATGTTTCGACTTGTGTTTTTTTTTTATCCAATTTATTTATCTGGAATTGCAATATTCCACAATGAAGCCACGTATTTAGTTAATGACTTGGTTAATGAGACACTGTTTTTTTTTTTCAGCTCATCACTGGCTTCTCATGATTATTATTGTTATTGTTATTGTAATTATTATAATGATAATAATTGTTATTATTAGTACTATGATTATTTAAAGTACTATATATGAAGAGTTAAATCTTGGGAGTTAATCTCTGATCAATTTATGGAGGTAATGCTGGAATCAATGTGATCGAAAAGAAGCCCGGCTTGAGAATAGAAGCAGTTGACCGTACATTTACTACCATTAGAGCGTGGGTTCTCCATCAAGGAGGGATTTGGTGAGATTGTTCATTATTACCATTTGCATTCACCACGCATTTGATATAATAACGTAATACTCAAACATAAATAATAATTATTGTAGTCGCGGATAAGGTTTAGTTACAGTACCTTAACAGTGCAAAATCGGTGAGTTGTTTAGTTAGTTTATCTGCACGTAAATTGGCCAATTAGGGATAATTCAGTAATATTACAGTTAAAATTGCAATATATCGGACAAAATTCTGAAAGTTTTAAAAAATTAGTAGAAATATTAAGGATAGCATAAATATTAGTAAACTAAAAAGTTCGCACCCCTAAAGTATGTGCTTCACCCCTTACAACATTGTTTCCACCATAATTTAAATTTTTTTCGGAATATCTACGAAACAGTGCATGGTAGGTAAAAGTACTTATATACAAAGTTGTTCCTCATAAAATTCTCTACAAAAAAGGTTCTATAACAATTTCCCCTAAAATGTCTCATTGTTTGGTAAATAAAGCGCAAACGAAATCAGGGCGTGGATTATAATTCGTTAAATATAAGTATGACTTATTATCCAAAGCGCCCAAGGTGGTCTTATCCAAAAAAAGTAAAAATATAAATCGATAACCACTATTTCACACTCGACAATGCAACAAGTTTTATTTTCACCCACTACATCCACTGTGACGACTCAAGGTCACTACGATGATGCATTACTTTTAGGGATGACCTACAAGATATCGTGCAAATCTTTAATAATGAAAAAGCTACTCATGAAGAAATTGCAGATGCGGGTGAACGATTTGTTCTTGCTTTGTACAACTGTACCTCTGCAGAAAAAATACTAGATGTATTCAGATTTATGTCTTTTAACAAACTGGTTGGTAAAGCGAACAATACTGTAATGTTATCAAAACTACCACCAACTACTGCTGCTGCTCGGCTACACTCATATTGTGATTTTTTTTCAAACTCGAACATGGAAAAGCGTTAAGCTTGAAGCTACTGATTGGGGATGGAAAAAAGTCGGCGGTATATTAACCCCAATTATGACAACAAAAGAACCAGCTTTCGAATCTATTTTAACACTGATTTCGTGTTCGTGTAAAATTGATGTAAACACAGCTGCAGTTGCAGAAGAGCATGCTTACATTGCTCTGCAATGTGTTACCATTGTCATGGACAAGCATGCATGAACTTCGAATCTATGGAAGACGGCGAAGATTAACATAGTCTTCTAAGCAGTGGCGGCTCTTCATAAGGGGCCATGGCACTACCGAGCGACTCTCAATATTTCGAGTTTAATATATTTTTTAACCGTAATTAAAATTTATCTAATAAATAAATAATATCCATCGTATCTCCAATGGACAATAATATCTATAGACTGATAATATTAGTCATCGAAAAATGTAATGATTTCCCGATAATTGGACTATCCGAGCCAAACGCGCGGTGGCCCCGTTCTCAACAGCATATTGCCATGGAAAGGTCAAAAGAGGTCACGACGATGCATGCTGAGATAGCGACGTTAGAGCTCTTTCATACGATCCGTTTTTTCAACGGGCCGGAGAACTGACGGACCGGTAAAGTTGACGGATATTCCAGAAACATATTGTTTTGCATGCAACCGTTCATATTTACCAACGTCCTTTCATCGGTGTGAAAGGTTTGATCCGGTCCGTTGCCGGTCCGGGCCCGTTGAAAAAACGGATCGTATGAAAGAGCCCTTAGCCGTAAATCGGGGCCACCTGATTGAATGGCTCGGGCCGCGTTTCGATAAGTAGGATCGGTCTGACTCTACTTGTGAATTAACGTTTAAAATTAATCAAATAAGCAATCTTTTGCGTTTTAGGTATGTTGTTCGCAGAAAACATTTTGTAAATGGCATAGAAAATTTTAATAATAAATTAAATGAATAATTTGCAACCAAAAAAGAAAGAAGGATGAACTTCATATATCGTAAACTGTAGAACTAAAATTATTAGTATTAAGAATAGACCAATTTTGTGCGCGCGTGTAAATACTGTAAATAGGTAGTAATTGTAATATTTTTGTAAATTGACCTATGGTAGGATTCTTTATAGAAACTGCAAGTACTTTCGGGATTAATTTCTCGGGTATGTAAATGTTATTTTTTAATTTTAATTAATTTAACAGAACTTTTTGATAAGTTTTGAGTACTTTCTTGGCAAAATTTGGTATAGTCTGGGTTAGTGTTAGTTTAGTGGCAAAATTTGGGGTGGAAACCCAAAAAAAAAATAGTAGATATAATATAATAGAAAAGTATCCGCCTTCCATTTTTTTAAATTACAATTACAATGAGCCATCAAAAAATGGTTGACCGTTCGCTCATGGAAGGCGTGTTTTTTAACGGTTTTTGAGTAAAAACTGGGCATGACACCCCTAAAATTTTGCGGGTTAGCCTCCGGCTGCGCCTGTGGCGCGCTGTTTCATACCACAAAGACAATTATATTTTGGCACCATCTTACCCAAAAGTCACGAGCCGCCACTGCTTCTAAGAATTAGTGGATTATGCCTACTGGGGACACCACGTAAAAAAAACGCGCCAAGTACTTTACCTCTGAGGTGGTGTGGAAACAAGTACGATCCCTATAGAGTATTACTTCCTCTTTAAAAATCGAGAGGTTTTATAGAATTAAGAGAGTAAAAGTGGTAAATTTATTTTAATTTTAAGTGATGCCAGTAGCCTACTATCAACATTTTAGCGTTCAGCATTGGACTTTATATTATATTATATATTAAATTGCATTTACTGTGTAACTGGAAGGAACCCTTATGTATACGCCTTACTTCTCACATTATTATTAATTTTAGGAAAAAATGTATAGGAATATTTTTTGTAGAAAATTTTATGAGGAATATTTTTTTATATAGGTTTTTTTTTCAAAAAGTGCACCGTTCTCGAGATAATCTAGAAAACATGAAAAAGGGGGTATAAACGACGTCCTAAGGGATTAAGCACACTATTTAGGGGTGGGAACTTTTCGATTTAGTATTTCTTATGTCATCCCTTACATTCCTACCAATTTTCAAAACTTTCAGAATTTTGTCCGATATAAATCGTAATATTACTGAAGTAGGAGTAAAATGAGTCAATATTTTGAGTAGGTACCAGTTCATAGGGTGACGTAAAATTCGTTTTGCTTTGAATAGGCTGTAAATAGTATCTTTTATTTTGACTTATCCCTAACGAGATCAGCAGTAAGAACTTTCCGCGGACTTATCTTTTCTTCTTAATTCGATGCGGATGGCGGCACCTAAATTAGGTCATAATTGCTTTTGCCAACTTATATTTTAAAGTTGAAAGTGCTGCTGATTCCATTCTGTAGTGTCAGCTAGTGTTGCCTACGAGACTTTGAAAAATCTCGTCTTGTCTCGCACGAAAAGTGAAAAGTCTCGTCTCGTCTCTCGTTTCGGAATAAAGTCTCGTCTCGCCTCATGTCTCGCGCGAGAGTCTCGCAAAGATCTCGCAGAAGTCTGGCAAAATGTTCATGCGTCCTGTGTAAATGAAATACACAAATAAAATCAGTTCAGCGTTTTATTTTAATGAACAAAAACATAATAAACTAACAAGACAACAAAAATGGGAAAAAAACGAAAATCGATCATAGATACATGAAATACAAATAATAAATAATAATATCAGTTCTAAATTTCATTTCAACAAATAAAAACAAAATACAGAGAAAGAAACGAAAATATATTATGTAGTGTGTGTCACTTTTCATGAATCCTTCCTAATATCTCAGATATTAAAAATGCGATTTTTTCTCAAACTTCGTTGGTAATAATTATTATTGTATGTTGGGAAATGGGAAAATTAATAAATTGGCATCATATACAATTTTATTTATCATTGGCGTATGGTAAGTAAGAGTAAAAATGGAATAGATTTTTCCCCAACTTACATAACTGAGGTATTTGGGTGGATTCATGAAAAGTATATAATCATGTAACTTGGTCAACTTATTGAACAATATTTTTATTTTTAACCCACTCATTTAAACATAAAAGGCATCTAGCTTATGTACTATTTAGCCCTCGCCATCGCACTCAAGACCGGAAACTGAGAATCATGGTCCTTTCAGCATTATAGTATATTTGTTGTCTTTTCACATCGTGGCAAGGAAATATAGTGTTGAAACTCCACTATCACTCCTTCGCTAGGCGATGATAATGTCGCCACCTGACACAGAGCATCAAAATCAATTTCAAAATCTGAGTTTAAAGAGTCTTTGTCATGAGCAGGTTCTGAACTTTTCAGTGTCTCTGTTTTTTTTTCACCTTCAAATTTTGAGGAATAAATTTTGAAAATATTTCCAAATTTTTCGAGGCTGGTTTTCTACAATTCTTTACCCCACGTGGTAGCGTCAAAAGTTTCTAACTTATGCCGGAGGTCCAAAATTAAGACTACGGTATATATCCAATTAGTTTTTTGGTAGTGTTTTTAGAATTTTATCACGGGCTGCCTGAAAACCCATGATAAGCCCTTCATCCACTTTTTGGTCGGCTTTAAGGTCCCATTCAAGAATTTTACTTTCAAGTTTGTCAATTAACAGATTGATTGATACAATAACCATTGGCAACCTAGCATATTTTTCCCCTTGTATTTTTTTTTTGTTAAAATTTTAAAGTTTATCAATAATTTATGGACTTCTTCGAATGTTGCCCATTCATTTTCTGTTACTGCCAATTTTTGTAGATCTGCATTTTGACATAAGAAATTGAGGCCAGTGCAACTGCTAGCATGTCATCACTGGAATTCCACCGTGTGCATACATCTAACACAGGGGTAAGATTACTTAAATCCCCACTTGCTTCACAGTCACCTCTAAATCTTATTAAAAGCTGCTCTGAACGTGAAACAGACCTTATTTTGCAAATTGCGTTAGAGTTGACATTAATCTCTTCAATTTGATTTTCTATGTCATTTTCGTCACTGCTATCATCAGAGTCGTCACTAATTTGTTCTTCGATAATGGTCGCTGTAGTCGTACTCTCTAATTTTAAAGTCTTGAATAAATCTTGCACAGCTAGGTTTAATATATACCCAAAACACCTAAAGTGACAGTCTTCTATATTCAATTGTGGTATGAGGGTCTGAAGCTCTTCGATAAAAGATGTGTTTGCCGAAGCATTGTCAACTGTTATGCCTTGAATTTTGTTAGTTTAGGTTAGTTTGGGATTTTCTTTGAGACATTGGTAGAAACTTCCTGCGATATCTTTCCCTGTATGTGTTCCTAGAAGAGGTTTAAAATCCAGAGTTATAGATTGTAATTGCCACGAGTCATCAATGTAATGACAAGTTATGCCATAGTAAGATCTTCATTTAAAAAATACGTTTCAATAAAATTCGCGATAATTAGAATAATTAATAATTATATATTTGACATTTTTATCTGCGATACTTCGAGACTTTTGCGAGACTCCCGTGCGAGATTTGAGACGAGACTTTTTGAGAGTCTCGTCTTGTCTCGCAAGGAAAATTTAAAGTATCGTCTCGAGTCTCGTCTCGAAAGCGAGACGAGACGAGATTCTCGCAAACGAGAATATAGTAGGCATCACTAGACTGTCAGCATCAGGTTCGTCTAAACAACTGCAATATTATCCACTAACGACCCCCCTGAACTTCATGCCATAGCGACATAAGAGCTGCCATGCCTAAGCCCAAATTACACGTAAGTTAACGTTTGCCTAGTAGGGTTAGTTTGGGTTATCAACACCAATGTAACAGTATCTTCATTAATGATGAAATGCTGCTCTACATTATGTTTTGGCACATTATTTTTGAACTACTTTTTTAGGATTCCGAAGTATTAGCTGCTGAGATACCGTCCTTCACGTTCAGAAAAATGTCGTGGTAAATGTTACATTTTCAGCAAGAGACATTTTAGTATCTTCATTAGTGATGAAATGCTGCTCTTCATTATGTTTTGGCACATTATTTTTGAACTACTTGTCTAGGATTCCGAAGTAGAGCCTGCTGAGATACCGTTCTTCACGTTCGGGAAAACGTCGCGGTAAATGTTACATTTCAGCAAGAGACATCTATTGACAGTTCTCACAAGTTATGACAAAAATATCAAATAAAGTCAATGAAAGTTCGACATGTTAGCTTTGTTGAAAATTGCCCAGTGGCAAACTCGCTTTAACTATTATTCATTTTCAAAAACAAAAGATGCCTATCTTTCTACATGTAGATTTGATCTATTTTCAAGAAATTTATCAGAAAACCCTAATTCGGTGAGTATAGTTATTCAAAATGATACGATAATGCTGAAATTTTTCATATTTTTCAGTTTTATTAAATTGCGTAAAAACGTATGTAGTAATCTTAAAGTGGGCGTGAGATTGCATAACAATTAGATAAAAATACGTGTTATTTAAAATCCGCCAAATATTTAAAAATAACTATGCTTTGATTCACCTAAAAATATTTGCTTTGCTGAAGGTAATCGTTTAAATTACGGAAAGTGGTCATACTTGCTTTGGTAAAATCTGATGTAAACATTATAGGTTAATAAGGAAGTACATTTTTGGATGTACTACTACATGTATACCCAGATAGTGTTTGGCATTTTCTAATAGTAAATTAAAGATTTCAATATATTGTCTTAGTTTTCAATGAGAAAATATTTTTTCCAATAGTCAACGATTCGTCTCGCTCATTTACACATACCAGCTTACGGAAACACATTGTGTTTAAGGAAATAATGATTTTGGTCTTATTTGTTATGTGGTTCTATTTTATTGGAAAGGTATAAAAATGGTGTTTCCCTTTTCAATAATTCGTAAAATTAGGTGCAATAAAACAGCAAATTAAAACGTCTATCAAATGTTGTTAGTAAGCGAAGTGAAACGTTACAATTTGCGAGTCGGCTCTGGGCCTCTTGATAGGGTTGAGGTTCCCCTTTAACATTTTCGGCTATTGATTTTAAACTGAGAGACACACACAAAAACATTAGTTTAATCGTTTTGTATATTAAAAATAATAGCGATGCATAAGTAAGGGTCGGGTCATGTATTTTATGTCTTAAAATATCATATAAATAAAACCTAATTTTTAAAATTGTCTACTCCTCTGTGTTATTCGGGTAACAACTAGAATATAATTCATTTTAATTAAAATTGATTTTTGCCCTCATACACAACTCAATTGAGATGTGGGTTGATTTCTAAGTAAGTACACTAAGGCACACAATAGGTAGTGAAAATTGGTATTTGCGTAACAAATTAATGCGTAATTATCTTGAATAAGAAAATGAAATGCTGGCTTGAGCATTCCTCGGAAAACGGATGCAAAGATTCGAAAAATTCAAATATAAAGGATGCATATTATGTCGCTATTTCAATTCTAAACCGATTATTGCCTTCTATTAAATTCTAATAATTATTGTCTATAGGTAATACGTGACATAATAATTAATAATTTTAGAGCACATTTTGCTATTTAAAAATACAACTAATAATAGAACAAGATAATATTCAAGAGATTTAGGTTTTGACAAAATAGTAAAATTCAAAAAATATTTTGTTTTGTAAAACCTTTTAGTATCGACCACTCTTGGAGAATCATATGTTGGTCGTTTATGAGAGGTGGTCCTCTAAAAGGGGACACAGGGAAATTAAAGCAAAAATTATGCTTATATTTCACGTTGATTATTTCTCAATAATTTAAATTACAAACAGTTGTAGCATCAAATTACTAAAGAAATAATTTTATATTAAATTTAATGAAATACACACTATACATAATATTATTATATACATATATGTAAACGAAAATGACGATCTTTTATATTACGTACATACATCTAATGATATGTAAAAATGTATTAATTTATGGTTGTACAGGGTCTTTAATTATATTTACGTAACTCCTGGACTCTTTATTTTTGAAGATAGAAAAAATGGTTTGCACAAATTTGTAGGTTTTATCCATATTTCTATTGAAATTTTCAGGAAACAAATATCGCATGAAAAAATGTAAAAATATAGGCAATTTCAACTTTTTTAAATGAAACATCCTGTATATTATGCGCTAAAACGAAAGATCCTTTTTTCTGATTTCAAATATATGTTGATGAGATTTGGGCGAGTCACTTTTTATTTTATTTTAAATTATAAATAATTTGCAAAAGTCGTAACAATGTTAGGGTTTCCATGGCTTTCTTAATACCATTATGAAACTTTTTAGCAATTTATTTATAATTTAAGCTAGAATATCTTAAAAATGGCTCGCCATTCATTGGCGTAACAATATGTTTTTATATTTTCTATTATTTGAGTTAAAACAAAAAGTTTCATGTTTTCAATGGGACACTCTTTATGTCTTTTGACAGTTCAGCTCAAATTTAAATTATGTTAACTCGTTAACCATATATTCCTTGAACAAAAATAATACAACTTTTAAAATGCCATTTTTAATTTTGGACCACCATGTTCGAACTTTGACCCCCTGAAAAGTTTGAAATTTAAAACTATTTTTTTTTAATAATTCGATTATTTTATAAGATATAAATTTGAAATTTGGTATAGTGCCTTAACATAGTCACATCTTTTGAGTAAAACAAAACAAAAAACAATCGTTAAAATAGCAAAATAGGGGGCCAACAACTGACCCCCTATTTTTAGTACATGATCTGGCTTCCAAAATATATTTCTACAGATAACAATTTTGTTTTAATTATTTTTCGTCTCTTATAAAATGTCAATAAAATGATTAACAACATGTAATAATGCTTTTACAGTTTATATAGAAGAGCGGTAAATATATTTTTGTCAAAAAAAACTAATTTATAAAAAATAAATAAATAAACTATATGGCATCAATAATTTAAATTTGAGTGGACCTATGAAAAGCTATGCAGGGTCTCTCATTAAGAAAACCTAACATTTTGTTATCTTAAAATGTAGAAAAGTTAAAAATATATTGTTACGCCCATTATTCTATGAAAATTAATTTTAGCACAGTCGAAAAACTTACTTATTAAAAATAAGTAAGTTGACTATTTTGTGTGTTGTATTAAAATTTTCGTAAAAACCGAGCTCGAACTGAGTAATTGGATTTTTGGTATTTATTGGAAGGACTGTATATTGTCTGTTTAATTAAATGGCCAAAAAATATAGAGGGGTGAGTCTAATTTTATCGACTTTCTATCTTTTGTTCAACATCATTTAGTGAGACTCCTGTATAGGGCATCGACATCCGAACGCGCTATATATGATTTATTTTTAATTTCGGTTACAAGGCAGAAGACATTATATAGGATACTCCTTAAGAAACATAAAATAAATAATGACTTCCACTTGAAAATGGCCGCTTTACAAAAATTAGACTATTTTAAGCCCTGGTACTTTTATCTAGGAATAAATGCTATCCTTCAGATAACTAAGGTGAAACCAATTGTTAGTTTAATTGTAACTATCGTAATTACCTGAAGGATAAAATTATTTTGACATGAAAGTACCGACACTAAAGCGTTAAAGTTAAAAATATTATCGAAAAATTCCAGTTAACTGTTTCAAAAATTATTCAAATCCCCAAATATAAAATAAACAATAAACCTAAGCCTTTTTTGAGATGCCCAATATAATATTATAAAGAATATTATATTTCACGAATATTCATTTTTTAAGTAGTGAAACGTTTAGCTCGTTACAACTTTAATTATACTTAACATTTTATTGTTAAAGTAAATGTAGAATTTATTGATTCATTTATATGCATTTTATTTTGACTTTATCTTTCTACCCCCAAGTTTTCAAAACCTTGTATGTCTGAATAAAAACATTCAGACATACAAGATGACATACTACCGATCTCTACGTCAGGTAGTTTGTCCCTTTAAAATTTAAAAACCGTAAGTTCTGGCTACGGACCATGTGTTTGGTTAAGTGGAAGAAGTAAAAAGGTTCAATATTATTTTATTCTCGCAATAAATAGCAATAAGGAAAAAATTGTTGGAATGTTCATTAGTTTGTAGTTGCATATTATTAATTATGAATATATTTTTTTATTTTATAAAACTTTTACTTAGTTGATCATGCATCCTCGTCATGTCATCAGTCGTTTTATATTTTATTTAATTATGTTACTAATGACATGTTTATTACTTAGTTTTGACACGTCTCGTCTTGAATGATGATGCATGATGTTTTTTGAAGATAAAAAAATGTGAATTTGTTTCTTTCTATATAAAAAATAGCAAAAATGCAGCTGTTGCAAGACGTGCTCAGACAGAAATACAATAGGTGCATTCCGTTTTAATTAGTGATTATTGCAGACGAACAGATTCTTAAAGAAAAAAAAATATTTGAAATCAGGATAAAGAATTGGACAGACTTTTATAAAGTCCGTCTAGAAAGTACGGAATTTTTTTTATTTTTTTGGAAACTTTTATTTAAATTCCATTCGTTAAACCTAATCTTCAATATTTTTTATGTACAGGATGGTAAGTTTGGATGTTTTTATTGTGTATCTAGGAAAATGGAAAATATTTCAAAAATCAAATCAAGCAGCATTTGAGAAACTTATAAGGGCTCCCGCGTTTAGTTCAATTTTGGTCATTTCTAAAGTACCCGAAATTTTATTTATTATAGAAGATATAGAAAAACGAACAGATTGGTCTGAATCCAATAGTGTAGTCAGATTTTTAATTTTGCTTGCAATTATGGAGTTATAATGCAAATTTTTATTTTTTTATACAGTTCACCGTTTATTTATATTAGCTTATTGAATAGGTGTCACAAAGCCGATTTAAATTACGTAAGATTGGATAGGGTTATCTACATTTATTCCCATAAGGAGCAATGTGTTAAAGCAAATAGTATATTATTTTATATGGAGGAAAAGTAATACTTTTCATGGCGCGCTCGTGTTTAACAGCCGAACGGAGTGAGGCTGGTAATAGAGAGCAAGCCATGAAAAGTAACTTTTCCTCCAAATAAAATATGCTGTTTTTTCTTCAAATGTCGACAAATGAATGCAAAAAGTCTCTTTTTAATAGTAATAATAATTATTATTAAAGATAAGTGGGTTCGCAAGGCGGCTTAGACCGGTGCGGTGTCGGTGAATAGGCTCAGGTTGTTGCTATAGTAATGTACCAAAAAGCTGTCAGTGGACACTGTCAACAATAATTATATTTTTAATATTGCGTTTTCGATTGCGTTTTAATTCCGTATTGATAAGCAGTTATTGAATATATTCGATTAAATAATAACCAATTTGTTCCTAAATTAGTGATTTTTAGAAATGCTGTCACACATTGAGTGATAAATACAAATTTTAGTTTAATAACTCTTGAGTTGTTGACGCTTATTTTGATGTTTGTTTGTATTGCATCTATGTTGCTATGATAACACTTTTACCTCCGCCGGCGGAAAAGTGAAAAGTAAAGCTCCGGCGGAGGAAAAACGAAACTTCACTGCCGCCTACACAGTCGAGTAATGACGGATTTACTGACGTTTGAAGAAAAAAATATTTATTCACTGGTAATTATTTTCTAACACATTGATTCTTATGGGGAAATATTGTAGTTTAAATAAATGAGCTAATACTACAAGAATTATTCTTGTGCTAATATCATACAAGGTGTTCCATTTTATTTATCAAAATAAAATTTTGCATTGTAATTTCGAAATTTTAAGAAAAAATACAAATATGACTACACCATTGAATTCTACAGAGAAATGTGACTATAAAATCCTGATTTCGGTTTCTCGATATTTGTTATAATAAACGAAATACCTCTATAAAGTAATGAATATTTAGTAATATTAAGTACCATCATATACCAGGTGGTGCATCGGCCAAGTGTACATAGGAAATCTCATGAATATTTTGTTACTTAGAAAAAACTATTCGCAAAAATTAAATACATTTCTGGTACACACTACACACTTAATGAAATCACCATTCAGACACATAAAGTGACAGTAATACTGTTTATCATTGTTAAAAGCCAGGTAATTTGTCCCTTTAAAATTTAAAAACCCAAGTCCTAGGTACCGACCATCTGTTTCGTGAGAGCAAGGAAAAAATCTTCAATACCTACCTATCCTTTTATTCTTACAAGAAATGCCAAAATAAGGAAACAAAAAATGTTGGGATGCTCTTAGTGCCTAAATTCGAAGCGACGTATATTCCGCCGTAGACTGGCTGATTCGGTTCGATGCAGTATTGCGATCACGTCTTTGCTGCTAGTATAGACTATAGAGATGGCTGTGGTTCTACTCTACATTTCATCAAACTTACCACCCACTGCTAATTAATGTTTTTTTGCTCATCAACTATATTTTTCGCTTACCTGCAACAAAAAAATATATATAGCATTATTAAATAATTATATTTGTTGGGAAACTACATGACACAACCTACTATTATACGGACATAGATCAGTTTTTCATATTATCATTCAAACTGCCAAAAGGTATCTAATTCGCAAAAACTGCGCAAATTTATCATATCATTTAAAATATTGTTTCTTAGAGATTGAAGGGTGATTTAGACAAATGTGTGCCACTTTTAATTTTAGGTAGGTACCTATTCAATTGCGTTGGCTTGGTTATAATGGTAATCACAATATTGTTCTATCTGAACAAATTACAAAGTGTGATTGGTTTCATTAAATCGATGACATATAATGGTAAACACAATATTGTTCTATCTGTACAAATTACAAGGTGTGATTGGTTTCATTAAATCAATGACATGCTTATTGCGGATTATTTGGGGCCAACTTTTATTGAATTAATTGTTGATAGGTAAAAAACGGTATGTGCTTAAGATCACACGACAGAGGTGCCCATGATTATTATTATGAAATACAAGTATATTTTTCTGTTCTACATTTTGAAATCATTTGCCGCAACTTCGATGCTTAAGGTAAAATCTTATCTCGAAATTTCCCATAAAATCTGCAGAAACCGCTGCTTATTGTTGAAAAACCTCCAAATTATCCGCATTTTCTTATCTTCACATCGTTTTAAATGAGATTTCAGGCAAATTAATCTACTTACTGAAGGAACACCAAAACTATAAGCATCGATATATTAAAAGTACAATTTTACCTTAAAATCCGCTATAAAATCCTCTATTCACCAAAAAAAATCCCTATTTTTCGATCCTGATCCATTTTCCAGCTTCAAACCGTTTTCAATGAGATATCAGACATTTAAATGTATAAATCTACATATTTTAACGTAAAAGTTAAATATTGAAAATGTCCCATAATGCATCAAACACGAAGCTATCTACTCCGAATCTTAAATTTGTAGAAATATTGAAAAAATTGCAAATTTATTGCGATTTTCTGCGTGTTACAAATTTAACGTCGATTTTCTCGTATTTCCCGATCTCGTACTGAAAATTAGTATAGAACTTTTTTATGGCAGTGATCACAATTTTTACGAATCTGTGGTCGATTTTTTTTTGAAAATAGCTATGCGTTGGCTTAAAGTAGACTTTTGAAATTAAAAATCAAAAATAATTTTTTTGGCCTAGAAGTCGATGTCCCCATATTTTCCCTAAAAAGAACAATTTCCCGACACTTTTATGTTGACTGTATGAGAAATATCCAAATTCTTACAAATTCTGGTATTTATTCTTTAAAGGGTACTAGGTATGTAGAACAGAATTCTCTTAGCTGTAAGCTGATGGCAGATATGATTTTGATATTTGATTTGTAACTAGGGCTTCTTTCCCGGGTTCTCGATCCCGGGAATTACCGGGAAAATTATTGTTCCCACTCCCGGGAAAACAAATCGCATGATCTCCACTCTCCACGGGCGTTGTACGGTGCATAGCACGCATTTTGTATGTAAACAGATAAACACCAATCAAATAACACTGGCAAACGCTGATGACGACGGAAAGCGGCCCGCACACCCGGCCCCGCGCCCCACCGACGAACTGTTTTGTCTGTTTTTTAGCTCTAATTTAGGCGGGCTTAATGATATGCGGAAGTGACAGTCGGAGTATTTACGCAAATACTTACAATTACAAATTATAATTAAAACAATACAACACAACAGAAAGAAATCGGCGGGTGAGCTTGGTAAGCGATATTGTATTTTTATTTTCTTATAGAAGCCAGAATTTGAAAGAAATTATGTTAAAAATTACCTGTCATGATTATATTATAATGTAATTATGATGGTAATTTTATTGCAAATTCGTAATTCGTAATCTTTAATAATAATCATGTAAATCTGCTAAATACTTAGGTTAGTGACTAGTAGGTAGTATGTTTTAACTTGCAGGTTTCAGGATATAATAAGTACTGATACTGATATTATTGATATGCCTAATGGAAAGTTCAAGCAAATCAGGAGTGTGGCAATATATTAAAAAGAAAGACAAAGAAAATGCTCAATGTTCCCGGTGTCCTAAAAGATTATTGTGCAAAGGTTCCTCTACCAGCGGTTTCTCAAGACATCTCGAAAAAGTCCACAATATTCACGATCAAGATAAAGGAGAAAATATAACACCATCGACTTCATCGACAGTATCGCCACTCTCATCTACAACATCGGAAACAGAATGCAGTGGAATTCCTTTAAAGAAAAAAAAACATGAAGTCAAGTATTAGGAAATATTTTCAACAATCATCAAAACTTCCAGTAATTGTAACTGAGTTGGCCTGAGTTGGCCGCTCACTCTGTTCGGGTATCACACGCAATAATTTTATCCGGGAATCACTATTACAAAAACAATCTTACCCATAAATGAGTTGCATGTAACGAATCTCATATTAGATTTTTTTGAGGGACAAAGGCAATCAACTATTCGCAAGTTAAGCGACCTAATATCGCAAAGTTACCGAATCAGCCTCACATTGGACGAGTGGACAAGCTTGAAAAATAGAAGATACTTTAACGTCATTTTGCATGGATCTGACAGTAAAATATATAATTTGGGGCTGGTTCACATACCGGGCAGATGTGGAGCTACAAAAACAAGACAAATACCTAGTAGAAAACATCCTCCTAAAATATAACATAAATTTCGAAAAATATGTTGTTACTACAACTACTGATGGCCCAAATGTAATTGTTAGATTATATTCGGGAAATATGTTACAAAAGAATCTGTTCTCATATTATGTTTATTGCTTACTATTGAAGATATTGACCTATATTTTAATCTCTGTTTATATTAATCAGCATTGAGACCGGCAACAAGGCGACGCTGCCGATATAACTTTGTGCTTCTGCTTAGGATGTTAGTCTTTACGCAAGCTTTGTTGTTCACGGGTCGCGATATTTATTTGTAACAACCTTTCTGTATTTTTAATCTTAATCAATATATCATACTATCGTAACACACTGTCGCCTCTGTTATTTAAATCTAACAGGTTATGGGCCCAGGTACTCGCTAAATTACCAGGTCTTGCAAGTAGTGCATAGTATCCGCTGATTAAGACATTAAAGTGTTGTGAAAAATGGCGACAAAAAGTGAACTTGTTCAAGTAACAAAGTTTGATGGCTCAAACTTTCAGTTATGGAAGTTCAGCACTTCTATCATCCTCAAGGCAGAAAAGCTCTTGTCTGTTGTCGATGGAAGTACTTCGGAACCTGAAGATGGATCATCCGCCGAGTCGAATGCATGGGACAAAAAGAATAGCCGAGCTCAGGTTATTTTGCTGACTACAATTGTCCAAGATCAACTTCAGTGTTTAGTGAATTGCACCACAGCCGCCAGTATGTGGAAAAAGTTGATGAGTATTCACGAGCAGAAAAGTGAGTTATCAAAAGAGATAATTTGGCAATAATTTTACGAGTATCGCATGTCCGGAAATGATGCAATTTCTCTTCATATTTCAAAAGTAGAATCGCTCGCAAAGCAACTAAAAGATGTTGGTGAAACTATCAGCGATGCAGCAATATCATCAAAAATTATAAATAGTTTACCGACGAAATACAATGCCTTTCGAACAGCGTGGGATTCAGTTAGCCCTGATCAGCAAACAGTGGATAATTTAACTGCTAGGCTTTTAAAAGAAGAAACCCGCATGACTAAAGGTGACGACGAAACCTCACGTCTCGCTTTGCAAGTTGAAGCACTTCAGGCTAAACTAGAAGAAACATTTCAGCCAAGACAGTTCAAGAAGTCGAATATAAATGATCTTAAGAAGAAAACCACATGCAACTATTGCAAAATGAGAGGTCATTGGGCGAAAGAGTGCAGAAAACGTCTTGCAAAATTGCCAGAAAACTCAAGAGGTGAATCCAAAGGAAACAAATCAGAAGACGCCTATATTTGTGATATATCCTCCCTGTATAGTGCTAGTGCTGACGCGGAAGAATGTGATGGATTTGCGACTCAGGCGCGAGTATGCATATGACGAATCGTAAAGATTGGTTTACAGATATCGTTTGTTTAGAAAAGCCGATATTAGTTAGAGTAGCGAACGATAAATTCATAGCAGCGGTCGGCAAAGGAAATATTGAAATTCAGGTGTTTGTGCAAGGTCAGTGGCATGACCGACAAATGCAAGATGTGCTTTATATTCCTGAATTAAAGCGAAATCTATTTTCAGTGGGAGTCATGACTGATAAGCAATTTACGCATCACGCTTTTCAAAATCACTGTGAATTTCATGACAGACACGGAAAAATTTCCTGCGTAGGGAAAAGGAAAGACAATCTTTGGATTATGCAGTTTAGAATAAAATCTCAGCATTGCAATATTGTGGCAGATAATTCGTTGAAAATTTGGCACGAAAGATTAGGCCATATTAATTTGAAAGAAATTAAAAATGCTGAGAAAAATCAAGTGTTAAATGATTTGCAAATTGACAATTCACAAGAATTTTTTTGTGAAACATGCCAACTAGCCAAGCAAACAAGGAAACCGCATCCTTCTTGCATCAAAGAAAATGTCACAAAACCTGCTGAAATGATACATTCGGATGTTTGTGGACCAATGAACATAGAATCTCCAAGTGGTTCACGCTATTTTATACTTTTTAAAGACGAGATGAGTGGCTATAGAGCAGTTTACTTCCTTAAGTACAAATCTGATGTTTTTGAAAAATTCAAAGAATTTAAAGTTCTTGCAGAAAAACAAACGGGAAATATGATAAAGATACTAAGGACTGATAATGGAACAGAATATGTCAATAAAAATTTTGAAGAATTTTTAAAAAAGGAAGGAATTATTCATCAATTATCTGCTCCGTACACACCCCAGCAAAATGGCAAAGCTGAAAGGGACATGAGAACTATTGTTGAGTGTGCACGTTCTATGTTACTTCACAGAAATGTGCCAAAAGAGCTTTGGTCGGAAGCAGTAAACACTGCTGTATATATTTTAAACCGAACTCTTTCAGTTAATCATGAAGGAAGCAGCTGTTTTGAAAAATGGTTTAAAACAAAGCCAAAAGTAAAGCACATAAAAACTTTTGGATGCAGTGCTTATATGATTATGCCACCACATTCACATAAAAAATGGGACCCCAAAAGTAAGAAGTTATTGTTTGTCGGATACGACGCCAATGCTGTCAATAACTATCGTCTATGGGACTCTGTTAAAAGACGAATATATATAAGTTGTGACGTAACTTTCAATGAAAACGAGATAACTAATCACTTTAAACAGCTTCAATCTGAACAGTGTGTTTTTATTGGACAATTTGATGACTCGATAATCTATCTAGCGTTGTACGTCGATGACGGCCTTGTACTTTCTTCATCAAAACACGCGATTGACGATTTGTTGATAAACTTAAAATCACAGTTTCATATTACTGTCGATAACGCCGAACAATTCGTGGGACTTAACATAGTGCGCGATCAGCAAAATAAAAGAATTGCTATTCATCAAAAGCCATATATAAAGAAAATTCTTGAGAAGTTTTATATGGAAGAAGCTACACCTGTATCCACCCCATGTGAACCAGGTCAGCGTTTGATGTCACCCTCAAATGAAGAAAACATGATGAAACAACCCTATCGTGAGGCTGTAGGCTCCCTCATATTTTTGGCAACAGTTAGCAGGCCAGACATTGCGTATGCTGTCAATCAAGTAAGCAGATTTATCAACAAATGGAGTACAGAGCATTGGCAAGCCGTTAAAAGAATTATGCGATATTTAAAATATTCAATCGATTACGTCATAGTTTATCGCAGTACAAAAGAAATAAATCTGACTGGATATTCTGACGCCGATTACGCTGGCTGTGTTGAAACGAGAAAGTCAACAGGTGGTTATCTTTTTATCTTAGCCAACGCTCCAGTCACGTGGTCTACGCAACGTCAAACTGTTGTAGCCCAATCCACTACAGAGGCCGAATTTATTTATTTTGCTCAGGCTACAAAAGAAGCATTATGGCTCAGGACAATGCTTAATGAACTAGGATTTCCCCAACCAGCAACCTCGATTTACGTGGACAACCAGTCTGCCATCCGACTTGCAAAAAACCCCGAGTTTCATAAGAGAACAAAACACATCGATGTAAAGTACTGTTTTGTGTGCGATGTATGTAATCGAAGTGAAATTAATGTATTGTTTATTGAGTCTAAAAATCAATTAGCTGACATTTTTACTAAACCTCTTTCGAAAATTGTTTTTCACAATTTAACATCTAACTTTATGTTATAAATTTGCTTCGTTTTAATGCAATTCCCGAATAAGTGGGAGTGTTAGATTATATTCGGGAAATATGTTACAAAAGAATCTGTACTCATATTATGTTTATTGCTTACTATTGAAGATATTGACCTATATTTTAATCTCTGTTTATATTAATCAGCATTGAGACCGGCAACAAGGCGACGCTGCCGATATAACTTTGTGCTTCTGCTTAGGATGTTAGTCTTTACGCAAGCTTTGTTGTTCACGGGTCGCGATATTTATTTGTAACAACCTTTCTGTATTTTTAATCTTAATCAATATATCATACTATCGTAACACACTGTCGCCTCTGTTATTTAAATCTAACAATAATAAAAAAATTTGGTTGCGAAAGTCCGGCAGAAATGATGCTCTGCACCTCACTCTGCAATAATCATGCCATCCACTTGGCTGTTGTGGATGTATTATATAAAAAAGAAAAAAGTTGTGAAAATTAAGTTGAAAGCTCGGAGTCGGAGTCTCAGTTAAGCGATTCAATAGGTGCCGAAGATGTCATTGTAAACATAAGCGAAGATGAAATTGACAAAACGTTTTATATTAAGATCAGTATTCGACCAGACTTTAACGAGGTGCTAAACGATGAGACGTCGCATTATGAAATTATTCAGAATAAGTCCACTGACCGTCATCGACTCTTCCAAGTTATCAGTGTACTATCAGAATGTGAGAGGCCTTCGAACAAAAACCGATATACTCTTAAGGCCTACATAGTCCTCCTGTTATGATCTTATACTCATGTCCGAAACTTGGCTAAATGATAATATCTCCGATTCCGAACTGTTTGATGGTTCTTTCTTCGTTTATCGTAGAGACAGAGACTACGAATTGCTCGAGTGTCGGCGTGGCGGCGGAGTCCTTATCGCGGCATCTAGAAGACTGGATTCGTCTTCCGTACTTATAGCTGCTAGCAGTTTCTATGAGGATGTCTGGATTCAGCTGTGTGCGAATCAGGTTAAATTTATTATTTGCTGTGTATATATATCCCCCCGAACTCATGTGTGATACCTGCGAATCTATGCGGAGCAAATATGATAATCATCGGTTTATTTTGTGCGGAGACTTTAACCTTCCCAATGCTCAATAGACTTTCGAAGATGATATATTGGTTCCTGCTATTTTGCGCTCTCCTTGCTGGATACCACGGCCTTTTTAGAATTACGACAAATCAATCCTCACCGTAACTGTCTTGGTCGAATTTTGGACTTCGTTTTTGCTGACGAATTTCAGGAGACATCTGTTTTGATGTACTCTGATTCTTTAACTAATACTGACACCTACCATCCTGCGATTGAATGTTACTTTAATATTTGCAATGTCCCCGAACTGAAAAACAAAACCATATCCACCTACTATCATTTTGATATTGCCAACTTCGGGGATTTAAATAACTTTTATAACCATGTTGATTGGGATTTTCTTACATCTATTTCTGATATCAATTTGGCAATTGAAAAATTTTACTCGGCTTTCTTTGAAGGTATTCTGTGTGCCTAAAAAAACTATAAAAAGATGAAATATCCCTCCTGGTTTGATCGTGACCTCCGTAATCTTATCACCAAAAAAAAAACTTTATGAGAAATTTAATATAACAGGTCTTCAGACCGATTATGACGCCTACTCCGATATCAGACGAGATGTCAAATTTCGGACAGACTTATGTTACTTGACGTTTGTTACCAATACTGAAATTTTGATTTCCGAGAACATCAAGCATTTTTGGTCTTACCTCAAGAATTTGAAGGGGTCATCCGGACTACCAAATGTTATGCGTTTTTACTGTCGATGAAATCAGGGATAAAATAATGTCGCTTTATGTTTCTAAGAGGACTGGTCCTGACGGCATACCTCCCATACTTGTGAAAAAATGCTGCAGCTCACTCTTGGCCCCTTTAAAAACTCTCTTTCAGAGATCTATGGACACCGGCTGTTTCCCCTCGTCACGGAAATATTCAAATCTAATTCCCATTTACAAGTCTGGCGACAGGACGAAGATAGTAAACATGGAATCTCTCTGCTGTCTGCTATCCCCAAGCTTCTCGAGTCCATGGTTACCCATGAGATCTTCAATACTTACAAGAAATATATAATACCAGAGCAAGATGGTTTCTTTTCAGGACGATCTACCGCAACTAATCTAGCAGTATATCAGGACTTTCTTTTGACATCTGTTGAGTCTGGTGATCAAGTTGATTGCATTAATACGGATCTTTCTAAGGCATTCGACAGTGTCTGTCATGCTTTACTGCTAAAAAAACTTTGTGATATCGGCGTTTCGGGGTACTACCTTAGGTGGATTGAGTGGTATTTGTCTCTGCGTCGTCAGAGTGTTGTTCTTTGTGGCTCTGTCTCACGTGAAATTTTTGTAACTTCAGGTGTCCCTCAGGGGTCACATTTCGGACCCATACTGTTTTTGTTGTTCGTAGATGATGTAATTTCTTGTTTTGAATCATCACGCTGTCTTCTGTATGCAGACGATTTAAAAATTTTTAATACTGTTTCTGCAGATTCTAATTGTTTGCAGTCTGACCTTGACAGTTTCGTTGTGTGGTGAGGCTAATTTTTTAAATATTAATGTTTCCAAGTGTAAGGTTATTACTTTCTATAAACGTCGCAATCCTCTCAGAACGGTATATAAAATTAAAGACTCGGTCATTGCATTGTCATCGTTAAATGACCTCGGTGTAATATTCGACAGTGATTTGACATTCAACCAGCATATTGACAATATTGTTCTGAAAGGATTTCGGTTACTAGGTATTATTAAGAGGAACACAAAGCACATCGGCGATACTAAGGCACTTACTAGTATTTATAGTTGTTTAGTGCGCAGTGTCTTAGAGTATTGTTCAGTCGTGTGGTCTCAAATTATGCTTGTCACATCAATAGGCTCGAAGAAGTTCAAAACAAATTTGTTAAATTAAGTGAGGAGTAGTGGCTGTGTGCATATATGAATCATACTAAATGAAACACTTTGTATTCCATGTAAAATTTTAATCCAAAAAGGACTTCCTATAGAAGCATGACAACAGAGCGCTTTCGGCCTAGGCCATCATCAGTGTTACCTGAAAAGCAAGTAGAAGAACCACCCATTGACGGAAAGTAAGTGGCTGATGTAAGATCTTTATGAAAGAAAATGATATAATTGACATCGTTATATCAGGATTCTGAGAGTGTTAAAATTTTTTTGAAGGTATAAAAATAAGTGTGTAGTTGAGAATGGTGCATTTTTTCTGCGATTTTTTTTGTGTGAATTTTTAGAAACAAAGGAAAATGGTAGAAAATCTTTCACTTACTTGTCATTTGGACCTGAAGAGCTTACCAACAAAGAGAAACAAACAACGATCAAATCACAATTAAAAAGTTAAAAGTCACATTTTAAAAGATATACATAATTAAAGGCCGATGCCTAAACTACGCTTTTCGTGGAACGACAAAATGTGTCGTTGTTGAAGTTGACAGTCTTGACAAGTAGCATATGAAGACGCAGGAAGTGCGCCGCCAGATTAGCGGTAAATTTAAATCTTGAAACATAAATGCTAAATTGATACAGATAGATGTCCAGGACACAAATGAAGTACCTAACTTTATAAAGTAAGTCTGGGGAACATACTGGCTGCCACTAAGCTAGATGAGGTCAAAAGATGTGATCAATGTTATATAAAATAATTTTAGAGCATTAACGATGACCTAAGAAGTTATTGTTTTGAAAAAAGAAAGTGCTTACTTGAATGAATGATAAAATGCTAATTAGTTCGAGCGGAGGCTGTCTTGCACATCTTTGTCACAATAATATTAATACCCTTAATCAAAAAGCTTTTTCTTCTATCAATGATAAAACATAAATTAACCACCCAAAAAGGGGGGGCCAGTCTGGCAGGTTCTGTCGGGCCATCGTCTGCTCTTACTTTGGCTATTATCATGTATCAAAATGTGCCCTATGCGACAAGACTTTTGCTCTGCGGTTTTCAGAGCTTGGAGACTCGGCGAAGGAACGCACATGTGTTGTTTCTGTATAAGTTAGTGAATGGGTACATATATTGTAGCAGTTTGTTGAATTTAATATTATTTTCAATTCCCGGTAGAAACACAAGACAAATACAATTATTTCACGAAAGGTATCACAGGACAAACTACGGCTTAAATGCTTTTGCACACCGTTTAATGTACACATACAATAGATTTTACTCTAACTGCGATGTGTTTCTTATTGGTTTAACCACGTTAAAGCCCATTTTAAAGTTTAGAGTCTAAAATTTAAGTCAAAGTCAAGTCAAGTCAAAGTCAAGTATGCTTTATTGCCACAGAAAAATTCAAATAAATTTTATGGACAAAGCGAATTAAAATAAATAAACTAACCATAGTAGAGCAAATACAAAACAAAACAAAACTTAATATATACAATAATATATACGATAAAAATAGAACAACAAGCAATTTTCAAATTGAAATTGGTCACGATTTAACAAAAAAAACTATATTACAGAACATCATAAGCAGTTGAACTAGATCCACAGGAAGTACACAAAACATAGGGTAAAGAACTCAGTGTTATCAAAATATGAAACATACATTATAGCGAAGCGTGCTGTTGGGAAAAATAGGGAAGGTCATGTCGGTGAACTTGACTCGGACAATGTGCATAGGCTGCAGAGTTGAAAATACCGAGTAAAAGTAAACAAAACATGACTAAAATTGATAGCTTGGTATTTAATTTTGTGTAATTCCTGTATATCCGAAAAATCACTCATTCGTCAAAAAGATAATCATATACCTATTATAAAAAATATATATAATATAAAAATTCTTCACCGCCGCACATGAAGCCCAAGAAATTAATGAAGAAAAAAATTAAATCTAATTCACGCAAAACGCATTTATAGTAGGTAAGCTTTCGTTTTTTCACGAAATTTAGCAAATGTAGGGATGGATTTAAGATGTAGCGGGAGTGTATTGTATAACTTCTTGGAATTATAAAGAATAGAATTTTTTGTTAATTCAGAGGAGGGAAAAGGAAGGTAGATGTCCTGACTCGAATTTCTTGTTGGGTACTCGTGTTGTGGCCTTTTGGGAAATATGGTTCGATATTTGCGTATTAAACAAGTTGTTTCTAAAATAAACAAAGCAGGAAGCGTAAGAATTTTATATTTTTTAAAGAAGTATTCGCAATGAGCTCTGCCATTAAGACCAAATAAATAACGAATTGCTCTCTTTTGAAGTTTGAAAATGGTACGAAATTGCTCGGTGTTACAGCAGCCCCAAAAGGGAAGGCCGTAGCGAAGATGAGATTCAAACAAAGAGAAGTAAGTGAGCCTGGCAGTAGACAGATTTAGTTCCTTCGAAACCGATCGAATTGCAAAGCAGGCAGAAGAAAGTTTTTTTGTTAAAGAATCAATATGTGCAGACCACTTAAGGTTGGCACTAATATTCAAACCTAGGAATTTAGCCGATTCAACGTATTTAATATTGCTGTTGTGAAGAAGCAACGGTTGTTGTAAGGTTGTTTTATAAGATAAGGCTACCGTTTTATCAACGTTGAAACACAGCCAATTTGAGTCAGACCAAGTTTTGATTGTGACGAGATCGCTGGAGATATTAGAGTGTAGGGAGAAAGTATTAGAATCACTCCAAGTTATGCTTGTGTCGTCAGCAAAGAGAGAAATTTTACCATTCATTTTTAGGTAGTAATGTCATTAATATATATTAGAAAAAGGATAGGCCCAAGAACAGAGCCCTGTGGAACTCCACTGGTAATTAATTTGCAATCAGAATCAGAACCGTTCGCTCTAACAAACTGCTGTCTATTTTCAAGATAAGATTGAAACTAATTCGAAGGAATACCACGGATTCTATAAAAATTTAGTTTTCTTAACAAGATGTCATAACACACACAGTCAAACGCTTTAGCGTAATCACAGAAGACTGTAGCAGTGGCGAGATTGTTGTTAAGGGATGAGTAAACATCGTGAAGCAACGAGAACATGGCGTCATTAGTACACTTGTTTGGTAAAAATCCGAGCTGTTCCGGGGACAGTATGCCATGTCTAAGGAGAAATGGCATGAGGCGATTTTTTAATAACTTTTCAATGATTTTAGAGAGTATAGGCAACAGAGCAATTGGACGATAATTGCATAAGACATCCTTTTCACCTCCCTTATGAAGAGGAATAATTATCGCAGTTTTGAGGCATTCGGGAAAAACACCTTTTGTGAAGGACGCATTAATTAAGGAAGCTAGGACATCCAGAATTGGAAGTGGGAGGTTCAAGAAAATTTTAATTGACAGATTATCAGTGCTACAAGCTGATTTACTCCTTATGCTAAGTAATTTGTTTTGTTTTGATTATAATGTTAGGTATATGTAATATGTAGTATTTTTAAATTTTGTACCATTTAGAAATGTTTTCTGTAGTGTACTGGCTGAATAAATAAATAAATAAATAAATAAATAATGGCGTTCTGCAAGGGTATGTTAAATCAGAATTTGGCTCCGAATTGTCCTTATGCTTGGATGTTAAAACGAGATGGAATAGTATCGAAATCATGGTCGATAGGATTTTTAAGTTGAGAAATTGCATTAAAAAGACTTGAATTGACGTTGAAAAAATTCATTTTTGGCATGAGGTAAATGTTCCTATCTTACTAAAGTTCATTCAAAGCTATTGCGCTGTTACGTCAGAATTTCTGACGTCAAAAGAAAACATCCGTACGTCTTAGATAGACTCGTACGTTATTTTTTACACTAGCCAAAAGATGTCTCTGTACCTGTTTTCTATTCCGGAGCACGTTCCGTTTTTGTCAATTTTACATACTTATGACAATAGGTTTGTTCTAGCAGCGATTTCAAACGGTTTCAAACCTTCCGGAGTGTGCGCATAACGATATAAGCGTCGCTTATATCGATATGCGCAAACTCCGGATGGTTTGGAACAGTTTGAAATCGTTGCTAGAACAAACCTAATATTGGGCATCTGAATAATACTTTTGACAGTTCGATTAATTTAAAATAATAATATGCTTTTTATCGTCTAAAATCCGTTTAAAAACGATTTTAAATGGCAAAAGTGTATAAAAATCCGAAAATTCGGACTTTTTTAGACCGATAGCTATGGCTTCGGACGAATTTGGGGTCAAGTTTCGTTTAGCGGAAATCCGTTAGGAAGAAATTAAATTTATTTTTGACATTATAGTACCTGTCTCAACTCAGAACAATCAAAGTTTTTCCCCGCAAATACATCAATCTCATTTTGAAAAAAAAAATTAAAATAAAAGAGCGAAAATCCACTAGAAAAAAATTCTTGGCTTAGAGTAGCTCTCTACCTCTCTAACCTTTATTAACCAGAGTAAAAAGACAAGCGCGCTACGCGCGCTTGTCTCTTCACTATCCCAAATTACCCCAAACTAACCCAGGCTAACCCAGGCTAACCCAAACTAGTCCAAGCTAACCCAATCTAACCTAAACTAACCCAAACTAACCCAAGCTAACCCAAACTAACCTAGACTAACCAGAGTAAAAAGACAAGCGCGCTACGCGCGCTTGTCTTCACTATCCCAAATTACCCCAAACTAACTCAAACTAACCCAAACTAACTCATATACTAACCCAAAATTATCATATAAAAAAATCTAGTTTTCTGTAAAACAAAACGTTTGCGGAGAAAAGGAAAATTATTTTTGTGCTAGTATTCTTGTGTAGAATCATTCTATAGAACGATATTTTTGTAGCCGATTTCCGCTATTCTAAACTACAAAAAAAAAATAAAAAATTTTCATTAAATAGGCATTTTCGGATAAAACTAATAACACCGTTTTAATTAATAGGTTTTTCTGAACCGGCCTATGACAAAAAAAATAAGGTGAAAATTATCCAAGTATAGGTTTTAGCTAAATTATCATATAAAAAAAATCTAGTTTTCTGGAAAACAAAACATTTGCGGAGAAAAGGAAAATTATTTTTGTGATAGTATTCTTGTGTAGAATCATCCTATAGAACGATATTTTTTGTAGCCGATTTCCGCTAAAAGAAACTTGAGCCCGAATTTGTCGTGAATTTTGAAGCGAAAATTGATTTTAAATTCAACCGTCCATTAAAAATAAGCTGTGCTATGGATCCAAATACACTGCGAATATAATAATTAAAAAATAATACTTTTGACTGTTTGTTTAATTTAAAACATCCTTTTTTATCGTCTAAAATCCATTTAAAACGATTTTAAATGGCAAAATTGTATATAATACCGCCCTAGCGGCTAGAATTGGTTTGCGCATTTCCGTCTCATTTGCCGAGATTTGTCCTCATATCGCCACGTAAGAAGTTTACACATCAAAAATACATTTTTTCTAGAGATATCATTTCTTAGTATTATCAAATAAATAAAAAAATATATTACTTAGTTATTTACATTGTGCACAGCTTTCCAGGGTAAAAGTGGCCTACCACCACCTTTTTCACGTGTGAAATAATGCACTAATTTTAAAATTAAAGCTTGCTCTTTCTCACTGAACCGGTGGGGCATCTCAAAACTATTTTTACTAGCAATTATTAGCGTAAAACACAAACCAACTACCAAAAAATCAATAAATGAATTAAATCTGTTATTTTCGTTATGATATTTTGACATTGACGCAAATCGATGTCAAAGATTCCAATTTGATGGACCAATTTAGTACATACGTTCATTGCATAAAGCAAGATGGAATGATATGACGTAACAGCGCAATAGACTTGAACGGACTTTAGGAATTTTAAGTCCAATAAAACTTCCAGTTGAAGCATTGAGTCGTAGAGATTGTACTATCCTAAAATGTGAAGTTATTGAACCTTGGATTCTACTAAAAAAAATAGCAATATTAAAAAGCCCCTCTCAGAACAGTTTCTAGATACCCTCCAAAGAAGAATAGTTGAGAGAAGGAATGTCACGATGTTAACACTAGTAAAATACCTTCATGGCGCCAACATCTAGAAAAACGAAATTATCCCTGACAATGTTGCATCAAAAAATATCACCATTGGCAATGCAGAATCACTTTTTTATCGACTATTTCCGCTGCAGATAGAGGTAAATTTTGACTCTGACGACTCCTAAAATGATCTCACATAAGAGAAATGTCACGGCAGAAAACTTTTGAAAATGAACTGAAAGGTTGCAATAAGTAAAGCCCACAAAGAAGTGCCAAAGAAACATGTAATTTTAGTTAAATTTAGAAAAGAAATCAACGTCCACTGAAAGTAAACGAGTCTATCAGAAATAGGCTGTTTATATGCTTAAAATACTAGTTTCTTCAAAAATAATTATGGGTTTTTCTTTTTTTTATTCTTATCGGACCTTAGCTGAAATGTATGTCATTATTTTAAATATAAATATTGCACATTCGTTATTTTTTGTTTTCTTACACGTTACACACATGTAAAGAATATTACGAGTATACCTAACCTACTGTTTATTTTCCATTAAATAAAACGACATAAAAACCACAATATTATTGTGGTTATTTTAGGTAATGCATGCGTGATACCTTGTTATGTATTAACCACGGTGTACGATAAATAGGTGATTGCACGCGCGGCTGAAATGTACAAGCCGCTTGTCTCCTTTTCGCTAACGCAACAGAGATAAAATCGTGCGACAAAGACGGCACACTCGGGCCATTCGGACCAACATTATTGCACGTTCTCGATGCAGGTGCATGACGCATGGAATATTTCCGCTTAAAATGTCTATCTATTCTGTTTAATTAGGTATTGTTTATGAGTTTTCTGTGAACTATTTAATAACTATTAACTATTATACGTTTTGTGCGCCAAACTATGGGAAGAAAGTGCTGTGTGCCGAATTGTACAAGCGGATATGATAAATGCAAAGACAAAATTTCACTGTTCGCAATTCCCAAAAATTCTTTGAAGGAATATAACCGAGCAATTCCCCGAAAGGACAGAAATTTAACTGAAAGTGATCATGTGTGTGAGAAACATTTCACACCGGAATGCATAATTCGTGAGCTAAAAACCGAGTGTCACACGGTGAGTATGGAAAAATTAATTGGCGAGTATGTCCTAAATTGACAGAGGTTCATATTAGACCCACCAATATGCTAAAAATGAGGGTGAGGTTGGCGACTCAGGTATTTTCAATGGCTTTTTTGTTCTACAGTTTTCGTAACTATAATTTTTTTTTTGATTTTTAGTCGTTCAGTTGCGGACGGTTTAAAATTTTACCAATCTCGTTCTACCTTATTTAAAGATGCGGATAACACATTTTGTTCACAAAGCGAATAAATTACTTATTTGATGCTTTGAATCGTCTATACCCTGCAGAAGGGATTCGCAAGAACAACGATGACTTAATAGTAAGTATTTAGGCAATTTTTTTTGTTCACTTTTACTTACCAAATAGAGTAGATTTTAGAAGAGAATCTGGTGTACTTAAATAAATGGGAAACCATGGTTTCTAAACAAAAAATTACAAAAGACCAATTTATGACTCAAAGTACGGCTGAAGGTTTCAGAGTATCGATCACTTCTACAATAGAATTAACCACGTATTTATTGGATAGACTTAAGTACAATTATGTACTGACTAGTAAACTGAATCAGGATCCTTTAGAGGTATTGAGTAATCTCACTATGACTAAGTAGATGTTAGTTTGACTTGATTTTATGTGCATTTAGTGTTTGCATGCCATTTGGATTTATCTAGCTTTTATTACCTATGTTTGTTAGTTTTGAAAATAATATTGCTTTTGTTTGCTTTTTTACTATATACGTAAGTACATAGTTGGATAGCATGAGAAACATATTTTGCTTGTTTTTATTATGTGCTTGAGTATTTCTTATAATTTGTACACATTTTTTGAAATCTTAATACTAAAATTATTGTTGTTCTAGCGTTTTTTCGGAACAATTCGACAAGCTGGTTGTTCCAATGATCACCCGTCCATGGTAACATTTCTTCAGTTATATAGAATGTTATCGGTATATAAACTACTAAAACCACCAAAATTTGGTAATTGTACTGTTTTACCTGATATCGAGGGTACTCCGAAAGTACTCAGCTTCAACGAGTTTAAGGCTGTTTTTTCATGTGAAACAAGAAACCGGACCATGCACTTGCAGACAATTAAAGACAAATTAGTGGTTTTATCAGAAGCCGATGACTGGGACTATGAAGACAGCGAAACGGATGCAGAAGTTCATGAAGTATTTGGATACATATTATATTATCTAACCGGTTTTATCTGCAGAAAAGTTAGCAAGGAAACAAGCTGCATTTGCTGTAAAACTAATTTAGATATAAAAAAGCCCACAATTTTACCAGCAGTTGCCGATCTTGTAGCTTTTAAATCTAGGGGGGGGTTTAAATTATCCTAAAGAAAGTATATTTAGTTTTTTTATGAAACTTGAGAATATTTTATTTAAAGACATAAACTCAGTAGATATATTTGAAGATACTATTGACGAATTTTTGGCAACAAATGAAAACATTTTAGAATTTCCTTTTAAAATCCATTCTCAAGATATTGTTTCAAAACTGATTTTATTTTATATTATAATGAGAGTGAAACAATATTATAAAAGGGACTTTCAATCAAAAACAAGAGCCTTTTCAAACAAAAAGAAAGAGTCTAGATTGCAAGTAACTTGAAAACCTGTAATTCAATAAAATTATTATAAATTTATATTTTCATAATTATTATATTAGTTGTTATTGTAAATCAATATTTCTCGTAAATACATATATTATGTAGGTAGCAGGTTTTTAGTTTTTTTCAATATTACTGAATTTTAATATGGTACACGATCAAAAATAATTTTGCAGTTTCACATAAATAAACCTTAGTTTTGCTCAGTTTTTATAATTTTTTTTTGCTTGGGCAATACACGACTACATAAACTCTTGGTCAACGAAAACAGCTTTTAAATATTAGTTTCTGGAAGAAATTGGAGCAAGATGGAAAAGCACAATGTTTACGTTTTTTTTTTCAATTTTTACGATTTTGCGCCATTTAATCAGTAGTGTACTATCAAACTGATAAAAAAATAAATTCTGAAGATAATTTATTTCACTTTAAGATGGCTTGAAAAGGACAAATTTTCTAGTCGACAGCATGATGAAATCGCAATCACAGGGAAAACAGTGAAAATATCAATGAAAAACTGTCCATTTTTGCGATTGTCTACATTTGAAAACCGTATAAACTAGATATATACCCTCACGGACTTTTTTGTAGAAAATTACCTCAGCTACAAATTTTATTAAGAACTTTTTGCTGCAAAAGCAGCCGTTTGGACAGCGTTTGCAAAAATGTGGAAAACAACCCATATTTGTATCATTTAGGGAATGCTCCCAGGTATTCCTCGGGGTCCCAATAATGGATTTAACATTTTCTAAATAAAAATCTACTATCCTAAGCATTTTTATTCAAAGGCTATGACCACAGGACCATTTGGCCCTGGTCCTGTCGTAAAATTATGTGGCCCGGATTGTCTGTCTCTCTCTAACCGGCCGCGTTAGCGGAATCGAGACACTTTGGCCGGCCCGTCACATCACCTATATATCGTACACCGTGGTATTAACTAAAGAAATTGGTAGAAAATATGGAGTGAAAACTGAACTTATAACTGGTCAAGAATAACATTTATAAAATTCTCGGGACCCGGGAATTCTCCAGAATTTGTAAACTTTCAGCCCGGATCTGGGGAAGGAAAAAAAACTCGGGAATTGAGAAACACTATTTGTAGCACACATTTTTACGAATTTTTATTCCTTTATTAGATTTCATGTTGTCACATGACATTTAGTTTCTTAATTGCCGTAACAAGTATAAGTGATATTTTATTTTGTATTTTCTCTTAAGAATGTGGAACTAACAATCAGGACAACTGTTCCCCCTAATTACAAACCACAGCTGTTCAAAAACCTTGTCAATTAGCATCTTCGCACATACACTGCTCGCAGCCATAAAAAACTTCGTTACAGCGAACAGCGAAAATCACATAACTTAATAAATGGTTTTATTTTGGACTTATTGTTTACGACAATCGAACGGATGACATAACATTTTAGTAGTAGAAAACGGCATCTTTTATTTAGCGATCAAGACCATACGTTTTCGGTTACAGAGGGAGAATCGTTCGACAATAGAGACATTTTGAGCCCCTTGGGTTTATTATCTTAGACCCTAAACGTTATACAGAGCATTCGCAGTAGCCATAAAATAGCCGAATTCACTATTAACTGATAGCGGAAAATAAACATAACCTTAATTAATAAGTGATAAAGTAGTATGTATAGTGTTGCCTAATATATAAACAGGAATCGTAAATATCGGATATTAAAAATATTTTTCGGATATATTGTCAAATAATATCAAATATTTTGATTTTCATTAAAAATGTTACAGTTCATTAATGAGTGAAGTGTTAAAAGTATCTGAACAAATAAAACAATGGATAAAAACCTTTTATTTGTTGGTAAAAATAAAATTAAAATGTACATTTCTAAAAAAATCAACACAAACTAAAATATGTCTATTTCTTCACTTTGTTGCAAGCCGTGAGAGAAGCGAGCCATCCATTGAATCATCGGACTCACCTAAGAGATTCGCTTCTGCTCTCACATCCTTAAGTGATTCTCAAAGGAAATCTAAATTTGATGCCTATTTTGTTTAAAATACCGAAACATAAATTTTAATTTTTCCAGCCTTTTCATTGCCTAATTCGTTTCGAGGCTTTGAATGTACAATACCGAATGTTGAAAATAGTTATTTGTTTTACTAGGCAGCAAAGTAGTAGATTGACTGCTGCGGCCGAGCGTAGCGAGGATAGGAATTTAGCTAAGGCAGTCAATCTACTTTGCTGCCGAGTTGAACATATAATTTTTCCTTCGATTATTTATAATGATATATGTATATTGTATATTTGCAAATTATTACAATTCCCACAATCTTTTTATTTTTCCTGTAGTGATAAATTAAAACAAAATTGATAGCAATTGTTGAAACGGTTGGTTGCTATGGAAATGTATATGTCCATAATAATTATAGTTTGACAACTTATGTCAAACGTTTTATTCCCATGGAGACTAAACATTTTGCTGCCTAGGCAGGAAAGTACTTACTTTGCTGCCAAGGCAGGAAAAGTAATACTTTGCTGATTAATATGTGTCTGCAAAATTAATATTTGCTGTCAATCGGAGAAAAAGTCTTTCTAGCGCAGCCTTGTAGCTATTTACTGCAGTTAATAATAATCTGGAATACATTTTCAAAAATCTCTCTTAAAGATTAGCTTATCTAAAATATTTTCGCGTAAATTAATTTGACCGATTTCAACCATGTCCATGGGGGATGTTGATATAAAATGTGGTCCAAATAAATATTACGGAAACGATTTTGAAGCAGTACTCATTGCTATTATTATTAGAACAAATTATTGATTTAATATCTGTAGTTGGGTTAGCCCTTTTTCGTTATTTAAATTATTTCATCGAAATATATGATCACACAAAATTGAATAATGGGCAGGGGTTAGAGCCATTTCTTTACGCTTCTTGTAATATTTAAGCACATTCGATAGTTGTCCATGTAAGTAAGTCAAAGTCATTTTCCAATTTTTTTCATATTTATACGGAGAAAGTTATAGTTGCATCATCTCTCTGCATCCTATCTAGATGTAGATTCGATTTTGGTCGATTTTCTAAACAAACAAAAGACTGCTCGTATAAATTACTATAGGTGCTAGTTTTGAAGTAATTATTTCAATATAGGTACATTATTTTAACTTTAAAACAGCTAAAACTCGTAAATATACAATTACAAACAAATCAAGTATCTAATTCTGATGGTGCAGGAGTATAATCAATATCTTTCTGTCAGTGGTAGGAATCAACCTCATACATTATCAAATAATAAAATTTATAAATACTAAAGAACTTCAAGCAGTGAAAATGGTAGAAAAATTTTTACACCTAAAGTTAAAAATTGACGGGTTTAAATGGTTTTCATTAAATCATCCTGTGTTCAAAACTGGCAGCGTTTCCAAACAGCCACTCTGTATAGTCCTTACTGCTTTGTTTATTTGTTCATGTGCAACCCATGGTTCCTAGATAGGTATCAGCAAAATTAATAAAGTTTGTTTCTAATTCTATCTATTTTTTTGTTAGTATGAGTGTTTGTTTTTGCAGTGAAACTTCTTTAGCGAGGGTAAGTACAAAGTCTGGAGCTGATCAATGACAGTTTGTGACGAGAGGGGCTGCATTGTATTAGCAGGCAGGAACGTCAAACTGGTGAGAGCAGTATGATTACGGGGAGTGACGCCTCCGCCATTTCGAGTTGCCAAGGGATGTGACTCATCAAATCTCATCGTCCTCCCCCAGGCTGGAGAACACCGAAGTACAAAGCCTGGGGCTGACCAATGACAGTTTGTGACAAAAGGGGCTGCACTGTATTCCACAGTAGGAATATATGGACATGATGGTGCTTCCAGCATCAAAATATTTTACAAGTGAACTCCCCGGCTATTCGGATCTCCGGGCGCTGGGTGGCCCTGGGAGCCTTTCCTTCCGCATTTCACAGACAGCAAAGATTCCGAACCAATTTAGAATAGATTTCTGCAACATGAGAGACCTAAAATACAAACATAAATTCGGTACACCAACATCTACAAGCAAATAGACCACACATACTAACCCTTACAGAAACACAAGTGTGTTCTAGAGCAAGAACAGTAAACTACCTCTATCCTGGTTAGAACTTACATACCCGATTTAGACATAAGTTCGAAATATGCCTTTTTGTCCGAAGCGACCTCGGAAGCGACCTTTCATGTCACCGCGTGGAAACACTGGAACCGAACAACCTTGACGTCATGTGACTCAAGTTCACCGCCAAGGGATTAACCAAGTTTATATGTTGTCTCTATCGCCCTCCGAGCGATAGAGCCTCATACCAAAGCTTTTTTACAACACTAGCTTCCACTTTTTACTCAATGCAGGTCGATCACCTCAATTCAGAAATAATCTTTCTGGGAGACTTCAATGCCCACAACGACGCCAACTGGCTCAAACATCACAACAAGACCAACAACGAAAGTAGAGAAGCTGAAGCATTTGCCATCAGATGCGGGCTTACTCAACTTGTAGACGAACCAACTCGAATCTCAAAAAAGGGCGAATTCGCCGCCCTCCTGGATCTTTTTCTAACCACCAATCCTGACCAGTACACAATTAGGGTTGGTCCGCCGCGCCGTTGCAAAATCTGGCATTACAATTCTGCAAACTGGGACGATCTAAGGGAGTTCTACCTAGATTTTCCTTGGCTCGACGTCTGCTTTGGAACTGACGACCCGTCAGTCTGCTGCGAAGAGATCACGCAAGTAATTTCCTAAGGAATGGAAGTATACATCCCAAATTCCATCAAGCTACCATCAAAAGGAAAGCCCTGGTTCGACAGAAGATGCGAAAGAGCAGTAGGTAGGAAACAGCAAGCCTACAAGTACTGGCAGTAAGATCAGACCGCTGAAAATCGCAATTATTTTGTCGAAGCGAGAAACGAATGCAAACGTGTGATCGACGAAACTAAGGACAAACACAATCAAAGGATCAGGATAAACTTTTGCAATGCCTCAGTGGCTCCAGGAATTTCTGGTCGGTAGCAAAGGCACTAAGTAATACCTTTACAAAAACTTCTCTCCCACCTTTGACAGACGAACATGGCATCACGGCGACTACAACCAAGGAAAAAGCAAACATGCTCGCCAAAATGTTTTCATCGCACTTTAACTTAGATGTCCCCCAAGGCAAGGCTCTCCTCACCATATCGAACATCAACACTACCATGGCAGAACTCAAGTTTCATCACGGTGATATTCGTAGATACTCAAAAGGCATCAGGAGCAGACGGAAAACCTGCCATCGTGTTAAACTGCGCCAGCGAACTAACACCCGATTTTTCTCGGCTATTTTTTCTGTGTTACGCAAAAAGGATTTACCCATCTTCTTGGAAAGTCGCTCGAGTGCAACCTATTCCAAAAAAGGCAAGAAAACCACGCCTTCAATCGCCCAAATGCCTTGCTTCCAATAATCTCCAAAGTCATGGAACGTGTAGTCAATCAGGAACTACTCAAGTACCTCGAGAACAACAGAATAATCAGCGATAATCAATACGGCATTGGCAAAGAGAGATCGACAGGAGATATATAATTATTGGCCTATGTCACTCATATATGGAGTAGGGCAATTAAGAACGAGCGGTTGCGTTGGATATTTCGAAGGCATTCGACAGAGCAGCTGGCTTGCTTGCTTGCCAGTTTCCTTCAGAACCGGTCTCTGCACGTTGCAGTTGATGGACACATCTCAGACACATTCACCATTAACGTGGGCGTGCTTCAGGGCGCAATACTTTTACCAACTCTGTTCCTCATCTATATTAATGACTTGCTGACCAAAACGAATAACCTTGTTTACAGTTTTGCACATGACAGTACAGACTTTAGATGAGAAAAGCCTTTACCAGCGACTGAGACTTATCACCGCAGACAGTAGCAGATTACAGCAATTAATCAAGACCTGGAGAAAGTTTAAACTTGGGGAGACAGAAATTTGGTCCAGTTCAATGCAGCAAAGACCCAAGCAGCCACGTTTACCAAGAGGGCCAATACGGCGGGCCATTAAGGCAGGATCGACCATTCCTTCATTCTAGTCCATCGGATTGCTGGGTGTCTCGGTCAACAGCAATATGTCCTGGCATGACCACGTTGCTAACATCGCAAAATCAGCCTCCCAGTAGCTTGGTGCGATATTGGGCAACAAAAACTGTATACACCGCAGTGTGTGCTCTTGCTCTGCAAAGCACAAATAAAAACGTGTTTCGAATATTGCTCACACATTTGGGGTGTCGCACCAAAGCACACTCTGTAGCTGCTGGGTTCCATTCAGAAGAGAGCTGTGCGTCTCGTCGACGACCCGGAGTTCATCCGGAATCTGGATAGTCTGGAACATCGCAGACATGTGGCCGAGATGTCCCTGTTTTACAGATACTTTCACGGCAGATGTCCCCGGGATTTGGCCCGCCTCATTCCGCCCCTGGCAACGCCTGTCAGACAGTCACGACAGACGGCAAGGGCGCACCAGTTCGTCGTACAACTGGAAATACCTAGAATATTGCTTTACAAGAACTCCTTTGTCAGGCGCACTGCATAACTGTGAAACTGACTCCCTGGACATCTGTTTCTCGCTAATTACAACCTACAACTATTCAAGAACCGTATCAATCAACATCATAGCACACACACCGCTCGTCGAGCGCCATAGGATCTTTCTTTAGTGTGTGTGCCACTGCCATAAAAAATATATAAATTTTTCTTTACAATAGCGCATTTTTTTTGCTAATAGTAAGGGCACCAAAAGGGGTTTCGCACGGAGGCGTTTGCACCCCTAGAAACTGTCCTGACTGTTAGATTATAATAATCACTAATAAAAATATAAAACCAAATTCGATTTGTTTAAAATTTTGAACAATTTTAATGGTGTTCAGAAGAAATATTGAACACGATTGCTAAAGACCAGCAGAGGTGTGAGAGGGATGTCAAAAATAGACATTAATAGGGTGGTAAAAAAGTCACGCTTTTAGTCTTAAAGCCCTTGTACACGTTTGGCCAACTAGTTGGGCCAATGAGTTGAGGCAAACGCTGGCCGCCAACGACCAAGTTACGCCAAGTGGTCCTGTACACGTTGGCCCAACTCATTGGCCCAACTAGTTGGCCAAACGTGTACAAGGGCCTTTAGTTGTTGTTATGAAGATCGTATAATTCTCAACAACCCGGCTGCAGGAAGCAGATTGAGGGAAAAAGGCTGGTTCCAAGCAGAAAATCGTAGGGACTGGATTGTTTCTCTGCATATGAACGATTTACGGTTCATATGACATTTAAAAAAAATGTTTTTGACTCTAGTTTTTTTATCGAAGTTTTCGAGAAAGTTTTTACTTCTTCTCTAGCCTTATTATTACCTGAGATATACGCATCTTTTTAGAGCCAAGAAATACTTAGATATGAGTTTTTTGGCTTTGTCAAAAAGTTCTACGCATTATTGTAGAAGTGACGAACAAAATTTGTATACAAAAATGATTAGGTTTTATCAGATTGATTACAATTAGCGAGATATTCATGCTAATTGTAATTAATCTGATAAAATCTAGAAAAAGATAAACATAAAGTAGATATAAATCAGCTTGATGCGCTAGGTACACTATTACAATAGGTTAATTGGCGGTTTTTAACAAATTGAAAAGATTGTTATATACAAACGAAATTGGTTTCCGTGATGAGAAATGATACATTCTTATTTTAATTTAAATTTTTGTGACCGGTGCCAAGTTGCTCCATAGTGGCAATGTGTTACAGCTTTACATAGATAATTAATGCTGAGATAGAAACGATTAATGCTAAAAAAATACGGGTATAAGATAATTAATTCTTGTTCATACCCTGCCTATGTGAATTACCACCTAGTAAATATATTCGTACGAAATTTAAAATCGGATTTTTCTTTGAAGAGGTAGCCTCTTCCTATAACTTGAACCAAAATATGTGAGCGATATATGGATTTTTAGGAAATAATAGTTTTGACCACAAATGGGTAAAGGTTGATTCCTAACTCATCGCATATTTCAAAGAATTTCGTGATATGTTCTCGTTGATTAAATAAATTAAGAATTTAATGATAAAAACTTGTACTTATTTTGTATGATAAATATGAGTGGTTAAAAGATTGCATATCATCGATAATAGGATTACGTTCTTTCCAAAATAATGCCCTATAAAAATGTGCATTTAGAACAGGCTTAATGATCGCGCAAACATTTGCTTTCCTTGTTCAAACATACGTTACCGTAGAATGCGTCAGGTTTCTGAATTCTTATTATTACGTTGGATTTAAATGTCACGCGCGAATATGGAACATGCTAGACGATCAGAATCAACACAAAAATCGACTCATTTTGAACTTATGGGGAAAATATGTTATTTCTTGTTTGGTTTATATGGCTCCTACTGTTGTTTAATTGGCCTTGTTTCGTTTTTAATATAACTGGGAATATTGTGTGGGGTAATTTTTTACAATATAGGCAGTACATCAAAACCGATTTGTACGTCGCAAAGGAATTGAAATATTTCTACTCTAAGTATTGTATAACTAGCCTTAGATTTCAATAATCTTAAATAAATTGACCTCCATGATACAGTGCATAATGCATAAACATTATTTATCATTACACAATTAGTTGTCCACGATTAATTAAATATAACGGGTTCCATTTATTGGCGACGTAATAATAGTTCGATCACCTTCCAGTAGTTTATTAAATAAAATATTCCTGTGGTTATTTAGATAATGAGTTCAAATTTATACAAAATAGTCTTTAACATTTTAACCGAAAACTGTATGCCTTGTTGTTCCAAGATATGCACCGCGCCGGATGGTAACAGGAACGATAACACATTTCTGGAACCATTCGCATGATCTGCGTAGAATTTGGTCACTGTAATTCCTTTGTTTGAATTTTATTTTTTGAATGCTACGCCAAATGCTGAATAATATTATATTCGTTCAAAAATGCCAATACCCGAATTAACTCTTAGTACAAAATTCGACTATTTTTTGTTAAATACTACAAGGTACCGTTAAAACTCTTTCCTAAGTGATAGTTTTAACACAGCTCAAGCACAGCTCATTGGCGGATTTGATCCTATAAATATTTGTATAATATTTATGGTTCTTTTAGTTCAAAGAACTCTAATGGGGCGCAGGTATGGAGATCGTATAAGATCATACCAGGAATTTGTTGGCGAACTTGTTAAATAAGGAATTCCCATACCATCCCCCAAATTCATAATTGAGTAGCACAAGAAACCCTAAGGAAATTTGAAGAAAATTAAACTTATAAATGTTGGCCAAAAGTGCAGCCAATGTAAAAAAGGTTTGCAGATGCTGCAATCCTTTATTAAAAATTACCACACTTCAATTTGAAGGACTGGGAATTGTATATAACCAATAATATTATTCCGTATAAAATGCATTTAATTCAGGAGCTAGATAACGGTTTCGACAAAAGAATAAAATTCTGAGAAATTATGAAGACATGAAAGGTCAAAACCACTTGTTCACCAACATTGTTTTCTTTGTTGAAGCTACATTTATACTAAATGGAATTTTAAATCAACATAATTATCGAAATAACACATTTACCGGTTGAATCAAAATCCACATTGCATGTTGAACATGTATAGGTACACCCAGCACCCACAAAAGGTGAACGTTTGGGTTGGTATGTTTAAGAATGACATCTTTGGACCCATGCTTATTGTTGGAAATTTAAGTTGATATCTTTATTAAGCAATGAACAATTTATTTCATTACCATCAAATATTCAAATAAATCGGTTTTAAATGTTTTATGATGTTCAAATATCGCTATCATGGCATAACTTGTCGGCAGTTAATCTCCACTTGATTTGGTTTTCGAGTTTTGCAAGTATAAAGTCGAATCATGAACGCGTACTTGTGTAACGGTATAAGTATATGCCCTGTATATCATCGACAGGATATTGTAACTATTAAATATTATTATAACACCGTTTATAAACTGCATACTACTGCACACCTTAGCAATACATGCTGACCTGATTAGGGTTCATATTTGGGAATGTAATGTAACTGTGTATCATGATAAATTATTAATATTTTAGACATCTTTATTATAACACTGTTCAATGATATAATCAATAGATAGAGTTAAGTAAACTCAAGTCTATTATTTTGGCCTCGGACGGACAAACCTGACTCAACTGGTAATTCAAGGAAACGTAATATAGCACCCCTTGTGAAGGGTTTACGATGCTGACACCATTTGTATTTGTAGCTTTTCGATTTCCCGTTCTCGGATTATTAATTCACTGATTCATTTATTGGTTTATTTGATTGAAATACTTCGGCCAACTTATTTACAATTTATTATAGTTTATTTTAAAACTTGGTACAAGAAAAATATGCCAAAACGGCGAACAAACGTAAACAACAACTGGCACCTGTTATATTCTCTTCTCACCTAGCAACAGTC